>JAMJFZ010000451.1:6230000-6572500 GCA_026225945.1 Cricetomys ansorgei | reverse complement strand
TTTTAGAAGGCAAGTTGCTTCTGACTGTGAAGGCCTGACAAAACCTCTTCTAATTCTCCCCCAGAAAATATTCACATACATCAAGAACAAAGATATCAAAAGAAATCTTAAGACAGCATTGTTTGCAAAATTTATCATTAATTTGGGAGACAGTAAGATCAATTATGAACCATCTAAGTGGTAGCATATTAAACCATCACTTAGAATAATTAAATAGATCTGTTCATTTGTTCTGGAGAGGAATTTTATAAAACTAGAGTCGTCCTTGGCATACATGAGCTACTTGGGAAATACCTACTAAATAGATAATACATCTATATCTTCCCAAAGCACTTTAGGTGGTCTTCCTTATCTAATTCTTGGGAGAGCTCTATAACCTGAACCACATAATGTAAAGAGCAGGAAGTTAAAATTCACAGCCAGGGCTGGGAAGAAGTCTCAAAGATAAAAGCACTGTTGAACAGCCAGCAAGCGCGAGGACTGGAGTCTGGATCACCCAAACTCATATGAACACTGAGTAGGCATGGCCACCTGCCTGTGATTCCAGCCCTCAGAAGACAGAGACAGGAGACCCCAGGAGCAAGCTGGCTGGCTGACCATAACAGCAAGTTCTGTGTTCAACTGAGGGTCTCTGCCTCAGTGAAGAAGGTGGAAAGTGACTGAGGACAATTCCAATGTCAACCTCGGGCCTCTACATACAAGCATGTACATATACACGCACATATTCCCATATGGGAACAGCACACCCATATGCATGCATCAAACATGCATACACACTCACATACACAAATAAAATACAATAAAGGTCAAGGCAGTCATGTCTTGTTCAAAATTATACAGCTAAGGCCAAGAGGCCAAATAGAACCAGGTCTATTATTGGACAAAGCCCTTTGGTGGCTAGCATGCACTCTACCCAGGCACAGGCAGCTGGATGCCCTCAGACGGGAGATGGTACCTTAATCATTGCTTGTTGATACCACTGAATTTTCAATCCTGCAGAGGCCTCTATTAGGTGAGGCCTGGCCTTCTGGACTGCTACTCTAGTCTACTGGGCATCTAACAACAGGTCTGAAAGGAGGTCAGTCAACAACAGGTTGCCATGGAAACCCTAAGCCTCGCCCCCCCCCCCCTTTCCCCTTGCCTCTAGAATAAAATAGAGTAGGAAGGCAAAGAAGAGCATTTGTTAAATGTCTGCTAAGAGCCAGGCAAGATGAATAGAAAAAAAAAAACTCATCCGAGTCTTCCTTTACAAATCACTAAAAGAAAAAAAAAGAAAAACCAAAAAACTTCATTGTTCAAGAAAGTACACAGCAGGCCTACATCACTGCTTAATCTAGGTCAGTCATAACTGCACAGGAAGTTGGTTTCGCGTGGCATGTGTCCCCGTCATCCCTCCTACCGCTGCATGTGTTGGGCAGTGCAGCCTTCATCAGGGTCACATGGCTGTGCTGCACTGCTGCCTGCACTGCAGATGCTACCTGTTCATGCCTGGGATGCACCTTCCAGACGCATCAGACAAAGGGATGGATGGGCTGATGCGGAAACACACAGGCCGGAGCGGGCTAGAGTGCGGCCAGCCGTGCTTTGGGAAATCTCACTTCACCCATGCCGCTCCTCCCGAATTATCAGAAAATGGGGGGGGGGGGGGGGCGGGGAAAGAGTGCTGCGTTTGAGCATCGTTTCCTTGCAACTTTCATCTTAATTACAGAAGCTCTTAGTAACCGTTGCTTAGTAACAAGCACATTTGAAATAGATTTGTTGACTTATTACGAGATGCTCTGAAAAGACCTCGGAGTGAAATTTACTGATAGACGGAAGAAGAAAAAAAAAAAAAAAACCAGCAAGGACCTGGTAAAGTAAAAATACATGTTTTTAATTACAACAGTACTTGGGAAGTTAGGTTTTCTCACAACCCAACGATACGACTGATTTATTGCAGCAGTTCATCATATCTTCTGCTGTTTAGTGGCTGATTCGTTCCATTCAGAACATTCCAACCACACTTACCTGACTGGAAGGCCCTCAGAACTCTGTGGGCAGGGATTAGAGCTCCAGTCAATGTAACGGTTCTAAACTGCAAAGCTCCCGGATTTCCCTCAGACTGCAGCCTCCTTCCTATTCAAGAACCCACAAGCGCCCCGAGGCTTCCCCTGAGCTGCCAACCCAGAGGGAGGAGGCAAGTAAAGCACTGCCTGTCTTCCTGGGGACATTTCCTTGGCACCTGCTAATAAAATCTGGGACCAAAGTGGAAATATAAAATGCATCCTACACACATCTACCCCAAAGCAAAGCCCCGCCCCGGCCCGCCCCGCCCACGCTCCTTGTTCCCCCTGTTTGCTAGCACGATCTCCCCATCCGTTACTCAGCACCCCCACCTCGGCACGCAGGTGCACTGGCAAAGAAAGAGCCTCTCCAGCCCCTGCACCTTCCTGGAATTCTCCCCGACCTCTTTTCTCGCTGTTTGCAGATTCCGGAACTCTGTCTTTCCGATCCATGTCTGTCTTGGAACTTGTAAAAAAATAGTTAAGTATTAAAGTAGTGTTTTTACCTTCATGCTGTCCTCAGCAACTGCTTCATGTAGTTTTCATACAGATGGTTACTTAGCCTTTTGTGTGTGTGTGTTTTGGTTGTTTGTTTGTTTGTGAGACAAAGTCTTCCTATGTAGCCCAGGCTGGAACTCACAGCAGTCCCCTAAGTCAACTTCCCAAGTGCTGGGGACACAGGGACGCACCATCATGCCTGGCTAATTTCATATCTAAAAACAACCAACCCACAGCCACCAAACCTTTCCTACTGAACACTTGCCAACCTCGGAACCCTCTTTCCTCATTGTAAAGCTGTTGCCGGTCCATCCTGGTGCTGTGTGTCCCAAGATTACCTCCCTTCCTGGTCTCTTCTCCTTTATAAGTCCTACCTGCCCAGGACACTCTTCAAACAGACCACAGCCTAGGCCCACCACACCCTGTGGTGGAAGGACCAACTCCCACAGAAGGAAGGAAGTCATCATCCACTCAGCAGGCTCCTCCTGTCCAGAGTGTCCTTTCTGGGTACCCAGAACAATTCAGGTTACTCACAGTCAGTTTCACTCATTTACCTTGGTTGTCTGACCATGGAGGCCTTTGGATTTGAGTCTCTGGACACGAATCTCTGGGTCTATCTTGCTGTAGCCACCCAACATCAATTTATCCACAGATTCTCTCGTGAATGAACATTTTATGCTTGGTTACAAACACGAGGCCCTGGATTCGTATCACAAGCACCCATGAAAAAGATGGGCATGGTAACACATGTGTGTAACCGCAGCAGAGATGAGAGAGGCTTACTGGACAGCCAGTCAGGAAAAAAGGTGAGCTCTTGTTCAGCAAAGACCCTGCCTCAAGAAATAAGGTGGAGTGCTATAGAAAAAGATACCCAATATCGAACTCAGATCTTCGAATGCACACAAGGAAAAGCATGCCTGCACAGACACACGCATGCATACATGCTTGACACATATGTATAGGATAAGATAAAATATTGAAATAAATAAATAGAAAACTAAAAATTATCAACATGTATTATTTTCAAGTCTTATGATATCATTCAAAAATAGCAAGTGCCCCTCATTTCACGGAGTTCCTAAGATAAAGAGCTTAATAAATACACATTTTAAGAAAAAGCACCATATAAGGCCTCAAGAATTTAAAATAGAGAGAGGCTGGGGACGTGGTTAAAGAGCGCTTGTCTAGCATGCACGACACCCTGGGTTCGTCTCCGGCACTGACAATGGTAACAGCAACAATAATACAAACGTACAGAGAACAGCCAAACCCTCCCTGCTGAAGGAGGGGATGAAGCAAGAAAGGCACCAGCAGGCAAAGCTACCTGGTGGGAGGAGCCCCAGGAAAGGGAACAGGTGCAAAACCCTCCCTCCTCCTCAAATTATTTACCAGCATCGGCACCCTTGGGAAGCCTTGCTCCTAAGTTGTGTTCTGTTTTCACCATATTGTCATTGACTTCTAAATTAAAGGAAGCCTCCCTCTGCCAAATCATAGCGGCTTTGGAAAGATTTCGGCTAAAATGTAAAATGAGGGAGCCTGGATCTCCAAACACATATTTACAAAAATATTTTTCCATATCTCAATACCCTAGTTTATTTGCAGCTCGTGTCTTCTATAAACTAGGGATTTAGACCCAAGTATCGCAAGCTTTCACTTCTCATCAACTTCCCAACAAATTCTGCACACAACAGCTGCTCCTATGAAACTGAATTTGCCACTTCCCCCAAAAAAAAGTCACTTTGATGTGAAATAACTTTGCCTTGCTGCTAATATGTTACAACCGATTAAAACTAAAGTGACGGGCTCCTCATTGGGGCTTCATCCACCAATCAATACAAATGGGGTTAGAAGAGGGGGAATATGAGGTCATGTGTTCTAGAAAACATACCATACAGCTCCCCAAACACTTGTACTGCCAGGGAAAGAAACTGGTGGGAAAGATTGGCAGATACAAAAATGAGACGTGTAAACGTCAGAACAATTAACAATGCAAATCAATTTCCGTGTTTCAACATTGAAAAGACAAAGTCATTACGAACTCCTAATTAACTTTTGTAGGGCCACTTGTGTACCTCCTGTACGAAAGTCACACACAAAGCCAATAGGTTGACAAACTAGCTTATGGCATTTATTATTGACTCCAAAATAAAAAATGTATTCAAATGTTTTCATAGGTTCTTGAATTGTACCAAAAAATATTAGTAGGAGTGGAACTGGGCCAACCTCTTTGCACTGACTGCAGAACAATGTTTTCTTATCAAAATTCATCCCCACCAAGGTGATACTACCTTCAGAAGAAGTGACAGGTGTCGGGGAATGCTTTGCCAAGAATTTTTTTTGTACTGTGCAGCCTTCCTTATGGTTACATGCCGCTTGGACTTCTGGGAACAGCGTGGGAGAGCTATTTAAAAGAGAGCGTGTCAGTTGGAAAAGCCAGTTAGAAAGAGATAGGCAAGGATAGAAGAGTTAGTTCCAGCGGCTAAAGATGGGAAAGCAGGCAGGCAGGAACTAGGCTCAGATAAAGACAGTTAATGGGATAGAAGACTTTAGTGGCAAGGGACAGAGGAGTTACAGTTAGAGCTAGAGGAAAGGGACAGAAGAGTTTGAGTTAGAGTTAGAGAGTTGGCTTCAGAGGCAGTTACAGCCTTAAGAAAACATTTACAGACAGGGACAACTCCTCAGCCAGGCCAAGGAAAACTAAGGACAGCTCAGAAATACATGGTGTGTTAGGGCGGCGGCTCAACTTCTGACCATCACTGAAGGACACAGAATGGGAGACTAGAATGAGTCTAGTAAAATAAAAGTAAAATGAAAATTAAATAAACAAGGTCTGTATTTCCAGAGAACTTTTACACATTTCCTGTGGAAGTAATCTAAGCCAACACTCAGGAGATAAAAGGTACATCCCTGCACAACAATGAACACACTACATGTCATTGCACTACATGAACAGCAGCGACTTTACCACGGACAAGGATGAGAACCTCCCGTGTAGGCTCTCTTTTCAGACCCTCAATATTCTAGCAACTTCTGAGAAAAGAACTCCCACCAAGATCCACGGCCTTGCGGTAACTCCAGGTTCATTGTTATTATTAAGTACATCGTAATTTACACCAAATGTGAGATCATGACAAGTATTTAATTGTCCCTAAAGCTTAGACACACACAAAGCCCGCTGTTGGCTTTTCATGCTTTACTCTCACAACAGCCTGAGTGGTTTTGTATTTTGTTTTTATTTTTTGTTTTTAGTTTTTGATACCTGTATCAATTGTAACTCTGGCTGTCCTGGAACTCACTCTGTAGACCAGGCTAGCCTCAAACTCACAGAGATCTGCCTGCCGCTGTCTCCTGAGTGCTGGGATTAAAGGCACGTGCTACCATTGCCTGGCCTGAGTGATCTTGATAAAAGCCTAAGTCACACAACATGTAAGCCCTCTGCTCAATACCCCAGCTCCATGGCCAAACTTTTGAAACTGGAATATGATTTATATGGGGTAATAAACAGAATTATAAGCATACACACACACACACACACACACACACACACACACGCAAAGATTCAGCAATAGTAAAATGTTTCTGAGAGCATCACAAACAAACATGAATTCAAAATTAAAAAATGAGTGAATCTGAAACACTTCTGCCCATGCCTGCCTGTGTTGTGTCACATGACTGCACTGCAGCCTTGGTTCTAAACATACAGCAAGCTCACTTTGCGCTGGAGGCGTCCTTGTGCCTGATGTTTCAAACATGTTGGCTCAGACTCAAGGCTATTGTATGCTGTGAAATGCAGTGTCTTTTTCTCCCGTACATACAAAAGTTACCTACTTTTATAGAAACATAATGGTTTAATTACAGAAAACTAACACTAATATATTCCTACCATCATCCTCAGCATGTAAGTAACAGTTAACTATATCTTTGAAAGGATGATATTCTATTGGAACGTTTGACTTGAAATTTGCTATTTGAATTTCCGACTTGAGTCCCATTTTTTTAATTATTAAATGGAGCTGGGGCTATAGCCCTGTCAGTAAGATGCTTGCCACAGAAGCATGAGGACTGGAACATCCACCTAAAAATGCAGGCACCATGGTACAAACTTGTATTCCTATTGAAGAGAAGGGAGAAACAGCCAATCTGGGATTCCAGGAGCCAATTGCCCAACCAGCCTAGCCTTGTTGGTGAGTCCCATGCCGGGGAGAGGCCCTGTCACAAGAAAACAAGGTAAACAGCTCCTGATGCATGATATCCAAGGTTGACCTTCAGCCTCTACGTGCATACATACACATACGTGTATGTGCACCTGCACACACATGTACCCACACACTAACACACACAAAAATTTTAAATGAATTTTGTCTTCAGATTAGGATAAAGTTCCCAACAACTTCTGAAATGGCTCCGATCATTTCTGCCATTTTGAACTTAGTTTTTACGCAAAATAGTGTTCTCAACTTTAAAAACAAAATATCAATCAATTCTGAAAAAAAAATGTCTCAGATGGGCTAGCGAGATGGATCAGCAGGTACACAGACTTGCTGTAAAAGCCTGACAATCTGAGTTCAAACCCCAGAACCCATGGTGAAAGGAGAAAACCAACTCCTGGAAGCTGTCCCCGATGTCTATGCGCCCTGGCACACATGCGCCTACACTCACGCACACATCATACATACACACACACACAACAATAATAATTTCTAAAAACTGAAGAAGGTCTAGGCCCTGACATATCAAATATTCAGCCAACATTTAATTGGAACACTTGTTTCAATTTAATTGAACATTTAATTCTTTCTGAAAAAATAAATAAGCATGTTCATCTCATTAGTACTCAAATTTTTTTTCCCCCTTTAATAAATGGGAAAATTATATGTATCAAATAATTATTCTAAAATTTTGCACATTTATGTATTTAGTGTGTGTGTGCATGTGTGTGTGTGTGTGTGTGTGTGTAGGTGTACACATGCCACAACTTGCGGGAGTCAGTTCTCTCCTTCTACCACGTGAATTTCTTGGTGGAAGTGCTTTTACCTTCTAAACCATCTTGCTACCCCAGGATAAACCCATGATTTATGATCAGTGAATGTTTGATTCGTAAACCTAACTTATGCTCCTATATTCCTAGGATCACGAGAAATGTTTCTAGCAAAAACAGGTCACTCGTGGGAAACACTGAAGAACCTGGGCTCACAGGCCTTGCAGATGCTCCTGCTCCTCACATCTGGTCCCTCCATCAGCTGACTTCTCCACAGATACTGTCACTTTCCTCCTCACACCTCCCAAGGGGCTAGCTCACTATCCGATTATATGCTGTGCCGCAAGGTCACAAATGTTAATATACTATAAGTTAACCTCTTGACATAAAAGTCTACCCAGCTATACCTTAGCAAGCACCAAAGTCAAAATTAGAACGTGAACCACAATCTAAACAAGACATGTAAACCAGGTCTGGTGTCACATATGCTTACCTAATCTTAAATTAACTAATTTTAAAATAATTTTAAAAGTAAACTAGGTACATGAGTCCTGTCTTCTCTTTTCACAGGCTCCAATAACACCCATATGTCTAGAAATCCACAATGTAAAACAGACTGGAGGAAAGTACAACCAAAAAATTTTTTGAAATTTAAAAAACAGCACAAGCTCTAAGTGTAAATGTTGGAGACGACGTACACGCATTTCCCTCGAGTATCAACATCCCAACGTTATAAAATAAATCTTTACAGCCAACCTTTAAAAAAATTAAGTTTAAACCTAACAGACAGAAAAAAAAATAATTTCCTTCCCAAACTCTTATTCAAAATCTAAATCTTATATGAAACTTAAATACTTGGAAACTGCATTCCAATTTGGAAAATATACCCGAGTGCTTTTGAAATCTTGAGTACTGTGCGTGCCTATAAAAATTTAACACTTCCACTTTAAAATTCACACTCAGATCTCAGATAATCACGGCACAGCGCTACAACTCAGATGACTGTGCCAACTGCAGCACTTACACAAATTACAGCAAGACAATAGGTAACACAGCGCCCCATTCTAGAAAGAAAGCCGACTGGCTAGGGGTTCAACTTGAAAAAGCAGTTAGATGGTCCCCAGCACTCTCGGTTTGGGGTTTTGGATTGTTGTTTGGAGTTTTGTGGGAGATTCATTTAATTTAGTTTAGTTTAGGTTAGTTTAGTGACGGGGTCTCAGTAACTAGCCCACACTCAAGTGCTGGGACACACTTGTAGGTGTATGCCGTCCTTCCCGACTTGGCCGCCTACCTCTTAAGAAACATTACTTTCTGTTTTCTCTTACATCAGTCCCTCCACAGAGGCAAAACCTACTGTGATTAAGGGCCTGGTGGCGGAGCTGGCCCCAGCCGTCCACCTTTGCCACCTCTAAAGGTCATGGGGTAACTCCCTAACAGCCTCAGGTCGAACCCACAACCTCTTATTTTGGAGCAGAGGTTTTTTTAAAAAGTTAAAAATATTTGTCGTGCCTCAAGGTCTGGCTATTGGAGTGGTAAAAATAGAAAAGAGCAGTAGAAAATTATAAGGAAGGAAAAGTCTGGAGACCTCCACGTGTTTGAGGAGTGGAAAAATTAAACTCACGGGTAGAATGTGGCGGAGTAGCTGTGCCCAGGCTTTACTGGCACGAATGGCTTTCACCTGGCATCTTTCCAGAGTGGTGCGAAGTGCAACACACGAAAACGGCTCAAGTGTGCTTTTGTACGAATGCACAAAGAGTAACCCACCGAAACCAATCCAAGGTAGAAACACTAGCAATCGTGGGGAGGCTTTGAACTGAGGAGGAAAGGGGCGTGTGTGAGGAATTTGTTTTCAAAGGAGTGGAGCAAGCCTGGAGGGAGGAAAAAACAGAACGTGCTGTTTTCCAAAGCGCACATTAGCTCAATTGGTGGATGAGATTTCTATCTCATGAAGTTCACCTGGGAGAACTGGCCGACCACAGAGCGGGTCTACTGAAAACAAACCAGAACTGACCCACAGCTTATCACAGGATACACCTACTCGGTCAGGCATTCCTTCCTCTCAGGAGCCTGTGCTGCTGATGTCACACAAGTAGGTCCGCTTCATGCTACTAAAAGGCAGACGGGATGCTTTGGTGACTTAATAAAATAGTAAGTTTTCAGGCAGAGAAGTGAGCTGACAAAGCGCCATGATGGAATTCAGAATTAAATTTTGAAATTGAAATATAAATCCCAAATTGCGGCCTATTAAGACTATAAATCTCTCCACCAGAATCTTTACATTGAACTATGGCCAAGGTCACCATTGGGTTTCCTTTCTTTTTAAAATCAAGAAATAAGAGCTGGGCCATTTTTTTTTTTTAAATAAAATCCCCAGCCATATTTCTTCTTGTCTTTTCCATTTGAAACTGAAGTTCATATCCTTATGAATATTTTAAAACCATTCTCCCGTGAGCAGGAACAATCCGTCAGAAAACAGTTTCCTAATTGCTCCTCAAGCTCAGGCACCAAGGAAAGGTCCTGGCTAGAAGACAAGTCACGCCTGAAGAATGAGTCAGCTGAAGAACTGGGCCTCGAGGCTGCCTTAGTTTCTCTCCCTGGTGCTGTGATAAAATACTCTGACAAAAGCAACTTCAGGGAGAAAGAATTTAGCTTAGCTCACAATTTAAAGCACACTCCATCACAGCTGAAAGTCAAGACAGCAGGGGCTTCAGCAGCTGGCCACATCCACACAGAGTGAGAAACACAGCGATGAAGGCTGCACGCACCCTCTGCTCGCGTTCTCCACCTTCGCGAGTCAGGACCCCACTATCCGGAACGGTCCCACTTATAATTGAGATGGGTCTTCCCACATCGGTTAACATAATCAAGAAAATCCCTCTCAAGCTAGCCTAATCGAGACAATCCTTCACTAAGACTTCTTTCCAGGCAATTCTATACCCTGCCAAGTTGACAACTGACATTAGCCAACATGGTGGCCAACTTGCAATTCAGAGAAAGCCTGTACTTCTCCTTTATTTTTTAAGCTTTATGAAAGTGTAATCAATATACAAAAAAAAGTATTCAATACTTTCTACAAAGTTCACTCTTTGTGTGTGTGTATATATATATGTGTGTGTATACATATATATATACATTCATATATATTTATATTTATATTATTTATACCATCAAGCATGAAGCTAGTTTTCCTTTGCATGACTTTTCTTAGTGACCCTGTTATGGATTCAGCTGTGTTATAACTTCTTATGCACCTCCCCCCCCCCGAAAAAAATGCTGGAGTACTCCCCTTCCACCTCCCCCAAAAATATGCCGAAATCTTAGTCATAAATGTCTCAGCATGTGACTTTACTCAGAAACTAAGTCTTTGCAGAAAAAAGGACCAAATATCCAGGTGTGGTGGCACATGCCTAGAAACCCAGCACATAAGAGATGGGAGGCAGGAGAATCAGGTGTTCAAGGTCACTCTTGGCTCCATCAGGTTCTAAGCCAGCCTGGGCTATATGATAGCCTAGCAAGAAAGTAGCGGGAGGGAGGGAGAGTAAGAGAAAAAAACAGAAGAGAAAATAGGGCCATCAGAGTGGGCCCTACCCCAACAAGGCTGGTGTCCTTATAAAAGGAGGTGCTTAGAGCCCAGATGTGCACAACGGGACAATGTGAAGACATAGGAGAGGCTGACCCCCTGCAAGCCAAGGAAGGAGGCCTGGGACAACTTCCCACTCAGTCACAAAATATATCCATCCTTTAAACACGCCCATCCTACACCTCTAACATCTGAAATGGTGAGATTACTATTTCTACAATAGAAGCACTGGTCTGCGGTCTCTCCGCTACAGTAAGCCTAACAAACTCTCACAGGCATGTGAGGCCTTTGAAGTCTTCCCAAACCACCCATGCACTTCCCCATGCGAGAATTTTGCCAGGAATTAATGTCACACTTATTAGGCAACGATTTCTACAATCTGTCTCTTCCCCTTCCTAAAAGTTAAGTGGAAAATTTCCCCATCCCCAAAGCTCTTTCGTATGCCAGTTTCTCAAAATGAATAGGCAATAATAATCATAGCTAGCACTCCAATGGTATCTACTCTGTGTCAGCCATGCTGGCAGATTAAAGCCAGTATCTCTTCAGGGCAACAGAAGAAGTAGTAAGTACTCTTACTGCTATCCGCTGACACTGAGCATCTCACCGTGCAGAGGGGTAGCTGGGACATCACCTTTTATTTTATTTATTTATTTTTGGTTTTTCGAGACTGGGATTCTCGTTGTAACTCTGGCTGTCCTGGAACTCACTCTGTAGCCCAGGCTGGCCTTGAACTCACAGAGATCCGTCTGCCTCTGCTTCCCGAAGTGCTGGCATTAAAGGCGTGCGCCACCGCAGCCCTGCTTGTTAGTGTCTTCTTATGCACTCTCAACCACCCATCCTCCACACTACATTATTCTCATCTGAGCTCAGAGAGCTACGCAGAGCTCAGTCCTACGCTGCTTTTGGGTTTAACAGTTTAGTCTCTCCTTTCTCTCCTGAAATAATGGACACTTTTTAACTTAAACTTATTCTCTAAAGCCTTCTCTCCCACTTGAGTCACCTTTTTTATTCCTTCAGCTTCAGCTTGGATCTAAAGTGCCCCCCCAAAGGTCTGTGTGTTAAAACTGGGCTTAGCCCCCAGTTTTGTGCTTTCAAGAGGTAGTAGAACCTTTAAAAAGTGGGGCCGTGTGGGGCTCTTGGGTCATTGGGGACATGCTTTCTTTTCTGTCTTTTCTCCTGGCTGTTGGGAAAAGAGCTTTGTTCCACTGAACACCCTCTGCCATGATGGACTGCCTTGTCACTGGCTCAAAGGCAGTGGGTCTGTCCAAACGTGAGTTGACCCTCCCAAAATTAAGTCAAAAAAAACCTTTTATATATGTAAGATGACTTATCGCTGGTATTTCATTGCAGTCTGAAAAACTGACTACTACGCTTCCTTTTGTCTACTAGGGAAATCTTTATAAAAGACCAATTGTGTGCCAATTGTGTGTCTTACTATCGAAAGACCCTGTGGCTCCTGGCTGCTGTCCACGAAATTCTCAAGCCCGGGCTCCCTGAACAACAGAGGCTTTCCTTCTTCCCCTACACTATCGTAAATCTCTCCTGAAGACTGGGTGTGACTGGAAAGCCTTCCCTTCATTCTTCAGTGGAACGGAGACCATGTATTTCAAAGTCATTGCAACTACTATCCTGCCACCTAGTTATTCATTTTCTAAGTTAACTCAGAAGTACCTTGAAAGCAATGAAATTATTAAAATTAAAAAAAAAAAAGCAAGAGACCAACCAACATTCTGTTTTATACCTGTACCTGACAGCTCGCCATGGCACAATGGTAAAGGGTTAAAAAGCAAGGGTTGAGTTTCCAGTGCGGACACCATGCCCAGCCCTGAGGCAGAGCCTCCTGTGTCCCCATCCTATAGTCTATCACTGTTACCTTCAAGTTTCTCCCTACACGTAGGTGCACCTGCTAGACACGTTTCACCGTAGCACATCTAGCCTCTCTACTGTCATAACTCCGTTAGCCAGTCCCCAGCCCACGCCTGCTGTGCTTCCGTGTGCTCTCTTTGGTGTCTGTGCTGGTGCAGATGGGAGAGCACGAATATCCCCTGTTGACCCTGTCTGAGCATCACTCAATCCCTCCTCCATTCAGGTGCCTCTTTTACGTGACCACCTGTCTTCTCCCACTGCTGAATTAATTTTTAAATCCTCTGTGACAATGTCTCCAACCATCGAGATATGAGAGAGAGAGAGAAAGAGAGAGAAACACACAAACACACACTGAACTTAGGAGGCTTGCTGTCAGCTATACAAAACTATTGGATCCCACCCAAAATAAACATGTCTTTTGGTTTTTTTGGTTTGTTTTTTTTTTTTTCCGCTTTGTTTCTGTTTGTTTGTTTTGTGTCTTGTTTTTTGTTTTTGTTTTTGTTTTGAGATAGAATTTCACATCACCCAAGCTGGATTGAAACTACCAACACAGCTAAGGCTGACCTTGAATACCTGCTCCTTCTGCCTCTACCTCTCTAACGCTAGAATGAAAGGCATGTACCACTATGCTCAGATTGTGTAGTACTGGAGATCGAACCCAGAATCTCACCCATGCTAGGCAAACACTTCACCAGCAGAGCTGCATCACCAGCCTGCTCTCTCCCCTTTTGGATTACAGGCATGCACCACCATACTTGGCTGGAATCAATACTCTTTTAAAGTCCCCAAATGCATTTACTCCTCATCTGCTGTGTCATCGCTGAATGGAGGAAGAAACAACATCTGCCAGACGCCCATTAAGTAGAACACTTCCAGGGCACAGACCAGTCAACCTTCAGGTGCACAGAACATAAGAGACACACAAATAAACCAGCTCCAGACTCCCAGGCAATTAAACCCAGTGTTACATAAGAACCATTTAAAAAAAAAAAAAGAACACAGAGGCAAACCCTCTAAACAAGGATCCTTCTTTAGCAGCCTTTGGAGGAAGAACTGTGCTAATATGGTGTTTCTATTCCCAACAGGAATAACCCTTAATTATTATGTGCCTACAGCATCTAGAAATTTTAAATAGAATTTCACGTAACGTTTAAGAAAATCAGAGAACTACGTCACTGACCACAGAAAAGACCTTAAACGGAGACAGAAAGAGTCAGAGAGATGGGGGTAGGGGAGCACAGAGCCCATTAAGTTCTTAAAGTTCTGGAAATGGAAAAGTCAGAAAATTGCTTGAGAAAATAAAATTGTTCCATAAAAGAATAGAGGACACTAGAGATGGCTCGATCCATGAAAGGCACGGGGAGTTGATACCGGAACTCACATTATAAAACAAGCAGCGAGGAGAGCACAGGTGCTGTGATCTGAGCACCAGGGAGGAGGAGACAGGCAAAGCTCTGGGACTCACTAGCTTAGCAGCCTAACCTATATGGCTGGTGAGAGACCCTGCCTGAAAATATGGTGGAATGTACCTGAGGAACACATGCACGTGCGCACAAATACACACATCCTTTATTCATGAGAGAACGGATCCATTAATCCTTGACTATATTAAGTTTTAAGGGGAAAAATAAACATCTTTCCAAGAAAAGCATATATGTGATGTGCAAATGAATGTGTATATGGCCTTTATCTAAAGTTCTTTGTGATACTTGCTGTTAGTTGTCAATTTGACAGAGTCAAGAACCATATGTGAAATGGGCTTCTGGACAGACCTGTGCAGGATTATTTCTATTTCATTAGCTGAGGTGGGGAGACCCGCCCATTGTGGGTGGTGCCATTCCCTAGCTGGATCCTGGACTGCGTGAGTAGAGAAAGAAGGCTAAGCAGCAGCAGGTATTCGTTATTCTCTGTTTCCTGATTGTGGGTACGATATGACCAGCTGTCTCAAGCTTCTACCACCTTGATTTCTTCATCATTATGGATTGTTTGTATCCTTCAGCTGTGAGCCAAAATAAGCCCTTTCTTCATAAAGTTGCGTTTGGCAGAATATTTTATCACAGCGACAGGGGAAAAAAAAAAATAAGGCATACAGGATCTGCTTCTAAGACTGGAAAATAGTCATATAACAAAGTAATTTTCATAAGCTACTCTCATAAACACTTTTGTCAGCCATTGTTCAAGACCACATTAGTGATGAACAATCTCGCTATAAATGTCTTCAGAAGTGATGATGTCAACTGTATTATGAGACCAAGCAGAGCCAGTTCTAGCCAGGACTGCTACATGAGTTCTTATGGACAGAAAAATCTATACCTTCTCATTGAGTTAGTTGTTGGCTAGAAGTCCCTGGAATAAAGCTGAGCTACATTGCTCAGAGACTCAAACGGCACACCATGTCCCTGACAGCGCTGGCTGGACAATCTTCTCTATTTGACGTCATATAAGCACACAGAAGATGCTTGAATGTACAGAGGCAATTAGAGCCATACCTCCCCGAAAGAACGCTTATGGAAAAGATTTGTTTATAAAAGCCAAATCTACAGAGTTCTTCTGAGAGTCTTCCCATGGCTAGATTCTCCCACAAAGGCAGCAAACTCTGTGTGCGTGTGTGTGTGTGTGTGTGTGTCTGTGCGTGCGCGTGCACACGCGCGCTTTCTGATTTCTGTTAAGTGACTAAATACAGATAGTGATCTTCATGCCATAATGAGATAAGAAGGTCTGTGATATGAACAAAGAGAACATTGATGGAGATAGGTGGAGCACAACTATTATACAGAAAGGAATTTAATTGGCTTCTGTCTCTAGTCTCTGACAGGCATACTCTAAATACTTGGATTTTCCCAAGGAATTGGAGTGTCTCAGTCCTCCATGAGTCCCTCGGACCAAACTAAACTGTGTGTTGTCAAGACAGCTCACAGTGGGGCTGGCTATTCGGAAAGACCATGGAAGGCATTTAGGCTTTAAGTAGGGTTCTATCAGCTGACTGTAGGGAGTGGAGAGGTGTAGAGACTGAACAATCACAAGGCAAAAGACTCTATTAGTTGTACCTAAGTAATGAAACTCTAGTAAATACTCTGGACATCAGAGCCTGGTAAGGAGTTCTGGTTACTGAGCACATTAGTGTTGGGTGAAGTAACAGATCCTGGCGCCATAGAGCAAAAGCAATGAGTTACCATGTCCAGGATTCTCCCAGATTCTAACATATATGTACCTTTTCATTTGGATGATTTTGATTTGTAGGGGTTTTTCCCTTTTGTGTTTCACACATGTGTGTACAAGTGCACACACCATGCTCATGTGTATAGTGGCCAGAAGAGAATGTTAGTTTGCTCTCATGTTGCTCTGTGTCTTATTCCCTTTAGACAGAGTCTCTTGCTGAACCCAGAGCTCACTCATTTTTTCTAGACTGGCTGGCAAGCAAACCCAAGCAATCCTCCCTGTCTCCACTCTCAAAAAGCACATAAATGGGGTTTGTTTGCTTGGCTTGGCTTGGTTTTTCAAAATAGGGTTTCTCTGTTGTAACTCTAGCTATCCTGAAACTCACTCTGTAAACCAGGCTGGCCTCAAACTCACAAAGATCTGCCTGTCTCTGCCTCCCAAGTGCTGGGATTAAAGGTGTGTGCCACCACCGCCAGCTCTGTACATATGGTTTTCACACGGGTGCTGGGGTCTGAACTCAAGTCCTGTGTTTACGAAGCAAACAGTTACCCACTGGGAGACATCTCCCCAGCCTCTTGATTTGTATCTTTAATGATAAAACAATTTTCTTCCTAACTAATTTTTTGAGAATTTCATCCAAT
This sequence comes from Cricetomys ansorgei, assembly GCA_026225945.1. Lineage (NCBI taxonomy): Eukaryota > Metazoa > Chordata > Mammalia > Rodentia > Nesomyidae > Cricetomys > Cricetomys ansorgei. The sequence continues at coordinate 6,555,736 of JAMJFZ010000451.1, read as the reverse complement.
GTACTTTGATCATGCCTCCTCCAACTCCTTGCTGAGTTCTATGAATCATCCAAACTAATTATCATATCTGAAAGAGTTGATGCCACTCTGAAACCTCCGAGCAGGTGATCAGGATTGTGGGTAGCAGAGAGCCCCTCAACTGTGGCTCAGTCTTAAGTGGCAGCCCTCCTTGTTGAGGGCCATGCCCTCCACTTGTGGAATGATGCCAAGTCCAGCACTGTTGTGCAATATTGCAATAGTCACTTTCCACATCTTCAATATTTGCTAGAAACAGTCCCTTACAATGCAAATCTCTTGCAGTTGACTTGCCTTCCCTTGTCCCCAAGCCTACCTCTAAGCCCAGCCTGAGAATTGTCATATTCCAATCTCAACAGAAAAATCTCCCCAAAGGGGAAATCAAAGCAACTCCGGTGCAAGATGAGAGAGCCTTGTGATGTGCGTGCCACTGAGGTGTAAGAACTACAAGGATGCTAGAGAGATGGCACAATGGGAGGCCGAGACAGGAAGATATCCAGAAGCTCAGGGGCTGGCCAGCCTGATGTACACAGCAGTGGACAACAGAAGACCCTCCACATCCCCACTGTAGTGGACACACAGCCACACTCACGCAGGAACACAGCTGCATATACCGCCAAAGACAAAAAGCCCCAAACCATAATGAATGCACAAAGGGGAAGTCCAGCAATTGACTAAAAGATTCAGTGTGTTTCACAAAGGTAGAGCTCTAAAGATAAATGTAACTCGTCATAACGTGAGCAAAAAGAAATGGTTAAATCTGGGTGTTTAGTAAGTTTTCACTTACTCCTTGACACGTGCCCAAAATTCTGCTTAGCTCATTTCATTCTTCTAATAAATTCTTACTCCTAAGAGACAGTCTATAATAGTACCCATTTTGCAGGGGAAGTTACTGAGACTTCAGCCAAGAACCTCAATGAAGGACTCAGAACCTGCTGCCCAGTGTGGCTAGAGAGAAAGGAAGCAACTGGAAGAAGAAAAAATGGTAGAAAGAAGGAGGAGGATTGTGACCATTCTGTAGGCAATAGAGTACCATCGAATGTGTCTACACAGGGAATGCTGTGGCTGGAATCACACACTGGAAGGTAACTATGGTGGCAGGAGAAATACCCAAAGGACAAGTTAGGCAACAACAGTAAGGTAAAGTCACTAGGCAAACGTTGTAAGAAAGGCTGAACCTGGGCAGGGCCAGGAGATGAATATGTGGAGATAAGAGATAAGGAGAGATGATGGGATGCATGAAGTTCAAGAACCTGGAGAGACTGTGGGAAGAGGAGCCTTGAAATAATGACAAAAACTACTCAAAGCATCAAACCATCAAAAACACAGCTGTGAAGGCTGGAGAGCCAGCCCGGGTTAGGAGTGCACACTGCTCTTGCAGGGGATCTGAGTTCAGTTTCCAGCACCTGTGTCAGGTGGCTCACAACCACTTGTTGTAACTCCAGCTCCAAGGGATCCAACGCCCTCTTCTGGCCTCTGCAGGCAACTGCACTCATGTGCACATATCCACACAGACAAAATTAAAAATTAAAAGTAAATCTCTTTTTAAATACCTGTGAGTAGAGCAAGCCGTCTCTTTTTAGATTCATATTTGTTATTTTTAATTATGGTTATTGTGGGTGCATATGTATATGAGGAGGCCAGAAGAGGACACTGGATCCTCTACAGCTGGGGTTATCAGTGGGAACAGGCCTTCTCTAGTGAGGTGCGCACAGACTAAAGGCAGCTGCTCCTGTGCCTTGCCTGACTTTGGTAGAAGTCATTCTCTTGATCACTTAATGGGTCATGAAGTCATATTTAAAGACCACATTCAATATTAGCAGGCAGCAACATGACATTCCTCTACCGTTGAGAACTGTAAGCCCCTGGCTAAGCACCATCGTCCTATGGCTCCAAGCTCTCTGTGTTGGTTTGCATCTGCCTTTGATGACTAATGGGCATCAAGGGAGCTAATCAAGGATTCTTGTCTAAAAGTCTTTTTAAACCGCTGAGCTGAAGCGGGAACATAACAGACCACCAGTCTAGCTCTTGATCCAAGTGATTTAGGAGAGCACACACTTAACTGGTTGCTTCTAGCCCCCTCCTAGAATTCAGTGGGAAAGAGACAACAGATTATAGAAGCACCGCAAAGCCACTCCTTCCAGGGATTCATTAAGAAAATGCAAAGCTAAATACAAATAAAATTAACATTGTGTTCCCAGCTCCACAGTAAACAATCATGGACAGTTAAGCCCGATCCTCTCACAACGTCCTGCCTCCGCAGCAACGTCAGTGCCCCATCCAGTCTCTATCAGAGAGGGCTGAAGAGCCATTTTGTTCATTAGAGGAGCTTTGCTGGATTCCAGCAGCAAACTCGAGCACAGAAGAATCAATAGCAATCCTTTTTACTCAGGCTCTGAACTGCCCTGGGTACTCTGCTCATAAATATTACTCAAGATTCACTTCTAGTGCTAAAAGCCCAGATTGGCTTCATCACACTAACCATGGAGCAGAAACAGAAAGGAAACAACCGTCAAAGACACTGCGAGGTCCCCCGTGCCCCATCCCCCACCCCGTGCAGCAGGGGGCAGGTTGCTACGCACAGCGAAGTCTGTATTTTCCTCACTTCCTGACTTTCTCAGGAACCGCTTTGTAAAACACTCATCTGAAAATGTTTAAGGAAGACATACAACAACGAGCTCTTACGCCAGCCTCTGACACATAATCAATAAGTGTTTAAGCGCGCACATCTATATCTTGCATTGACCTTGCACTTCACCAAGATTCAGAAGGTATTTCCTGCGCTTCATCCCAGAATCTATAATAATCTCGCATCATTCCATACCAAATACATCACCACAAAGAGACAGAAGGCACACATCAAAAGGCACCTTTTTGGAAATATTTTCCAAACAGGGAGGAATTCCACACATGGTTTGTAAAAACAATCATCCACCATTTCAAAAGATACTAAAATGAGTAAAATCTTGCCATTCCACGTATATTCTAGAACATTTCACGTGATATAAAGTATATGCTCCTCTCTTTTTTAATCACCAAGAAGAAGAAGGGGGAGGCACACATGGTGAGGAGGGGGAAGGATTTATAATATAAATGTTTATGTCAGGGAATAAAGACCTATTTTTTTTGCCTCAAGTATGCAACTTCAAGGCAGGCATAATCTAACAGATGCTCAGCAGAACTCCAGTATGCCACAATGTCTTTCCATCAACACTGTCACTCTAAGACTGTGACATTTTCTCCACTCTTTGAGAAATATTAGCCCACATCACCATTTTTTTTTTTTTTTGTGATAAATAACAGGATGGACTGACACGTGAGTACCTAATAGATATCATTTGTTGCAATGAAGCTTACAAACATCCCCCAACTCATTTAATCTCCGTAAGGTTCCCGTTAAGGAGAAAGCATTTTCCCACTTTACAAACTATAATGAAACTCAGAAGAAAATAAGCAAACAAGCAAATGCTGATTAGGAATGCTTTCAAGAAGGTGACTTAGTTACACCTGAACCTTCAAGCAACAGCAGTGAATCCCACCACATTCAAGATTGGAATTCACAAGCCTAGTCCTGCAATAAGGACATTTCTCACCCCTTGCTATTCAAATTTGGAAAAACCACCTTTCAGGCACCCCAAAGCCTAGCCTAACTCTAGCTCCTTCTAGATTGTCCGACTTCTGCTTGCCTTCCTATGAGAAACCCAGCTAGGCCCTGTGCTGAATGAGGATTAAGTGCAGAGTCCCTCTGGGATGTTAGCATGACCACAGTCCCTGAGAAGTCTTAATGTTAACTGAGCATCATCTACGCAGCAGGCTTAGAGGACAAGCAGGTAAGCAAGAAAGGACACTCCCCTCCCTGAGTGGACACAGACAAGGTAATCTCACAGTTCCTGCACAGCATGGCATGTCTGGATCACAGCTGAGCTAAGGGCTGAGGGTGCTAGGTTGGCCCCAGGAAAAGTGGTGGGCTGGCATGAAGGAAGAGTGTGAAAGCAACAGCAGCTACAGTCCACTAAGGGACCACTCCCAGCCCATCACCGCACTGTTCCTCACTGCATCCATGGGCAATTCCCAGTGCTCTCTGGGGCACCACTATGAACTAGCTGTCATAACATTTCAGTACTCAAGTGCACTTTTGTGTTTTCTCTGCATTTGCTACTTCTTGTCTTTTTTTTTTTCCAATACTAGTTGCAAAAATGGCATTCCACAGTGTGAAAAACTGGTATAGGGGCTAGTGGTGTGGCTCGGTGAGACAGTGCTTGCCAAGCGTATATGAGGCCCCAGGTGTGGTCCCCAACATCACACACACACACACGCACACGCACACGCGCACGCACACACACACACAGGTTTTGCATTTGAACACTTAGTCTCCAGCTAATGGCGCTGTTTCAAGAAGCTGGGCCAACTGTCTGAACAGAGCACACTAGGCGGTGGGCCTTGAGAGCTGAGCCCCGCCCACTTCCTCACTCAAGCTCTCTGCTTCTGGTCTGTCACCACCCACGTGACTATCCACAAGCTCCCCACTCCTTGTTTCTCCCACTGTGATGGGCTGTGCCCTCTGGAACTATGAGTCAAAATAAACCTCTCTTCTCTGAAGTTGCTGCTTTCAGACACTTTGTCCCACGATTAGAAAGTAAATAATACATGCTATTACTGTTTTTGTTTTGTAGAGGAAGAAAAAACAGTCCAAAGACACGCTCTACAGGACAAGGTGGTGTCAGGATTCAAACCCAACTATGTTTGAAAGCGCCAATGACAGGCTCTAGTTCATAAAACCTTCTGCTCACTTAATAGCAGGAAACTCATAAATCCCCTTGAAATAACCTGAGGCTGGGGAGTATTATAGGACCAAATTTGGAAGGCGCAGACAGAGATAAGGGAATCAGAGGTGGGTGGGGGTGGAGCTCAGGTTTACATTTCATTCATTTTCCTTCTCTGTCCTCTGATAACCTCAGAAAGTGTACTAACAAGGAGTTACCACAGAGAACCGCTAAGTTCAGAGCCAGAGGAGCACTGGCCTGGAGATCCACCCTCAGGACAGGCTGGCAGGAGTGCACTGACCACTCTGGTGGCTCTTAATGAGCAGCGGCCAGCTCAGCATCTTCCAGGCTGGAGATAGCCAATGAATATTCACAAGGGGAATTGCTAACGCAGCCAGAGAGAGAAAGCACAAGCAACACACAGCTCCTGCTGTTTCATTTTCAGAAATCTAACAAAATCATGTTAAGTGAGACTCTTTGGTGAGAGAGAATCTTATTTGGAAGAGTGACTAAATGTACTAAGCACAGGTATCTGTGGGTTTGGCTTTGGTTTGTTGGTTATTTGTTGTTGTTTCTAACTTCATAATTAAAGATACATTTGACATAATTAAAGATACATTGACATAATAGGACAAATATTCAGCCTCCCCCCAGAAAAAATCTGCAAAAGAAATGATTTAGGGAAATTATTGGCAAGGTCATATTAAACTATTGCATCGTTGCCTGGTCCCTCCCCAGACCTAAGATAATGTGACATTTGGTGGCAGCACGTTAAAGGCCAGTCATTGGTATTGCTAATTCTGAGCAATAATGACTTCTCAGAAAATTCTAAGAACCAATGTATTTTTTGCACAAACACATAATGAATGCAAATTTGACTTTCACATACAATAAATTAAATAATTTGACAAATGCCCTTGGGGTTTATATTCTTTGTGAGGCATGTGGGGTACCAAAGTGTTTGTAGTTTAGCTCGGCATATAATTCACGCATAAATACAAGCTGTGTTTTTGTCTAATCACCTCGTGTTATTTTCCCAGCACCTCTAAGCAGTAAGAACATTGCTCAGTCCTCTTTGCTTTGCAAGTTCTAAGATGTAGAAAATCCTGAATGTGCTAAACAAGCATCCACTGCTGGCTTATGCAATACAAAGACTTATGAAAACATGGCACGTACTCAAGTAGACCAGTTTGTTTTTAAATATTTTAATAGTGTGCACTGCTGTGTGAGGAACTAAATGTGCATTGTGTCCAATCTCACATCCAGTATATACTCTATTTTGATCATCCTATCAAGGAGATTAAAATGTAAATTATATTTTATACATGTCCTCCTTTGCATGAAAGCAAACAGAATACTTATTCTCTAAACACATGAGAATATCAACAAGCAACGCATCTAAACCCAAGAAGTATTCACTGCCTCATTCCATTAAAAAAAGATGCCCTCGGGTATCAATTACAAGTGAATGCCTGTGCTTATGCTTTCAAATGTTTAAGCACAACGTTAATATTTATTTCAAAGGGTGTCAAGTTAATTATGCATGCTACTGTCTAAAAAAAAAAAAAAAGACCATATAAGTACTCTGCCTGAAAACTCTCTTAAGAGACTTTCTAAGCCAAGACAATTGATGGCAGAAATTGAATGCCTGACATTGAACTTGTAGAAGCCATGAAAAGTAGGTGTGTTCCTAACAGCTAAATGTAAACTATGCTCCTTGACTGTTTCCTAAAATAAAACATGCATGCACACACCCCCACAAACAGCTGAAAAAAAAAAATCTTAAGACAATGGAAGGATCAGATATAAATATTATGAAATTTTTATTTTCTTACACATGAAAATGGTTCCATAATTCTTGAAGAAAATGTCTTTATTCTTAGTGTATGATACGTTCGGAGACGAAATGTGATGAACTATGAAACTGGTCAATGGCCTAACAATAGTCTTTAAACAAAAAGGATTAGCTATATGAGAAGAGTATGAAGTCAAATTTGCAAAAGGTTAACAAAAGCTGACCACAAGTGGGAAGCACTCAAATAGTCAATGTGAAACTCTTCCCTCCTCACCTGTGACGGCCATGTCTGTGGATTCAGCCACTCACAGGTGAAAACTACTAGAAAATATGAAGGCCTTTTTCCTGTCACCATTCCCTAAGCAATACAGCCTGAGTACTGTCTGCATGGCATTTACATTGTGCTTGTATCAGTAATCCAGAGGTGACTTGCAGATTGCGGGAGGACATGTGCAGGTTATATGCAAACCTACATAATTTTCTCTAAGGGCCTTGAGTATCTACCAACGAGGAGGTTTGCTGGAACCTGTATGCCTCAGATACTAAGATTCTCGTATTAAAAAGTGAAACTTGAGAACTGTGAACCCAACTGTGAACCCAATCCAGGTACAGATAAAAATGTTGCTTTTCATGGATGGAGAGAAAATATTTCATTTTCTTGGAGTTAAATTCACTAGAGAATCAATTTTCTACCATTGACCCAGAGAAATTATGGCTGCTCTTCTGTTGGAGACTACAGGGAACAGATGATTGACAAGCACCACCTGAATTAGAACAGATGCTCAGGATCCCCAGATAGTCCACATGGACCAGGTCACGTGGCAACACATGCCCTTAGAAAAGCATGGGCTGAGAAAAGCACACACCTCTGACACTGGAAACATCATGGCAAACAGAGCTCACAACTTGGGAAGCCTTATTTTCTGAACAAAATATGTTAAGTGGGATGCAAACTTGAGCTAAATTAGACAAATACAAAACATCACCTCTCTCATTCACCCAGGAAAGATGGATTCCAACCCCTACCTTCCTTTTATCTGCTCAATAAAGTGAACTGCCAGGTTCAATATTAAGCAAAAGAGCCAGGTGGTACTCTAAAATTTCCAGTTCAAATTACTAACAAAGTACTAGAATCATCAGAAACAGAAAAATCTGTCAATATTTCATTTAGAGATACCTAAAATATTAAAAACTAAACTCAAGCCTATGAAACCAAACAGCAAGGTATTACCAATTGATGGAGTTCCTTCATTTCAGGGTCCAAATCCCAGTGTTTCTGGGCACAAAATCAGTGTTAAGTCAGAATTCAGTCTCTCTCCAACTTGTTGAAACCTTGCAGCACACTCTGGTACTATCATTGAACTGAGCTGAGCTAAGTAGAAAACGCTGAACTTCTGAGTTGGACCAGAACAATCAATGACTCGCTTGCTTCTCAGTTTTCCTTTTAGAGTGTGTGTGTGTGTGTGTGTGTGTGTGTGTGTGTGTGTGTGTATGTGTACATTTGTGTTCGTGTACATGTGGATACATGTATGTGAGCAGGCATGTGAGGCCAGAGGTCAACCACAGGTCTCATTCCTCAAAAGTTGTCCAACTTGTTGGTTTTTGAGACAGAGCCTGGAGATGAACATGTGTGCTAGACTGGCTAGCCAGCAAGCCCCAGGGATCCACCTGTCTCCTCCTCCCCAGTGCTGGGACTTTTTTCTTTCTTCTCCTCCCCCTCCCTCTCTCCCTCCTCCCCCTACCCCTCCTCCTCCTTCTGCCTTAATTTTTCTAAGTGGTTTCTAACGGTAAGAACTCTAGTCCTCAAGAATGTTTACAAGCACTTCACCAAGGGAACTACCTCCCCAACTTTCTTTTTTTATTTCCTTTCTTTCTCATTCTCTGTTGCAATTGTTACTCCCTCCTCCTTTTTTTCCTACCTTTGGCTTTCCTTCTAACCCTGAAGACCCTCTGGGGAACCAAAAAAGGCATTGTAATGGATTGAGTTAAATTCCAAGCAGTAGCTGTAAAGGACCTTTCCTGATCCTGAATGGCTCATAAAGCTGGGGCCTTAGGCCACAGGCTAAACAGTTACAGGAAGGATGGTTGACTTTCCTCGGCCTAAAGAACAATTGTTCTTTGTTTTTATGGGTTGTCCGCCCCTTCTCTTCGCTTTGCTGCTCCTGTCTTTGATCTGAAACCAATTGTGTATCCCTCTCTTTAAGGAAGCAGAAGACCACAGTCCCTGAAATCTCACTTTTACTTTAGATTTTTCCCAGTTAGTGGTAGGACCTGGGAGGGTTGGAAAAAGATTTGAGGAATATCTGTATGCTATACTTATCCGAGGAAGTCCTGAATTCTCTTCAGTCCTCAGAGGTCTAATTTCTTGGAAAATGTCTGTCTACCTATGAGCACTAAAACAGACCTGAAAGAAATATAAGAAAAGTTCTAATTCTCCACCAAAATGTATGTGTGTGAACTTACGCGTACATGCAAGGAGAGTAGAGGAGGATACCAGTTGTAACTCTCCACCTTCTCCCCTTCCCCTCTCTCTCATGGAACCTGCCTGGGTTGACAGCCAGCAAGCCCTAGTGATCCCTCTGTCTCTACTATCCACAATTCTGGTATTGCAGGTGCTGATGGTTATACTCCAAGTGCCATTATCCATCAACCATCTCCCTAGTTCCCATATATTTTTAAAGTCCTGCGCCACACTCTGAGCACATTCTGTTTACCAAAAATCTGCTGACTACAATATACTCCATGTACAAGATGAAGACAGCCAGACCCTCGGTCTCCAGGAGACCTGCAGAGCTGCTTCAAGCACTCTGGGGAGGAGGAAGTTCTGCCAATATTCAAAGTAAAAGGTCTGTGTCTGTCTAGAGGTCTCTGGGTCACCTCTAAGCCTGGCCATGACCACAGGAAGAGGAAGGATCAGCAATCAGGACTAAGAGACACAGTGAGTCCACTATGTCAGGAGAGATGCTCAGAGGATTGAAGAAACTCAGGCCCCAAGGCAACGGGAGCCCTCGGAAGTTCTGCCCAATGGAAGTGATCTGAGCCCCATCCAGAAGTTTAGCTTTTCTATGTTTCATTTTCAGGACATGTTATGGAGGGATAATAATAGCGGCCCCCATTACACATAGGATCTTGGTAAGGATTAAATAACTCAGTATGCATAAAGTAATCTAAGCATGGCCTGACTCATGGTAAACACTGTGTCAATGCTAGCTAATATTGCCTAGAACATATCCTCAGGAAGCCTGTCAAAGAAAGCACACTGCTTTATGTTCCCACCTACTACTGGGCAGCTGGAAGTAGCCTGTCTTCTATGGAAGGTCTACAGCAGCAGATACTAACCAGGTAGGAATCATATCACAATTCTTTCATTCCCTGTCAAACCCCAGAACACCTGGCATGGTCTCAATTAAGCCCAAGCAAATGAGACTTCTTTCCCTAGCAACTAGGTTCAGATATAAAATTGCAAGATAGCAACATCCTAGGATTAAAATGGAAGTTGACATATGATTAAAATGGAAATCTACCTGACATGCATGTCAGAGCCCACACGTTCTCAGTGGGTAAGTTCCGCTGCTCCTAATAAATGTCCCTAAGTCTGAAATGCTGTGAACCTCAAAAGCTAACCCAGTGGAAAAGTCGCACAAATTACCCTATATGTTAGCAGGACATAAATACAGTGACCTTCGATGGAGTAAGTGGCATGGAGTCTCTGGCATAAACAGGTAATTGGCCACCTGCACAACTGGGTGGCAGAGTGAGTCAATTCTTCTGAAGAGGCACATCTACCGACTTAAGGTTCCATGCTGGGCAGCACCGGGCAAACCACACTGGCAAATACTTACGCATTGCAATAGGGCTTCTTTTCATAGCCTTTGTAGTTGTTCATGTTGAGAGCCATCTTGCAGACCTCGCAATGGAAGCATCCTTTATGCCAATACTGAGAAGGGAAGAAAAACAAAAACAAAATATTTAACATTTTAGTGCAATACCAGTTCTGGACAGAACAGGCAGAGAAGGCAGTCGGTCTCGGTTGATAACACTACCAGGAAATGACCGTAGGTAGTAGCACTCGTTTATCTATTTTCAGTTCAGTAAAGAACTCAGACAGCTATTAAAGTTGAGTTTTAAATTAATCCCACCACTATAGACTCTCAACGGAAGAAATGCAAAGGGCTGTATCCATTACAGCCGAAAAGGAACCCTGAATTCAGTTAAAGGAGAAATGGTGGTGTGGCTTTAAAACGAAAGGGGCTCTCTTTCCAAGTGTCTAAATATTGTGTTTGTACGATTTTCACGCACGTGTCCACCGGAAGCCAGACAACCCACAGTAGCAGAAGTGGACTATATAAATACCCTTGTCCCCATCCCTGCCCAGTTTCCACTAAATTGCAGAACGCCGCCTCTGTCTTGGATGACGGCTTACTCTACAGAGGCATTTGTAACACCAAACGCAAATTTCACTGGGACCGCCTACGGCTGGTTTCAATTGTCAGTTACCCGGGATCGCACTGGGTCTGTCTCCTCGGCAGTTCAACTCCTTCCACACCCAGGAAGGGCAGAGCAGCAGCGACTTAACTAAAGCCACTTCCTCTGGAATTTACCCTGGTGGATCAGGCGCCCGTGGGTCAATTGCTACATGGGGCTGGGTCTCTCCTAGAGGAGTTATTCTTAGCACTGCGGCAGCGGCCACCCCACGACGTATTAATTGCCATTTGCCTTTTCCTGAAGCCGCTGTCACCAGAATTGCTGGGGACAGACTGAAATAAAGGTGCCAAGATCCGTGCAGTGTGGAGGGACAGACTGGACGGGGGAGGGGGCGCGGCTTGTCCAACTGCACCCCCCTCCCGTTCCCTGCCTGGCTCCTGGGTGACTCAGCCTGGATGCTGGGTGCTCAGCCTAGCTCCAGGGTTCTCAGCTCGGCTCCTGGGTGGCTCAACCTGGCTGCTGGCTACCCATCCTGGCTCCTCCGTGCAGGGGGCTGCCATGCGTCCTTCAAGACAAGTGTGTGGACTGTCGCGCACCCTACACCCGGGACAAAAGCCTTCCCCAGTTCCAACACCCTTATTATTTAATCGTGAAGGTCTCAGACGCAATGGCTGGGGTCTTCCTGCGAACACCCTCTCCCTGTGCCAAGACCCACGAAACATACCAACCCACTCATCTTCGCAACCCAGGTGCCAAAACTTCTTGGAACAGGTGCAGCTGGTTGCCCGGAAGGTCCGGGCTGGCCAGGCGCCCCCTCGCTCACCTTATCCAGGCAGTTGACTTTCTCCGTGGGATACACCACTTTTCCGCAGCGGGCGCACTGGGGATTCATTGTCGCGGCTCCCGCGGGCGGTGGCTGTCGCTGCGGCGGTGACTGGGGGCTCCGGGGAGCCGCTGTGACATCCCCCGGCGAGCCCCACGCCACCTCCGGGCTGGCAGAAGGGCTTCGGGCGCTGGCGGACTGGCCTGGCGGGGTGCAAGGGGGCGCGGTGGGGCTTGGGGCCGGCCGCGCTCGGCGACGCTGGCGCTCGGCTCCCGCTCGGGTTGTGCGCCGCCGGCTCTGCGTCGCTAGCGCTCCAGGTACCGGTGACTCACAGGCACTCGCGCCCGCCCCTCGCGCTCGCTCACTCGCTCCCCCGCCGCCGCCGCCGCCACGCAGGCCAAACCCACCAGCGCGCACCAACCCAAGGGGCAAAGAACCAGCCTGTCTGGCACCAGGGGACAGAGGGCGGCGCTGGGGGAAGGGAGGCTAGGGACCCGGAGAGCTCCGCACACCGCCGCCCGGTGAGGCCTGGGGAGCCGGCACCCACGGCCACAGCAGCCCCCACCCCCACCCCGGGCTCCCAGGTGGGCGGCAGCGACAGAGCGAGCCGGGCGTGGGAGGTCAGAGCTGGGGTGACTGGAGCTCGGGAAAAGCTCAAACCTGCGCACTTCCAGTCCCCTTCCTCCCTCTCTTTCCCCAGCCGGATACTCTCCTCCCACTGCAGGGTGATGTCCCTGACACCCAGAGGTCGGCCAAGGATGTTCCCGAGCTCCTCCTAGGGCTCAGGGGACCAGCTCTTCGCGGTAGCTCCCAGCCCACTGACAAAGACTCCTGCCTTGAGCTGAAGACGCTCGGCCCGAACCGGCTTGCGGGAACCGAGATGCGAGTCCCCGACGCACCCTCCTAGACCACCTGGCTGCCACCACCACCCGGTTAGAAAATGAATCGTGGTGTGCCTGCCTGAAGTCCTATGACCCTGGATGAGGAAGCTTTCTTGGTGCCCCCTAGTCGCCGCACTTTTAATACCCGTCATTGGAGAGAGACTGGTCATTATAGGCCAGAATCAAGCCTCTCTTGATTAGTACAGTCGGTGTTCAGTTTAAGTGAATGTATACAGCAAACTGTTTTGCAATTCAGTTCTTTTCCTGCTCTAGGAGAAGCAATTACAAAGTCATCATCCAAACCAGAAGAGCCAGAAAATCAAGCAAAGGGTAGGATGGACCCAGACAAACCAGTAACGATCTTCCATTTTAATGATAATCTCAGGGTTTTGGGTTCGTTTATGAGAGGCAAACAAATGGAGCCGTGCTAGCTATATTTTGTGCCTGACCCTATGACTTACTGGTTTTGTGACCTTCTGCCAACGATTAGACTTGCTTTGACTGAGTCTTCTCATCTCCAGAATGGGGCTGACAGCGGAGTTACAAAATAGCTCTGACCCTTCTGGGGTGAGGATTAAGTGAGTCAGCAGTTGGTAAGAGCTTCCACCTCGCTGGCCTCTGCAAGCACCAAGCAAATAGGCTGGGATTATCATAAATCGGTTGTAACAAACACATTCCTCTCCTAGCAAGAGGATTAAGATTCAGGCATGCCACTTAGCAACTTCTGTGACAAGTATTTCTGTCAGTTCAAGAAAAATCATAGCTGCACCTTTTCCGAGACAACTATTGATTCCTGAGCTTCTCAAGCAGGCTGCACCGTGAACTCATTTAGAATAATCCCCGGCTATTTGACTTTTCACAAGAGGTGACTTCTTTAAATACAGTCACCAAATCCAACGGCTCTGAACCACCCACCGCTGTGTCCACAAACCCACCTTCAAAGCAAATAAAAGGGTAATTTGCTATCAGAGAGTACCACTTATCCTTAAAAATACCTCAAAGATCATTAAAGATGCCTGTGGGTAAATGTGTATGCAGGTAATCCACTGAAACAGCAATTTTTATTAAGTTTTTGAGACTTTTAGGTTTTCAGGGCTGCATAATCTAAATACCTTACTCTTTTTAACACAGAATTCTGGGGTAAAATGATGGTGACGTTTATAGCTGATTAGTTTACCATTAAATTGTATCATTTCTTACAAAATTAGCCACCTGTCACAGAGATTGACACCCAGTAAGTACTAATTAAATGTTGACTGAAGTGTAGATGAGACAAGTGCACACGTTAAAACTGGAACTAACTGTGATGTGTTATTCTTTGAAGGATAAACAATGACTCCTGGGAACCGTTTCCCTCTTGATTCTGCTCCTCTGACTCTTCGTCCTCTGTATCAAGCCAGCTTCGAAGTTTCCCACTGCCATCTTACTGTCATAAGTGAACTCAAATATCATCTGTCTCTAAAAGGATTCTTTATTTCCCAAACCAAAGTCCTGTAAACAGAACACTGGCTGGAACCTGTCCTCTGGCCCAGATAAAATGATTTAATTGTTCCACTAGGGAGACCTCTGCCCTCCTGTGTCCTTCTTACTTGACCAGTCGAGAAATTCTGCCTTGTGGTGACTGTATCCCAGAATGTCCACACTCAGTGCTTTCTGCTGGCATGGGCCACAGATGTTTAAAAAAAAAAGAAAAAAGGACCATTATTAGTTACCTTCATAAAAAGAGCTTCTGTATTTAGAAGTTAGATTATTTCTTTAGATAAAATTCTCTCATCTGTATGCTTTCCCTGTGGGGTCTGTTTATAGAGAATCTGTTTTAGACAATGAGTATTTAAGCTATGTAAAATGAATTCAAACTTCAAAATTTTAAAGAGTAATTAGTATCACCAAAATCTAAATAATGGCTTTGACATATTTGGACATAATCGTGGTGGATTATCCTACTCCCAAGAACACAAGGACAACTAATGTGAGGAGTTCAAAGAGATTATCCTAATTTTCTGTTTTATATATTATTCGGCTTTTACTGTCATGCTGACAATTTGTTTACATGACTCTGGTGTCCTCTCCCAACATAGCAGGACATAGAAGCAAACTTCAAATAATGGTGAAACATCTCTTGACAAATGACAAGACTCGTTAAAATAAGCTCCAGATTCCCACACATCGCAGTATCTATAAATACCGAGCCTTGATGGTGACTCTACCCAAAACAGTCCTAACTTTGGAAAGAGAAGAAGGAAAAGAAGGATGAATGTCAAACCTTTGTTTCAGTCCTTCTGGGGTAGAGACCCTAAAATAAAGAATAAGACAAGGCCCTTTGTGGCAGGAAGAATATCTTCCCCCAAAAAATGATGTTTCCCTTCTGACTCCCTGTGAACTTATCACTTTACGTGATGCTATACTTCAGGCAAAGAATGTCCCCACCATTACCAAGGCCCTATATCCTAAAGGCTTTGTTCCTTTGTGACTTTATTTGGAAATGGAACCTTTAAGAGATATGGTCTAGTGGGAAGGTAGTTCATTTGGGTACATGCCCTGTGCCTTTTTCTCCCCACAAGGATGTGTTGTCCATACATACTGCCCCAAAGTAATAAACCCATGCAACTATGGTTTGAAAACTTGCAAGTCTAGAAGCCAAACTAAACGCTTCCAGTTGGTAAAGGGAGCATCTCAAGTATTTTGTAACCAGAAAGATGAACAACACACATGATAAAAGGGAATTTGCAGAGGTAATTAAGGATCTTGGTATGGAAGGATTATCCAGATTATCCAGAGTAATCACAAGGACTCCCATAAAAGGAAGACAGAAGGGTCACTAGCAGAGAAGACATGATGATGAACACGGAAGTCCAAGAGAAATCTAAAGATGCTACAAGGTTTGCCTTGAATATCAAGGAAAGTTATCAAGGAGTGCAGGCAACCTCTAAAGGTTGCACAACTCCAGGAGACAAATTTTCTCCTAGATACTTCCAAAGGGATATTGCTACTGCCATCTTGATTTTGGGTCTGTATTCAGAACTGTGTGGTGATGAGCATGTGTTATTTTTTTGTCACTGAGTTTTGTACTTGTTTTGGTTGGTTGGTTTCGGTTTGGTTTGGTTTGGTTTGGTTTGGTTTGGTTTGGTTTGGTTTGGTTTGGTTTGGTTTGGTTTTGGCAGGATTGGGAGTTAACCTACGGCTTTGTGTCTGGGAGATGAACACCCTACCACTGAACTACTGCGCTGTCTTTCCATTAATTGCGTTATAACAGCAGCAACAGGAAACTAAAACACCTATCTGTGTGAACTCTGTCCTCCTCTCTTTCAGCCACAGTCAATTAGGAAAGTCCTAAAGGATGAGTTTGTAAGTCAAGACGGCTGGGATTCTTTATGTGCAACCCTAAAACAAATGAAGTAAATACCCCTGATGTCCACTCTCTCATCTCCTAATAAAAGGACCTACTCACACAATTTACCTCACTTTATCAAATTTTGCTCATGTTGATACAACAGAAGTATCATACAGGTCAACATGCTTTTCTGAAATCTCCCTGAATTTTCCTTTCCTTCTCTACAGAGCAATACAATGAGGAATAATCTCATGTTTTCAGCAAGTACCCTAAAATCAATTCAGAGTGCCCTGTATACCCGAACCCAGTGTTCGAATCCTGCCAACTTTTATCTCCAAACAGTTCTCGAATCTGTCTTCATGCCTCTGACTTGTGTAACAAATTGTGTCTCCTCTCTATTTTTCTGTAATGACTCCCTATAACAGTGGTTCTCAACCTTCCTAGGGCTGCAACCCTTTGATACAGTTCCTCATGCTGTGGTGACCAATAAGATTACTTCCGTTGCTACTTCGTAACTGTAATTTTGCTACTGTTATGAATTGTAATATAATATCTAATATGTAGATGGTCTTGGGTAACCCCTATGAAAGGGTCATTTGACCCCCGAAGGAGTGGTGACCAATAGGTTGAGAACCACAGAAGGAAGGAAATAAGATTTTACTCTCCAGATCAGATTTAGAAATTTTATCAACAGAGCTAGGGGTTTAACTCAGTAAAGTTCCGAGTTCACCTGATGTGGTAGGGTACCACTGTAATGCCAGTACAAAGAGGGTGGAGGCAGGAGGATCACTATTACTACAGGGTGGATTTAAGGCTACCCTGAGGCTACATGAAGTCCTGTCTCAGAAAGAGAAATATTAGGACTGGAGAGTTTTCCAGTGGTTAGAGCACTTGCTGCTCTTCCAGAGGACCTAGGTTTGATTCCTAGCACCCACATGGTGGTTCACACCCATCAGTAACAGATTTTTTTTTCTCTTCCAAGAAATCCAGTGTCCCAAGGGATCTGGTTCCCTGTGTTTCTGTTCTAACTGATTCTCTAGTTCCAAGGAATCCGGTGCCCTCCTCTGACCTCTGTGGGCACCAGACACTCACATGGTACATAGACATACGTGAGCACAAAACATCTATAATCATAAAAACAAATTTTTAAAAAAAGAAATGTCATAGATAGAAAATTCCTACTTTTCCAGGCTTGGGAAGTGGCTCCCACCTCTGCAGATGCTATATTATTTTTTAAGTAAAATATGCTTGCGTAAAGCACTAAACATGGTGCCTAATGCCCAGTAAGAAGTTAATCAATATTTGTTATAATCACTGAATTACTAGTCTGAATTTTTAAATTAGACTCCATGCTACATTTTAAGATAAATCAGATGGGCTGTGACTAACATCGTAATTACCCTCTTTCCAGGCACAGTGGTGCTCATCTTTAACTCCAGCACTCTGGAGGCAGAAGCAAGTGGATCTGCTTCAAAGCCAGCCTGGTTTACAGAGTGAGTTCTAGACCAGCCAGAGCTACATAGTGATACTCTGTCAAAAAAGAGAATATTTTTCTTGTGCACAGAGAGTAAGTGTTAGTGGAGTGGCCAGTCACAAACTAGACATCTACATCACATCCCCCCTCTCCCAAGACAAAGGGATCATCATGGAAGAACGAGAAGAAAGACTGTAAGAGACAGATGTCAGGAAGGACAGCGATGAGACTGTCATCTGACAGACCCACCACACTCATGAACTCACAGCAACTGTGATTGTCTGCACAAGATTGAGCCAGTCCAACAATCCAACATGGGGGAAGGGGGTCATGAGTTCCTACCCTAACTGAGCAGCTATCCACAACTGACTGGCTGCTTTTGGACTCAGAGCCGGTTTTCTTGTAAGGTGTGGCCCCGGAGGCTGAGCACACTGCAGTGGATGGTCCCACATCCAGGAGTACATGGGCAGCACAAATTGAACATGGTGGGTTATGAAACATAAAAATAAAAATAGGGGCTGGAGAGATGGCTCAGCAGTTACGAGCCCTGGCTGCTCTTCCAGAGGACCAGGGTTCAATTCCCAGCACCCACATGGCAAGCTCACAACTATCCACTACTCCAGTTCTAAAAGACCTGACACCCACACACAGACATATACACAGGCAAAACACCAATGCACAAAAAATAAAAATATAAAGATAAAAAGGCATGAAGACGGGAGGTGGTGGAGGATGGACCGGGAATAGTTAAATCAGGGGGAAAGAATGTGAGGTAAATACGATCAAAATACATTATGCTATGTACAAAATTTTCAGAGAATAAAAATAGCATATTAAAAATAAGTAAAAGAAGATACAAGAAAGAATGCATATGAGAAAAAAAGTCTATGTCTTAGTCTTAGTCACTTTTCTACTGTAAGGCAACTTACGGAAGGAAGAGTTTATTTGGGGCTTACAGTTTCAGAGGGTGAGTCCATGAGCATCATGGTGGAGATCATGGGAGCAGACAGACATGTATGTTGGTCAAGCAGGAGCTGAGATCGTACATCTTGATCCACAATCATGAGGCAGAGAGAGCTAACTGGAATGGCATGGGCTTTTGAAACCTCATAGCCAGACCCCAGTGACACATCTTCTCTAACAAGGTCACGCCTCCTAATCCTTCTCAAGTAACTCTTCCAACTGGGGACTCAGCATTCAAATATATGAGCCTACGGGGGCCATTCTCCCTCAAACTACCACAATGATTAGATTATAATTTACCTTTATGCCTTTATATCCCCTCCACAAACTTCTTAAGTTGAGATGTTAATTCCCAATGATCTGGTTTTAGAGGTGAGGGCTGTGGGAGAAAGTGAAGTCTAAGAGAGGCCATGAGGGTACAGCTCTCACGGTGACATGGTATCCTTGGAAGAAGGGACACCAAGGTCGGTGCACTCTTGCTCTTGCCCTTTCCAAATCAGGAAAAGAGTCTCCACCAGAACCATCCTGGCACCCCAATCCCAGACTGTAACCCCAGAACAATGGAAAAGTGCACGATGTTGGAGCCACTCAGTCTCAGGTGTATTTTTATGGGTGCCCTCGCTGACTAACACTGGACCGCTGCGCGGATTATAACTAAATCAAGGAAAATATTTGCCTAATAAAAACAATGGCAGAAATAAAGACAAGTAGTTTCTCCTTCCTGGTAGTCAGTTCTTATGATTTTTGCACCAAAGCTCTGACTCGCTAATTAGCATCAATTTCCAGCCACAAATC
This sequence comes from Cricetomys ansorgei, assembly GCA_026225945.1. Lineage (NCBI taxonomy): Eukaryota > Metazoa > Chordata > Mammalia > Rodentia > Nesomyidae > Cricetomys > Cricetomys ansorgei. The sequence goes on along the minus strand of JAMJFZ010000451.1, from coordinate 6,536,471 downwards.
AAAGTAGATTTCCAACCTGCGTGGCAAGAATTGCAATTATGTTCAGTGACAAATTCAGGAATCATTCTCAGCATACACAAGAGCAAATAAAATCCAATCATTTTAAAGTAATGTTAAATTCCATAATACAGCCATGATCAAATGAGAATTGTTTTAGGTGGTTTTAAAAAAAAAAAAATCTAATCCTGGATTAGATACACCTAGTGATCATTTTTCCTTTAAATTAATTTTAGGAGACATTAGTAAAAGTGTATATATTCTTGTCTTTAAAACATACTAGCCCTATTTCTAAGACATGCGCACACACACACCAAAGTGAAAACAAAGAAATCCTGATGGACTGAAGAGAAAATCTTGAGTCTTGGGCTGGAGGGATGGCTTAGTTGGTAGCGTGCCAGCCAAGCACACTTGAGAACCTCAGCACCAGCCCCTGACAGCCTGAGCCGAATCCCCATGACCCGCATGATAGAAGGGGAGAACTGACTCCTGACAGTTGTCCTCCGGTCTCCACATACACACCACTGAGCATATGCTGTTCCCACCCCTGCAAATCAGTAAATAATTTTAATAAAGGCCAGCTCATAATCCCAGCACTGGGGAGGTAGAGACAAGAGGACACCTGGGGCTTGCTGGCCAGTCAGTCTAGCTGAATTGAGAACCAGCCAGGTTTAGTCAAAGACCCTATATCAAAAAGAAAAGTAGAGAGCAATTGAGGAAGATATCTGACATTGACCTCTGGACTCCCTACTCCACAAACATGTACATCTATGTATGTACACACACACACACACAAGTCCTTAGTCCTTAAAGCATTAAAAATAAACTGCCCATTTTTTATTCAAAGACCTGGGCATACACTGTCCAATAGAAATACAGCACATCATTTTCAACTTTCTGGTAGCCATCTTTTTCAAAGAATGGAAGAAAAAAAATTTTTTTTATTAAAAAAAAAATATATATATATTATTTTTATCTGACCCAATTTTTCCAAATATTGTTTCAACATGTGATCAACATTTGTTTTAAATTGAGCAGAGTTTGCATTGGTTTGCTGACTTTAGATTAAGACTCCAAACTTGGGTGCCTATTTCCATCCTTACAAAGCATCTCTCAGTGAGAACTGTCCCAGTGCCGGGGCTGGAGAGACACTTAAAAGTACTTGCTGCTCTTGCAGAGGACCAGTTTGGTTCACAGCATCTGGTATCACACAGCTCACAACTGCCTGCAACTCCAGCCCCAGGGAATCTGAAGCCTTCTTCCGGCTTTCACAGGTACCCATACCCACAGGCAGACACACAAACATGCACATAAATAAAAAATAAACCTTTAAAGAACAAAGAACTATTCCAGAGCAAACAGTGCATTTCTCCTGCGTCCATTTGGACAGCATGATGCTCACACAACCAAAGAAAGAAAGGTAGTGTGTACAGGGTCATGATCAGAGACCTGGACACAGGTTGGCACTTGCTAATTCTGAAGGGCTCCAAGGTGTGCTGACAGCACCACAGCTGAGGAGCAAGAACAGAACCACATTCTGCTGTGGTCCTCGTGTGCCTCTGCCGTGGCTCCCAGAAGCTGGAGGCTAGTGAACAGGGTCACTGAGACAAAAAGGCAAAGAAGAACGGAGGGGGCAGAAGATGGGGACGGAGGAGAAGGAAACAGAAAAAGACACGAACTTAGTTAGGGGTGGGAGGAGAAGTGGTGCCCAGAGGGCTAGAGAGAGTTTAAACACCCCTAGAAAGCACACAGTGCAATGTGGGAGGAGCCAGAACAGGAAAGGCAGCACTGAAGAAGGGAAGAAAGAGAAAGGGCCCCATGAACTCAGAGAGGCCTCTTTGCCTGAGCTCAGCCAAGGGCAGCTGAGGTCAGCCCAGGGCCAGAAATGAATTTCATAAAGAGCCATTCGGCTGGAAAAATCAACAGAGCTAAGTCAAGGACAAATGTCAGTTATGTCATTGACATTTTGTCATGACACAAGTAGAATGCTTTGTTCTATACTAACAAATTAATTCAGTTGCCTAATCGACTTGAGGTCAGCTAAGTCTGCTTGTGGATGGGGTGCTAGGGATAGAACCCAGGGACTTGAACACAGCAAGCTTGCCCTCTACCAAGGAAGCCCTCTTCTAGTCCTCTAGCTTAGCACTAACAGCTTGAGTTCTTTGTAATAAGGCCAGTTTGCAAGTTTGGACAAGTTGGTTGTGTTTACTCGCTTGCTTTTATATGCGTGTGGTATCTGTGTGTGCACAGGTAGGGTAGGAACAGAAGCTGACATCAAGCATCTCCTATCGGTCTCCACCCTTCTATTCTTACTAGTGAACGCCAGCGATCTTGTCTCCTCCTCCTCAGCTCTGGGGTTACTGGTGTGAGCCCAGCTTTTGGGTGGGTTCTGGAGATCTGAACTCTTTGTGTTTGTGTGGTAAGCACTTTAGGGACTGAGCCATCTCTCCAGCCCTGGTTGTTTTATCATTGTTGTTGTTTGTTTTGTTGAGATGGAGTCTCACTGTGTACCCCTGACTGACCTGGAATGATACATAGGCCAGGCTAGCATTGAACTCACAGAGATCCCCCTGCCTCTGCCTCCCAAGTGCTGGGATTAAAGGAGTGCACCACCATGTCCAGAGATAGTTTTAAGACAAGGTCTCACAATATATCCCAGGCCGGCCTTGAACTCTGCTCCTCCTCCCTCAGTCTCCCCAGGGCTGGGATTACAGGCATGGAAAGCAGAGGAAGTTTTCTGTGTGTGAAGACAAAGGTGGCTCCACGTGGAAACTAAGCTAAAAGTTTGTGTGACTATCTCTAATTTTCACATTTCCCTGGCCATATTTCTCATTTTTCAGTGGACTATGGGTTCAAGGTTGTCAAATGAGATTTTCTTCCCATTTCAAATAATGAAGCCAAAAAAAAAAAAAAATTGTCAAGGTAAAATAACATCAGAAGCAAGGTGTACTAAAACATGGGCTTGTTCTCAGCAGAGGGGCTGAGACTTCACTTGGAGAAGGGGGGTTTTCCATCCTCGACAGTGACTCATCAAACAGGGAAAGTGTTGAGCCTGCTCTTTACCAACATTTTACAAACGCTCTCTGTACAGAATGTGCCCATTAGCAGTAGGCATCAGAGCAAGAAAGTGTTCTTCAGCATGAGTAATACAAATTAAGTGAAATGAATGGAACTGGCCTCACGGAAATGGATGGAGAAAAGAGCCTTCATTATATAAAGAGGAAACCTGAGAGCCACCACCCCCCACAGCCGCCGCTGCCCCTGCTCGGGCAGCCTCAGCCAATAAAAACAGGTATCACCACTCAAACGAAACGGGATGGAGATGTAAAGTAACAAGAGTGCTGCTTTAAAATTCAAGTGAAAAGGTAAAACATGTTAACTAGAATTTAATGACATGAAAAAAGGTTTCTGGTGTTTTGCTAAGGAAAAAACAATGTTGCAAGATTGGTTCCCTGTGATCTCATTTTTCACTAATTTTATGTCGATATGCAGAGAGTGAACGGCCCTGGAAAGAAGCACTCAGTAACAGAGGTAGGGTTGTGCTCTGTGTTTTCTTTCCTGGCTACTTTTCCCAAGTGTGTTTGTTTACTCGATTATTTAAAGTGGGGACTCACTGTGTAGCTCCCGTAGACCTCAAAGTCCTGATTCTCACGTCCTTCCAGGGCTGGGCTTACCTCCACGCCCTACTCACCAGCATTGTCTTAGCTAGAAAATGTCAACAAAGCAGAAGCAGGCTTTGTAGTGGAGGCTGCTGGGTGTCACCCTCCCTCCACCCCACCACTAGGCTCCTGGCTCCACTCTCATGAGAGAGAGAGAGAGAGAGAGAGAGACAGAGACAGAGACAGAGACAGAGACAGAGAGGCATTCAAATCTATCTCTTGCACCACTAGAGAAAGAAAGAAAAAAATAAAATTAAAAGGCACTAAGGAGGAAGCAAAGTTTGGGATGGATTTTGTTTTGTTCTCCACTTAAGAATGTGCCTGCTAACACCCAGGCGTTACAGAACAGCCCTTGTTCTGCCTGCTAATAAGAACAGAAGGGCACAGAGAGGTCACTCGTGGCCAAAAGCAGACAGGCAGAGAAATACAGGTCCCCACCCGTTCCTGAGACTGCTGACGGTCAGGGAGTGAGTAAGGGTTTGGCTCCTCAGAACTCCGTGCTGTTGGAGAAGAAACCGCCAAGCCCAGCACACAGGATTTCAGTCTCTTTTTGCTCCATTTTCCACAGCTCTTCATAAAGTTCTCGTGGTTTGCGCTCTAGGATTTGTTATTTGAAAGGTTCTTCCATCCTGCTTTAGAGGCCTTTCATTTTACTTTTCTGTCCTGTTTCAATGTGCTGCTGAAAGTGGGGGTTTCACTTACTTCCTCGTGGCCTTGTGAAGAAGCTCACTAAAACGGATCAGAGATCTATCCTGTGGTGGCTTGGTTTCCTGGCCGTTATTTTCTATAATTCCCATTTGATTCTATAAATTCTCATCATATAATCAAGCAGCAAAGCAAAATTACTGTTACTTTAAAACTTCCAGGAAAATTATTACACACTTTGAAAAAATTAAATGCATCTTTTCCTAGAAATCTTAGATACATTTGATCTATGAGAACACACTGATATATAAACAGAACACACATAGTCCTCTCCTTTTAAAAATTCCTGTATACACGCATGTAAAAATATATAATTTTCTCTATATGTGTGTAAACATATACATATCTGCATTCAGATGAAGGATGTTTGTCAAGGTGTGGGTGATAGTCCCTGTTGAAGGGAGGGATTCAGTCCATTTAGGATGTCATAACAAAACACCATAGGCTGGACAAGTTATAAACAAGAGGAATTTAATCTTTGCTATTCAAAAGGCTGGATAGTCACAGTGAAGGCAAGTTCATTGTGTGATAAGGGCCCACTGTCTCAGAGACAACCTCCTGCTGGATGATGGGAAAGATAAGAACTGTGGGAGAGGGGGATGTCCATTTGTGTGTGTGTGTGTGTGTTTATGTGTGTGTGTGTGTTTAGAGGCCAGAGCAATCTCAGGGCCAGCTCCTCAGGAGCCATCTGTCTTGTGTTTTGAGACAGACTCTCTCACTGGCTTGGGACTCCCCAAGCAGGCTAAGCTGGCCACGAGGCATGCATTTGTTACAGTAGCATTTTTCCCATTTATCAGGGCTCTGCTCTCGCAGTCTGATTGCCTCACACAGCCCTCAGACCCCGATCCTATCGTCTCGAGAGGCAGACTTTCAATACGTGCTTGGAAAACATGCTTTCAGTGCAGTTCTTCTTCTCTGACTCTCTGTCCTAGTGCATGTGTGCATGTGTGTGTGTTCCCTCAACACACAGGCCTGTTCATAGTATTTTGTAACTTTCCTATATGCTCATATCACATAGCCTATTTAGTTAATAAAATTATTTAATAAAATGAACACAAATCAAATTGTATCAGTACATTACCTATATTATGCCTGCCATATAATAATGTACTTAACAAATGCTGTCTTCCATTTCTCTCACGAGCTGGTGGTAGGAAACATTTACAGAGTCTGTACCAGGCACTGTAGTCTTAATATATAAACGTATATAAACTTATTTAAACCTATAGCAAACATTCTAATATTGATTATCACCCCTTTTACAAAGATGACAAAATTTGTAAGTTGTAAATACAAGGACATCCCAGAATCAGTAAAAGACAAAACCAAACCATAGGACGGGTATATAGCCACAATCCTTCTCACCCTAGGAAAGAGCAGTCTCAGTAATAAAAGTAAGATTTTTCCCCCCCAAGAGCTGGACTGATAGCATTGTATTCATAACTATTTTCGTTTTTAAATTTTATTTATTTAATTTTATTATGTATGTAACTTTATACATGTGTGCGTATCTGTGTGCAATGTACATGCTGGAGCCTGTGCTGCTCAGAAGGCTTGGATACCTCAGAACGAGAGTTATAGACAGTAATGAACTGCCATACCGGTGCTGGGGGCCAAACTCAGGTCCTCTGCAAGAACAGTAAGCCCTCTAACCGTCTGAGCCCTCAGGACTGTTTTCAACCTGTTGCTTTTTTTCTTAATATCTTTTTGTCTCCCAGTATTTTTTTTTGGAGGGGGCCTATTCCTTTGAACAATTAGTACGATTCTATTCTTAGTCTCTTATCCTATCAATAACTTTTTTTTTTTTTTTTGAGACAAGGTTTCTCTGTGTAGCCCTGGCTGTGCTGAAACTTGCTCTTAGACCAGGCTGGCCTCAAATTCAGCGAACCACCTGCCTCTGCCCCCAACTGCCGTGATGAAAGGCACGCACCGCCACCACCCAGCTCAACGTCTCTCTTACTCTTCTTAGTGGTTACCGTTGAGCTTGTATTAAACAATTAGGTGGAATGTTCCAGACTGGTCCCTACGTTGTTATGTTGTCGCCCTTCATCTTCCTCACCCGAAAGCTGTAATCATGGAAGTGCACTCTTGCATCTACTTTGAATGAACCTCTGGGGTCAGGGAAGAACAGGAGGGTTGGGAGGGTGGTTCAGTGGGTAGAGCACACTGGTCACACAAACATGAAGACCTGCGTCCTGACCCCCAGAGCCCAGCTGAAGCTGGCGTGATAGTGTGTGTTCGTAATCCTGTGCTCTAACAGCAAGAGGAGAGCAGATGGAAAAACCCAGGAAGTTCGCAGGCCCCATAGCCTGGATACCTGGATACACAGCGTCAGACTACAAGGAAACCTAGTCACAAGCAAGGTGGAAGGCGAGAACCGACACCTGAGGTGGTCCTCTGACCATCACACAAAGGGTGGGAGGGAGGGACGGACAGACGGATGGACGGAGAAGAGTGGGGAAGAGAGAGACAGAAAGAGAGTATTAAAAAAATACTTTAGGGCTGGCGAGAAGGCTCCATCAAGAATGATGAGCCCCATCCGCAAGCACACCGTGGTGGTGGGAGAGAAGGGACGCCCACAAGCTCTCCTCCGACCGCACACCGGGTCACAGCGCTTGCACACGCCTTCACACACATACTATAAACAGATAAATGTAGGAATATGGAAGAAAACTGTTTCGGTTCACTCCCTCCCCACCTGACACTCTTGCTTTGTTTGCGTAGGCCCGAGTTCCTGACAGGGGTAATTTTCTTTCTTTCTGAAGGATTTCTTTTGACAGTCCCTGCACCGCGGGTCCTCCGGCAACAAACGCCCTCTATTAACAGCTTTTCCTCCCTGCTTTACTTTTGAAGAATAACTGCCCTAGGTACCACATTTTAGGGAGACAGCTTTCTCCCTTCACGTTTAAATATTTGACCCTATTCCTTCTTGCTTTCATTATTTCTGAAGAGAAGTCCAATGAAATGAAAAGATTTTTTTTTTTTTAATCATTTGCCTTGTTAACAATAGAATGCTCTGGCTACTTCAAAATGGTTCCTCTGCTGGTTCCCACCAGAAGCACAGGGGATTCTGATCTTTGCCATGAGAGCCTAGTAAGTCTCCTGGACTTACAAAGCATGTGGTGGCTATAAGAGCTTTTTCCTCTCCAGCTCACCTTTACATTGTAGGTTTTACTATTTGGCCACCATACGGACTCTGTTCAAGTCCTCCGCTCCTATACACTGTGACTCTGTCCACATATCCTTTTCCTCCAGTTCCGGGAGCAGGAGCTTGCTGGTGACCCCAACTCCTGATCCGTCCTATTGCCATGTGAATGGAAAAGTGATTTAATCAAGATCTCTACACATCCAATCAACTTGCTAACTCTTTCATCAGGACCTGAAGGTACAATGTGGTCTAGAACACCAAGGAAACCTCAGTGTTTCAGGAGCCCTTTCACAAGTGTAACAGACACAGGAAACGCTTGTCATAGCTAGCTGAAATGTGACTCAATTTGGGCATTTAAATCCCTTTTACTGGTTATAAGTCCAATTTCTCTGTCCTCAAAGTTTGACATGCTACAGTAATAACACGCGCGATTGTGATTAATAACTTTAAAAAATGCAAATTTAAAAGGAATTCAACCATAGTGGTTGGTGAGTATCTTAAGAAGTCTCAAGCGTAATGCCCAGGAATCTGGAACCCCTTTGGCCCTCAAAGTTTCACCAGGAGTCCGGGTCTGGTGTAAAAACAAGGAGTCTTTATTCTGCAGAGTAAACCAGCACGCTGGGGTCAGGCACCAGGTGGAATGGCCGACCCTGAACAAAGGCTTGTTGGTCTTTTTATAGACAGTAAGTGGGGGCTTTAACATAGGTGAGGTAGCCTGGTTTCTAATTGGGGGACAGAAACACAGTTTACAAATGTTTAGTTTTGATTGGCTCGTGCTCAAGGGGCTAACTGTCCACATTCTTAAGCTATATCTGGTTAGCCATCAAAGTCAAGACATTTGGTTTATGGCCCCTAGGCCATCTGGCCAGATAAGGTAGGGGCCACTCCCGCCCTGCTTCTTCTCTCAGATTGGTTGCCCTCAGAGTGAGGGTCCTTTTATCTAAGCCCCGTTTAGCAGGTATATCTTGGCTCCTGTTAGTTTGCCATTTGGTTCAGGGAAGGGACTTTTGCAGTTTTTCCCAGGAACCAGGATGGATGGGGGGTCCCTTTTGAGTCCTAAGGGCCGTGGCTTCCATGGTGGAAGCCCTCTCCCTCAGAAAGACTTGTCCAGGTCTAACATCAAGTATTCAGGTAAGTACAGAAGAGAAGTGACAGAATGGCTCAGCATTACTGCTGTTTTAGGGGACATACTTTGGCACCTATATTTTAACAGGATGTGTATAATTTTTCTGAGAGCATTTTTTATAAAAATATTGAAAATATAATACAAAAGATAACTCTATGCCTTAATCCCTAACACCTGTGAATGTCACCTTCTTTAGAGACTCTTCCTGTGGAAATACAAGAGCCTGAGGTCAAGAGAATGGGAGGGCGCACAGCCGGCGACGCCTTCACCACACCAGAAGACGGAGGGCCACACCCACTACTCTTTTAAGCAACCATGTTTGTGGCCATCTTTAAAGCCACCCACAGACACTTGTCCAGCAATTTAAAAGAGTTTTTGTAAACCATCCATTTCTCTCATTCTGCATCCCCCCCCTTCAGAATCCTTCCTCCGGACACATCCTCTCACCAATGACCAATGCAAAAATTGGTTAAATCGAAGTTACTCTTAAAATTTCTCTGAATCCCAGACACTAGCCCAGAATTGAAGTGTTCTCTGATCAGATTAAAAGAAAAACAAAAAAGCAATCCTTACTAATGAATTATAAATTTTCTGGCTTCTGGAATAGTGTGAATAATTCTTACTGCCCCAAATCATATAAGCATTTAATATTTGAGTGTTAACTGCCTGAAAAGACAAACAGTCATCCTGGATCTGGTACACCTTCAGATTACCTAATGAGGGATTGGCAAGAAGAATCATCTAAAGCTAATTGAAACTGGATGATTGTTGGCTACTAGAAATGAATTGAACTAACGTAATTAATCTCCTGATGCATCTCAGGTGACATCATCTGCTTGTACCGAACAAGATCATTAAGAACAGAAGATGTAGGAGTCCATACTGCTACTAACATGGGAATATCTTAGAGCACAGAATAACTACTTTAATACTTAAGTTGGGATCAAATGCTGATTTAATCAGTGAGTAAAAGACGCTGTGTGATAGACATTTCATAGCATTGTATATGCAGCCATATTTCAGTGACTGAGGTCACATCTGAATGCTTCCAATTTGCCTCCTCAGAATTGAACTTTCAGACAAATTTGGAAGCACATAGCTATAATCCCAAAACCGGGAAAGCTAAGACAGAATGGTATCGAGTTCAAAGCCAGCCTGGGATACACAGCAAGTTCAAGGCCTGCCTGAGTTACAGGATGAGTTCCTGTCTCTGTAAACCTAAGTCTACAGATGTGGCCAAAGGCTTGATGACAGAGTGCGTGTGCTAGGCATCGGGTCCTGTCCCTAGCACTAAAAAGCTACAGTGAAAACTGATGTTCTGCTTTCTAAGGACTAAGAATATTTCCACGTTAAAAGAAGAAAGAGTGGGCCTGGCTTTCTGCTAAGTTTTTTTCAGTTAAGTGTCCTCTTTAATAATCAGTAATGTTTGTGAGTACTGTCTATTCATGAGGGAATCCTTCATACTACTTGGTGTAACAGGTCCCCAGCCCTTAGTAGGCCCTGAGACCTTAGCACAACTGACTCCATGATAGAAGTGCCATTCTGGCTGTAAAACTCAGCACGTAGACAGCACCATCTGCCAAAATTAAAACAAAGGCTTAATCCATTGAAGTCCATATAGTTCTGGGAAAGTCTTAAAATGTACTAACCTTGCTTTTTAGCTCCTGTAGTTCCACTTCTGGTTAACTGTTTTGTTAACTGAAATTTGTCCACCCAGAACATGGTTTTTGTGCTTAAAAAGCTCATCCTGAGAAAGGCTCAGGGCTACACTGAGATCCCAAACACCCAGTGCAGTCCCCAACCAGCTAACAAAGACTTTCTATTGGCTTAAACCCATGTCTGAGCTGTCTTCTCCTGTGAACACCCCACAACACTTGGGTGAAACACTCCTTAGAACAGGGGGGGGCAGTCTTCGGTATGTTCAGCATTCTGTTCAGGAGTATCCACATGTATTCTTATTCGGTTTTCCAGTTCACACCTAGGAACTTACTCAGTCATACTTAAAACTGTTGGGGGGTGGGGGCGCTACTAGAGAGATAGCTCAGCAGTTAAGAGCACTTGCTGCTCTTCTGGAGAATCTGAGTTCAGTTCCCAGTGTCCAAATCAGGTGGCACACAACTACCTGTAACTCCAGCTACAAAAAATCCGGGGCTTTCTTCTCGTGTCTGAGCACTCACACAGACACGGCTTACACTCACATAGTCACAGATACATATAAGTGGAAATAAAATGAAAACTGTCACGGGGCTGACTAGGGCTCAGTGGGGGGAAAATGCTTGGGGAGCATCTGAGCTATGTCCCTCAGACCCACAGTGAAAGAGAACCAATTTCTGTAATTTGTTCTCGGACCACCATGTAGACACCTCAGCACCTGTGCACTCCAAATCACACACATACATGCAACCCAATAAACATTATTTTAGAGATGGCATGGCATCAGTCAACACCTCTAGGAAACACCAGGAAATTGTCTAAACACTTTAGGTGCTGCTGGAAATCATCTTTTCAGCAGTGTGACTAAACTCACAGATGACGAAAATAAGGTCCACGGAGAGTACTTCCCAAGATCCCATAACTAACATGGCAAGAACTGGAGATTTTGGTCTAAGCCGTTTGACTCTGGAGTTTGAATTCTCACCCACTGCTTAATACTAGAATGAGCTGAAACATCTTTTCAAAACACAGATACCAAGTGAGGGAGTCAGACGGCAGCATCTTTGCCCGTCAACAAAACCTCTTATCTCTGGAATGTTCTATCCTAGCCCCAGGATAACACCTGAGCTTACTGATTGGAACTTGTGTTGTTGTTTGGTGTGTGTAGGAGAAGCCTATTCAATAAGAAAGACTTGAACCCCCACATCTGCTACTGGCTTCTATAGTTCCATTATGCAATTATTTAACTACAGGCCCAAAGCGTCTGACAATAGGTACATTTTTAAAATACTGTTGTTTTTACCCAGAGGCATTCTACACCATGAGTCATCACTCTCATCAAAAAAAAAAAATAATAATAATCTACTTTAAGATCCTTTCCCAGCCCTTCTTTCTGTGGGCTGGACATGCTTTCCCACAAAATAGTTGATGACAGAGAGCTTCTCCAACTTGTAAAACTGGAAATGGTGCCTGGGCTGTGGGGCTGTGGGAGGCGTGAAAGACTAACAGTCAGATGTCTGAAAGCCCCGTCTTTAGAATTTCTCTTTCAGTGGCTTAGTGGGAACATTACAGAGAATAGAGTTATTGATTGCTCTTCTCAATGGGGGCCCCAAGGCCTTTGTGTCTTTAATGACTCATGCCCCAGGGTGTCCTTTGAGTCACCCATCATTCCCAGGTGGAGGCTTACAGGCAAGGTAGCCTCTGAATGCCTCGTTCATTTTCATTTACTCTTCCAAGCCCACAGAGATACAAATATGAAACATACGTGTGGGTATGTGTGGGTGTGTCCTGTGTTCATGTGCATGCAAGTGCGCACATAGAATCAAGTACATGTGTGTATAAAGGCATAAGTAAGTGAGTCCTTGGAGGTCTTGTTCCTGAGGGGCCATCTTTTCTTTTTATCTCTATTTTTCTGTTTGTTTGTTTGTTTGTTTATGGTGGAGACACAGATGAGGAGTTCAGAGGACTACTCAGGGACTCTGCAGGTCCCACGGCCATGAGGCTTAGCAGCAAGTACCTGTATCTGAGGAGCCATCTCACTGGTCTTGCCTTACCTTTTGAAACAAGTTCTCTGGCTGGGACCTGGGGCTGGCCAATTAGGCTACGGTGGCTGATCATCAGGCCCCAGGGATGTGCCTGTCTCTAACGATATGCCACCACATGAGTCTTTTTACATGGGTTCTAAAGGTTGAACATAAATCCTCATGATTGCACACCAAGCATCTTACTGATGAACTATCTTCCCAACCACACATAGATTTTAGGGTGTTAAGAAGGGCTGTGGGACTCCGATCCCTTCTTTCTTTCCCTTTCAATTTCTTGACATGAGGCAAGTAGATTCTCTCTGCCATACGCTCCCACCACAGTCTGCTGTTGCCAAGGCTTTTAGCACTGGGACCATGATCAAGGCTTGAAACCTACAAGACCACGAGTCTCCTTAACCTTTTCTCTTTATAAGCTGATTGTCTCAAGCATTTGTCATAGTGATGTGAAGATGGTTGGCACAGTCGGAGGAAGACCTCTGAGACTGATCCCCACCAGAATCCCTATTAGCCTCACTGGGATCACACGCTGTTGGGTGATGGAGTCCTAAGAAACCTTAGGCTTGTTGTGCAAACACTGGTTTTGGTTGTCCAAGCTTCCTTACAGCTGGATTGTTGGTCCAAAGCCCTACTCTGAGCTGGGGGATGTAGCCGAGTGGCAACGCATCTGCCTAGGAGGATAGACCCTCCTGCCCATCCTCAGCACCTTCTTAAAGGAGAAAAGGATATGTATGACTAATAATAACAATTGTAACCAGTATTAATCAAGAGGAGCAGACCATCAGATGTTCTTCCTGTATGGCATCCCTAAGTATGACATCCTGTAAGGAATCCTATCATAGACAACCTTGTAGCAATGTGAATTTGTTTTTGCAAAGATTTCATCAACATAAAAGTCAGTTGTGGTTGAAATGTAGTTGCTTTTGCGTGTATGCTATGAAATGTCATAAATTAGATGATAAAATACTAAACCATTGGAGCACACACATACCCTTTTGAAGAGTGATAGTACCTCAAAACTATTGCATTTTAAGATATTTAAATTCTATAAGATTTCACAAGAAATATTATCAAACCCAGAAGTCTTTTTCAGTAGTAAACAAACTATTAAACCTTGATCGCCAAAGCAAGGTGTATGGGAATTTTATAAGAAATCATTAAGTTTTAGAGAATACTCACTTGGAACTAATTACTAATTTTTATGATTCCATGTTCAGCTGTTGATCTGGATAACTTTACCAAATGGTTTTATAATCATTGTTAGTAGATTGAAGTATACAGCTTAAATATTGTTTATTTAAGGAGAGAAATTTATTTTTTAAACTTTAATTTCATAAAGCTATTACATTTAGCCTCAGTATCCATGGGTTCTACACCAACCATGGATAGAATATTCTGGGAGACTAATGTGTGTTGAATATGGACAGATATTTTGTTTTGTCATTATTCCCTCAACAACATAGTATAAAAAGAAATGTGAGTTTAAGCTGTATACAGTCATGAGAACAAACATCTTGGAAACATCTTTGAATGACAAAAGTAATCTGGGTAATCCGGAGTAGGTAATCTGAAACAAAACCCACTCTTATTTCCCACAGCTGACAGGGGCAGGAAAGCATATTCCAAGAACCCATGTTATGGAGGGACAGAGGTTACAGGACTCATCTTGCTTACTTGGAGTTTTCTCACAAGCTCTCAGAAATCTTCTCACAAAACTTCATTTATGGACTGTGTTCTGACACACACACCCCTTTTCTATTTTTAAGTGCAGTATGTCCAGAGTGGTTTCTATTCAGAGTACTTTTGATGTTGTTGACAAATCTCATTGTTGTTTGATGTAAGAGTATCCTGTAAGCTAGCAAATTATAAACACAATGAATAACAGTAGACCAGTGAAAGGCTTATGTGTTATACTCTGCCATCAGGAACTGTGAGGGCTACAGTTACATTTTAAGTTTTAATTACTATGCCTAAGAGATCTATAAAACAAAAGTGCCTCTAACCTGTAAGTCCACTTGCCCAAGGACAGATACTTCCTGAAATGCTGGGGGCTGTTCTTCACGTAAGATAACAAACCACATGTTTTTGCCTTATCCTACTGCACAGAATGTGCTTGCTCACACATAGGCAGGAGATACTTAGCCAGGAAGCACGTCAGGGTGCATACTTGCCCTGCATTGGACAAAAGTGGGAAGTATGTAGCCTTATGGATTTTGCCTTTATAAGCCTCTGCCAAATGTGACTCGGTGTCATTTTCTGGGAACCCCAGAATGGAACTGGCTAGAGAACATCTTCCTGGCCAGTATTTAATTAAAGCTTGCTTCATATTTGGCTCACACATTGTGGCAGTAGCCCTATTCTCAACTGGTGGGATTAACAGAACCAGGGTCCATCCCTTCTAATGCTTTAGCTATGTCATCAGCCATACGCTCATAGGAACTATCATGGTAAGTGATATGAAATGTGTCAAAAAACTTTTGCTGTAACTGCCTAACATCGAGACCTAAATTCCATCACAAGTCTTGTAAATTATAGTGAATCTGTTAAAATTATATTTAACACGTGTAATTTTAAACATGCCATGGAACTGATTGGTTATAATCACACCATTGACTATTATCTGAGGAACAGTTAGAAAGAAATCTTCCATGAGGACCCCAAACAGTTAACATACGATCACCATATTGAATGATTATTCCTGTCCGTCTGGACCAAAGAACAGGGATATATTATAATTTTCACAAGTAATAGTAATACTTGTGGGTCTAGTATTAGGATCTAAACTAGGTCCAGTATTATTGGTTACATTATTATATTGATTAGAAAAGTCCAGAGAATAGCTAGAAAACAGACTCATAATATTAGTAGTTCTAGTGTCTAGTAAAACATAGGAACACAAATATTATGATGTCCTATGCAAATAGGAAGTGGTTCAAATTCCAAGGAAAAAAATTAAATGCAATCCCTTCTTCAGATGAATGAATAAGTCTGTTATAGTCCCAAGGTCCAGGCATAGACACAGAGTCATTAGTAAAGAAAACAGGAGCTGGATAGATGTGTTTGGAGGCACTCATCACAGATGCACAGGTCAAAGCAGCTAGATTCAACAGAAAAGGATTCTCAGGTGACCTAGGGCTCTGTGTGTTTTGTAGAGTCTCTTCTCCTTTGGTGCTTAGGGCCTTAACTTGCCCCCAGATGGGCAAATCTCTTTTGATTTTTGGTTGGAGGTTTGTTATCTCTCTAGTGACTTCCACTGTCTCCATGCCCTCCATCTGAAGGACCTGACTGGAGGAAATGGAGAAGAATACATAATGCCTCAGTGGGTCCATCTGCAATGACAGACACATCCCCTCTCCTTTCCCCTCAGCCAAC
Organism: Cricetomys ansorgei; assembly: GCA_026225945.1. Taxonomy (NCBI): domain Eukaryota; kingdom Metazoa; phylum Chordata; class Mammalia; order Rodentia; family Nesomyidae; genus Cricetomys; species Cricetomys ansorgei. Next base: position 6,520,769 of record JAMJFZ010000451.1, on the reverse strand, counting down.
AGGATTTCCAAGTCTGAATGTTCATAGGTCCCCACATTTCTCTGTCATTTTAGAAAATCCATTACATTTCCTCTTTCTCTCTAAGGCCTGATTATTCCTTGACAATCTTCACTGGCATTATCAAAAGTCAACTGCTTTAATAATAATAATTTGTTCTCTTTTTACTTGTTCTTCAACAGTATCTTTGAGTCTCCCTATGAAATCAACATAAGGCTCAGAGGGACCTTGTATAATTGTTATATAACTAGAAATTCTCCTTTTCACAGGTTCATCTTAAACCTCGTGCCTGCACAAGAGAAATCTCCTTATCTTCCTTATTTCCAAGTGACCCAAGTGAACAGTGAACTCTTCCCCTTGTTTATATGCCTTTCAATATTCTTTCTGACTCTGTCCCACACTTCTTCATCTAAAGTTCCTTCTTCTGGAAACCAGGCCTTGTAATCACAAACAACTTGCAATCTAGTAATTGTGATTCTGATACTTGTGTTGCTCCTTTCTTTCAAAAAATGGTGCACAAGCTGGACATAAAGTGAGCCTTCCTTAGTTTCTGCCCCATTATGCTCTCTCACCTCCTTCCTCACTCTCTTATCTTGATAGATGTGGAAGGACCCAGGCCACTGTCCATAGTGTCCACATAATGTAAGAAGCAGGCTATAGGGGACAAGCCAGAAAGCACCACTCCTCAATGGCCTCTACTTCAGTTCCTGTGTCCAGGTTCCTGCCTTAAATTCCTATTCTGACTTCCCTTCAGCTGTAAACTGAAATAGCTCTTTCCTAGCACTCCTAACCCCCAACCAGATGGGGTTCTGGGCAGATGGTTCAGTGAGTAAAGGCATTTGCTGCCATGCCTGACAACCTGAGTTCAATCCCTGTAGAGGAATAGCCCTGTGTAAAAGCTAAGTTCTACATTCCAGGGGCTACATTCAGAGTCCTGTGTGGTCTGGACGGAATGTAGACACACCTTTAACCCAGAATTCAGAAAGCAATGGTAGTCCATGCCTTTAATCTTGAGAAAAAACAGTGGAAGCAGACACAGGAAGTAGAACTCATGAGTCAATGTCACACAGGAAGTGATCTCTGAGATGAGTCAGAGTGAATGGCAGCAAAGTGACTAATCAGAGGAAGAGTTAGCAGAGTGAGTCGGAGTAAGGACAGGCACAACTCTCAGGAGAAAAGGCCGGCTCTCAGCTGAGTTAAAGAGAGTTACATAGGAGTTAGAGTCAATCAGTTGAGGGGTCAGTAAGAAGAGTCAGTGGAGAAGCAGGCTGAAGAATGAGCAGGAGCAGTTAACAGAGTAAGTAGAAGGGTCAGTCAGAGCAGAGTCAGTTACAGAGGCAGGATGGAACAGTGAGAGCTCAGGGAGAGAGACACAGCAGAGCTCAGCTGAAGCCCAGAACAGAAAGTGAACTGAACCAGAAGAGTAAGAGTTCAGAAGAAGCAAGTCAGAGTGGCTCAGCTAGCAGAAAGTCTCAGAAGGGTAAGGTTGAATGAAGCCTTCTAGGTCTGGCCTAGCAGGTTAAATGTTCTAGCTTGTATGAAGGTTGACACCTTCCAGTTTAAGGATTAAGACTAGATTGTAAAGAGGTCAAAATGCTCGAGGGCTCCTAGGCTCCAGGGCTCCAGGCCTAGAACCAGTTATTTAATTAGACAAAAGAATAAACTGTCCTCTTCCCTGAACCAACACCTATATCTGGGTGAATCAGTATCAGCATCCACAACTACAGCTACAAATCCTTAGGATCCACATGGTGAAAGAAGAGACCTGACTCCTGAAAATTGTCCTCTGGCCTCAACAAGCATGCTATAACACACACACACACACACACACACACACACACACACACACGCACACACACATACACACTAATAATAATAATAATAATAATAGAATAATAATGTGCATGTAATTTTTTAAGTTAAAAAATAAAGAAATGAGGTGTTCTGTCTATGACAACCACAGTGGATGGACTCAAGAAGAGACCAACAGACAGACTGAATGGGTGGGCCCTGAAGACTAATAACCTAAAGGAAAATGACAAGGGAGTGATCTTAAACTGATGTCTATTTCTAAGCTCTTTGTAAAAGTTTCATAAGCTGCTAAATGATTGAAACTAGATATCTCCTAGGCCCCACCCACCCTCCTTTCTCCTATCATAATTATTGTCAAGTTAATCCAGGCACCCTGGAAACACCAGGTAGATACAGCTAGCCTTACGAAAGAAAGAAAGAAAGAAAGGAAGGAAGGAAGGAAGGAAGGAAGGAAGGAAGGAAGGAAGGAAGAAAGAAAGAAAGAAAGAAAGAAAGAAAGAAAGAAAGAAAGAAAGAAAGAAAGAAAGAAAGAGAGAAAGAGAGAAAGAGAGAAAAGAAAGAAAGGCCTCTACATTTTGGAAGAAGTATCACTCAACAAAACTAAACCACAAGGAAGAAAAGCAGACCGTTGTAACTGAGGAAACACACCTGGCTCGGTTTGAGTGACAGCCACAAAATTAACCCTACTTAAGATGTTTTCTAAAAACATAAATCCCCGAGTTGTCAGGGTGAGGCTCAGCATAAAAACCACAGCATATCCAGACACACAACACAGTCTAGTAATTAAATTGACTACCTGTCACCAGAAAGGACTTTTATTCCCTCAGAATGTATCCCGTCTTGGAACCTGCCAGGCAATCTCAAGCATGAGACAGGTGCTTTCAATGACTAAGCTAAACACTGGATGTCAGCCATTTAATTGCATAACTGTAATTCTAAGAGTTGAAAAACAAACTCATCTCCACTGTTTTGAAAGCATGTAGCCACACACCTTCCAGACACCCTGAGAGCTTAAAACATGCACGTTTCTCGGTAAACTCAAAATGCCAAAATACACTATGATCAAACAGGAATAGTGTTAGTGAGATTTGACAGCACCTAAGGATTCTGCAAGACAAATGCTTTATGTATCTCATAAGGTTTACGCAGACAGCCAAAAGTAAGGCAGTCACTTGAAGTTTACAAAATCACTCTACAAAGTCCTCCAAAGTGTCTAGGGTTTGTCTGTGTCATTGACTTTGTTTTGGCACTGTTGGGGATGGAGTCAGTTCTTCATTTCAGAATATTTCTACTACACTGGCTTCAAGGATGGTTCTCGGACTCTATACTGTGTTAGAACACTCTCTCTCTCTCTCTCTCTCTCTCTCCCCCTCTCTCTCTGTGTTTCTCTACATGCATACACACTGTAGATTAAGATCACACTTGTTAAGTATACACTCTAGCACCTAGCCACACCGCCCTCCCCGTACCCTGTATAACAAGTCATTTGACCAAAATCATCATCATCGTCATCATCATCACTGTTTTGGAGTCACTTTAACCCATTCTGTACAAACATAACTGAGCATTCTTCAAAAAGCACAGGATCTTCTTTAAAATTTTCCCCATACTCCCACCGGTTACTACATGTCCAAGTTTTACAGCTAAGGAAACGAGCGGCAGCATTTTCTATCCTGTGCAATTTGCTGGGATGCTATCGTGTTTTCTCACGTTCCCAGTGAGCAGCTGTGGTGGATCTCAGACTTCCAAGCCAGAGGATACATTGGCATGGATTCTGCTTTTAAATATATATATATATATGTATATATACATATATATATATATTATTTAATTTTTGCTCTTCAACTTGTGAAGAGAGGAATGGTTCTTTCTCTTCTGGTGAATTTTATCAGCTGATTTTTCTACAGCATGGCAGTCAGCCCTGGCTGTACATCAGAATCCCTGTGAGGTTGTTTAAACATTCAGAAGCCCAAGGCCTTGCTGCCAGAAATTCTGAGTCTGTAGCTGGCATTTGTACGTTTAAGAGCTCTGCAGGTAATTTTGATGGGCAGCCAGGGAGGAAAATGCTGTTCTACAATATGTCTACAGGCATTTCTTCTGTGGGGATTGGGTGCAAAGACAAATTCACTCCTACGTTTTGCAAGTGGCAATTCAATATTGACCCACATATTTCTGTCATAAGAGAAAGACATTATTATGGCTTGACTGTGAAATGTTCCCCATGGGCTCTGGTTCAGATTATTTGGTTCCTATCTGGCGGCATTGTCTTGAAAGGAAATAGAAATTTGGAGGCTTTGGTGGAGGAAGCAGGTTACTGAGGACATGACTCCTCGCTCCAGGAGACCTCTACACCAGGTCTCCTGTGTCTCCCACCCCCATCTCTCTCTATCTCTCTCTATCTCATTGTTCTGTTTCCTGGTTACCATGAGTGAGCAGTTCTCCTCTGCCACACACTCCTTCCACCATAATCTTCTGCCCAACTGCCAAGCATCCATGGCCTCAACACTCTGAAAATATGAACCAAAATGCCTCTTCCTTCCTTTAAGTTCTTTCTGTCTGGCGTTTGACCACAGGCACGATGAAGCAGTCAATACAGAAGGGAGGGGCAGGATTGTAACCTTGCTCCACCATAGAGACCACTCTCCCACCAGCCCCCTGGACATCAGCCATGCTTTACAGCTGTCTGCTGCCTGATGTGACCAAGATCTTCAGGCTGTCAGCCACCCTGTCTCCAAGATTGTGATCAAATGGATTTAAATTCCACCAATAAGGGAAAGCTCAAGGAGTTTCATCACATTTTTTAGATATGCTCAAAGCAGACATCAGAGTGGTGGTATCATGTCCCCTAAACTCTTGGGTCTTGCATCGGTATTTCTTTGGATTCTTCTCTGCTCTCTGGTTATATACCCTTATTCACATGGCCCCCTCTTTTGCCATGGCTCCCCAAAGCTTTGACAGCCACATTCCCTGAATCACAAAGGACACTAGGAAACTTTAGGTGTAGGTTTGGGTTAACAGAAGTGGGTAACCCAGCATAAAAGAGCTAAAAAGTCTAAGACTCTTTGTTCTATAAGAGCCCCTTGGCCCTTCCCACTCCAAAATCCCTCCCACCTCTGAGAGCCCTGCCTATTGCTGCCTGGTTGTCTAGTCTTCTATCTACCTTGCCTTCAGCTGGCAGCTGCAGCCACTCTATGCAGAGGAAATGTAAGAGTCAGCTTTCCCTTACTGTGACAAAATGCCTGAGATACCCAGCTTAAAAAAGAAGAAATGTTTATTTTGGGCTCATAGTTTTGGAAGTTTGGTCCAGCTGCCAGTAAGTCCTACTGGCTTTATGCCCTGTGGTGAGGCTGTACATCACAGCAGGAAGAATACACAAAGCTGTTTGCTCCTTGGCCAGGGCTCAAAAGGAGAAAGGGGCTGAAATTCCACTTTTCCTTTCAAAGCTGTACTCTGATGAGCTAAGACCTCCCACCAGGTTCCTCCATCTCCCAGCAGAACTGTGGACTAGGAAACAAATCTTTAACAGGTAGGCCTTTGATACTCCAGTGTCAAACCGCATCAATGATGGGGCTCTTCTTCTGTCCCGCTGACCTCACCAAGTTTCTTTTGTTGTTTAATGTCAAGATTGATGTCAGATTAAAAGTGAGCAGAACTTTATATGGCAACCTTTTTTTTTTTTTTTTAATTAATAATAACAGGGCACGTAAGGCAGCTCAGCAAAGCAAGGCACTGCCAAGCCTGAAGTCTGAGGAACCCAAATGGTAGAAGAAGAGAACCAACTCCTACAAGCTGCTCTCTGACCTCTGCATGTGTGCCACACAGCACATTCCATTCCCACCACACACACGCGCACACACACACGCACACACACACACACACACACACACACACATAAATAAGTGAATAAAAATAGAATTTAAACAAAAAAGTTTAAAAAAATAACTTCAGGCCTTCAAGACAGTGCAGCCAGTCAAGTGCTTGTTGCAGAAGTCTGGCAGCGTGAGTTCAAACCCTGCAACCCCCACAAAGATGGAGAGAACCAACTCCACAAAGCTGACCTCTGACCTCTGCGCGAGCACCGTGGCACGTGCACACAGGCACACTCCGTGAGCACGTGCACGTAAAGCAGTAACAATCTGTAATACATATGCACACACACCCACGCATGTATGCATGCCCACATGCCCATACACACTGCATTCAGAAGTCTAAGACTGACACCTACCCTGCTGAGCCTCAGACTTGCTTGGACTTGATTAATCCCATCTTCGACTTCTGCCTGTTGAAATGGAAACACCAGCCCTCCTCTTGTCCTGCCCTGGTCTAGGAAGTAGATGGCATGGCTTTGAGTTTATGACCTCACACCTGGGAGGGATTTGTCTTGAATCCTAGATGAGACTTTGCACTTTGGGTTTTACTTGATGCTGGAACAGGTTAGGATTCTGGGGACAGCAGGGATGAAATGATTGCTATCCATTGTGCACAGAACTTGAGCTTAGAGAAAGATTAGAATGTTGTGGTTTGACTGTTCCCACAAAAACTCATGCTGAAATTTAATGTCGGTTGTGAGAGATTAAGAGGTTAGAACCATGTGGATCTTGAAGAGGTAACAGGGACTAAGGAGATGGCACAGTGGGTTAAGAGTTGCATGTCATGCAAGCATGAAGGTTTGTTTGGGTCCTCGGTACCAATGAAAAGCTAGGCATAGTGTTTTGCATCTCTACTCCCGGCTGGAGAACAGAGACAGGCAGATTCCTGCAGCTTTGTGATCAGCCAACCAGTCTAACCCACTCATGAGCTACAGATTCAATGATGAGACCCCTGTAGTGGAATAGTTAAACTTATTCTCAAATATTGTAAAGCTACATGAACTTCTGTGTATTACTATGAACTTTAAACAGCTGCTGTGTCAGTCAGCAGGAGCTGCTGCCAGAAGGTCGTCTTCCTTAGCTGTTAGAACCAGCTTTCTGGGTGTGGGTGGGCTGCAGCTTTATTATGCAGAAAGAATGCTAGCTTGGAGCACCTGTAATTGTCTACTCAATATCTTTGGATGGAGCAATTAAAGTTCAAATTTAACTTGCCCACTAAGATATTAATGTTGAAAGCATTTGAATGTATTACTGCTAATGGAGGAACTTTTTATGGTCTCCTCCCTTGGCCTAAGCCCTGGACAAGGAATACCTTGCCTGGCAGGGTTTTGACTTTGCCCATAAAATAGTGGCATTGTCAAGTTGATTGGCTGGAGTTTGGGGGTTGTTGGACTGTGGAGATTCTGTTCATTAAGCAATTAAGATCTTGATGTCAGTGGGTGGTACCTTTCCTCAATAAATTATCTGGAGACAACATGCTTGGAGGTTAGCCATGAGAGAGGCTAGACCCTCTGCCAGGTGATTCAGGCTTCGCACCTCAGGGCAAACCTGCACCTTGCAAACCTGTACCGGTTATAATAATTCCCATCTATAGAGAACATCTCAAAAAATAAGGTGAAAAATGCCAGAGGGAGACAAACAACATCAACCCTGGCTTCTGCACGAGCATGTACGGGTGATCACACCCACACACGTGCGGTACACACCCACACTCACATGTACATATATACACTCCCACACAAACATGTGTATGTAGGTACTCACACACATATACACATACATGTATACACACCCACATACACAAAAAGAAAGAAAAAGAAATGATGGTGGCTCATGCCCATAATTCCAACACTCAGGAAGATTCCATATTGGAAGCCAGGCTAGGCTTCAGAGTGAGACATTGTCTCCAAAACCAAAACGAATGAATAAATAGAAATGGTCAGACCATAGGGTGTCTGCCCTCAGAAACCCATTACTCAGAACTGGCTAGTGGATTTGTAGGTCGTCTTGTGAGAAGCTCTGTCTGATATATATGTATGTATGTGTATGTATCACACACACACACAAAGTATATATTTATGTCTGTGTATATATGTGTGCATATATATATACACACATATCCATACATGTGTGTGTGCACAGATAGACATATACATATGTGTGTGTGTCTATATACCTATAACCCAGTGATGCCCTGCACCACCACAAGCTTGGCATGTCCCTACAGTACGGCCATCCCCACATGCAGCTTCTCATCCTCCAAGCCTCCAAAGCTATGAGCTGAATAAATCTGTATTCTTTATAAATTACCTGGTTCACGCCACCAATTACAGCAACCAAAAGCAAAGTTAGTTTCTGTTATCATTGTTATTTTCGTGAGATTAAAAAACAATAAGAAATTGTGTAGGAGCGGGGTGTCTGTGGGTTGTCTACACTCCGCTTTCAGCCCACATGCATTTCAGAAACACGTAGAGTAAACAGTGGGCAACAGCTGGGAAAGAATCAGTGTGATTCACTTGCTGATTTTTCTTTCAGCTTTATTAAATATATTTTTAAATATTAAAAAATATATATATAGATGACAGTATAATTGATAAATATTTGCCTGGAGCAGCTTGTCTAGCTCCCACAGGTTATAGAAAACTCCCCTCTAGTCTAGGGATGGCCTGTTCAGGCTCCTACCTTTTTCGAGGGTTTTCCTTGAATCAAGTTTGCATGTTTGTTTAAAGTAATTGATACAGAGGTTGGGAGAGACAGCTCAGTGGGTAAAACACTTTCCATACAAGCATGAGAGCCTGAGCCAATCCAACACCCATGTCAAACGCTGGGGGTGGGAGTCACCGCGCTAAGAACCACAGCTAAAAAGCAGAGATGAAGGATACGGGGGCTCTCTGCCTTGCCAGCCAGTCTAGCCTAACAGGCAAGTTCCAGGTTCCATGAGAGATGATGTCCCAAAAACTAAGGTGAGCAATTGAGGAGGACATCTGATTTCTACCTCTGCCCTCCACGTGCTTACACACATACAGGCACAGCACCTCGGGAGGCTGACATGGGAGAGTTGGGAGTTTGAAGTTAGCCTGTGCAACATAGGGAGAAACCCTGTCTCAAAAAAAGAAAGAAAAAAAAAGGGAGGGAGGAAAGGAGGAAGGAGGGAAAGATTGGAGAGAACAAGCCTGGGGATGACATCTTTGGGAATCAAATTCTGGTGCTCTTGAAAAATCTCTGAATAATCATGTTCCTGTGGATATTTTATTTAAGTACGTGCCTGGACTTTCTGTCTGCATGTCTGTCTGTGTACCACATGTGTGTCTAATGCCCTTGGATACCAAAGAAGGTGTTGGATCCTCTGGGACTGGAGTTACAGATGGTGGTAAGCTGCTAATGTGGATGCTGGGAATTGAACCTGGGTCCTCTGGAAAAGTAGTAAGTGTTCCTAACTGCTGAGATGTCTCTCCAGCACATCCTGTGGATGCTTTTGGGAAGGTGCTGCCCGTCCTGCACTCAGAGCTGTTCCCAGTGCAACAGAATGCCGGGGTCTGCGTAGTCCTTAGCAACAGTCACTTCCCGTTCCCAGGACTTTCTCAGTACCAGAGCACCATCGTTAGGCAAGCCCAGATGGCCACAGAGCCCACACCAGAATATGAGATACTCTGAGCTGAGTTCTTCCCCTAGAGGACCCGTAATTCTTCAGATGAGCTAGTGTAAAAACAGACTGGGAAATTGCTTTTATAAAACTCCACGGATGTCGACCTAGCAGAAGAATTTTCTCCTTGTCTCCCCCTCAGTCTGACAGTGACTGGTACATAATTTCCCATTTCTGTAGAACTGCAGCCAAAGCCTCAGTACTCCCTGTAATCGAAACAGAAGAGTGATGCAGACAAATAGAGGAAATAATGCGCCAACCGGCTTTGGCAGACCTTCTGAATACAACCTGATGCTTTATTGTTGTTTTAATTTTTAGTTTTTACCTTATTTTATGTGTGCACGTACCATGGCTCACATGCAGAATTCAGAGGACAACCTGCAGGAGTTGGTTCTCTTCCTGCCACCATGGGAGTCTGCGGATCCAACTCAGATTGTCAGGATTGAAGCCATCTCACTGGCCCACAATCTGTCTTTATCGTGGAAAATAATAATCCTGTAGAAACACAGGAAGCTCCTCCAAGAGGACATTTATTGTTCTTTATTATTCAGTCTGACTGACCAGTTTCTGAAGCACCTTCCCGTCTCTAACAACCTTCTTACCCGCTGTGGCTCTGAGTGTCCACCGAAGGCTCTTGTATCGACATCTTGGTTCCCAGCCCCTGGAGATACTGGGATTTGAACCCTTGGAGAGGTGGAGCCTACTGGGAGAAGTTGGGTCTGTAGGAGCAAAGTTCTTAAAGGGAATATTACATTCCCAGCCCCTCTCTTTCTCTCCACTTCACATGCAATCACGAGACGATGAGCTTCCCCCGCCACACACTCCCGCCATGATGTGTGGAGTCATCATAGGCCCCAGAGCAGCGGGCTCACCAAAGATGGGTTGAGACCTCCAAAACTGTGAGACAGAATAAACCTTCTCTCTTCATAAGTGGCTTTTCACGAGTAGTTTGTTACAGTAACAGACAGCTGACAATGAAACACCTAATGGACTTGAAAGCCATAAACTGGTTTTCTTGGGTCTCCTGCAGCCAGGATACAGGCAGATGAGGTCACTACCATCCTTGTTTAGAGCCAGCGGCAGAAGGGGGAGGTTCATCAGCTCACCCTTGTCTTGATTTCCTCCATCCTCCTGGTCCCCTAATCTTGCATGGGATCCTTCCCTCCAAAGAACACCACACACATAAACCCCTCTTCTGCACCAGCCAGGGCCAATTGCTGCATGTGCAGCTAAGGACTCTCACCCCACACTCCAAGGGAGAACAAGTTTTATCTGTGCCACCTGTATCTTCAAGTCCCAAACTGCAACCACAAAGATGTCCGTGGGAATTGAAGCAATGCAAGCTAATAGATGAGCCTGGAGGGACACCTTTTTGCAAAATAAGATTTCCATAGCTGCTTCAGGTATGTTTGGGGAAAATATTAAACATTTTGTCATGTTCCTAGCAGTTCTGTTGTTACAAGTTAATATGTCCTAAGAAGGGGGGGGGGGGTGAGTTAGATAAATATGCAGTAATCTTTTCCCCCAGTGGCACTGTAACAGCAAATAAATAAATAAAGAGAAATCAGAACCCGACTGGAGAAATGGCTCAGTGATTTAGAGCACTTGTTGCTACCGTAGAGGACCCAGTTGAGTTCCCAGCATCCATGTGGCCATTCACAACCCTCTGTAACCCCAGGGGATCTTATGCCGCGTGCTGGCCTCTAGAGGCACTAGAAACATGTGATGCACACATGTATAAGGCAAAATGCTCATACATTAAAAAAATCTATCAGAAATTTGTATTTATCTATTTGGTTTATCGAGACAGCGTTTCCCTTATAACTCTGGCTGCTCTGTAGACCAGGCTGGCCTCAAACTCACAGAGATCCACCTGCATCTGCCTCCCCAGTGCTGGGACTGAAGGTGTGAACCACCACCACTGGGCTCAATTCAAACCTAATCAAAAGTCCAAAATCAGGGGAGTGTATGAATTAACTGCAGTGTATCTGTGATTTGCTTTGAAGGTATTAAGAGTGACTTTGCACTTGTATACTTCTTTTTTAAACTTTTTTTTATTGTTTGATAATATACATATAATGTATTTTGATCAAGTCCATCCCCCACCACTTTTCCCTTCCAACTTCATGTAGTTTTTTGTTTCTGTTTTTGTTTTGGTTTCGGTTTTGCTTTTGTTTCTAACCTTTTGAGTCTACATAGCACTGTCTGTATGTGCATGGATATAAGTCCATCTACTGGGGCATGGGCAGACCTGTAATTCTAGCACTTTAGAGACTGAGACAGGAGAACTTTGAACTCAAGTTCAGCCTGGGCTACATAGTAAAACACCAACTCAAAAAAAAAAAAAGGAAAACAGAAAAAAAAAAAATGAATGTGTGAGTCTTAAAGAAAATTCTAAAAGAATATATGCCAATATATTATCACAAGTTATATTTGGGGAAAATAATATAAATAATCCTTATTTTCACCTTTTGTTTATAATATTTATGATCATTCAATAATGAGCATTGATTACCAGGTTTTTTGTTCTGTTTTGTTTTGTTTCTTACAAAATAATACCTGCTCCATTTCTCTTACATAGATACCCGAGGATAGAAAAGTACGGTTGTCACTCAAATTTTATGAACATGTGGTTAAAGAAAGCATCCCTTGAAGAGAATCTACAGAGATCCTCGGGACAACTTAGCCCATGCTTTTACCACGTGTCCCTGGGTGTGCTGTGGTTCATGTCAGAGGCACAAAAATACTGTGAACATCGTGCGTGAACAATTAGCCAGCCAGTGTGAATCAACAAGGGAATCCACAGTACAACCTACAACAGTTTCCAGCATCAATTGCATCACGATCGCTTTGGAATGAAACAAAATTACAAGAGACCAAAAAGTCTTGCCCACTAAAAACAATTGTTGGCTTACATAAGAATACTAGTATAGCAGCGGATGCTACAGATATCATTAACTGCTATGAGAAGAATGACTCTGAATCCTAAAGAGGCAGAAATAAGCAAGTGTCTCTGACAGGAATTAGAGCAAGAGAGTGTTCCACATACTACTAAGGTACGTTCTGTCATCCTGAAACTCTAATGCTTTGATAAATAAGTAATTTGACATCCCTCAGAACTAGGAATTTCTTGTGCTGGTGAAGTCATTCCTCCTACGGACCTCTCACATGATCAAAAGACTTGCTAACTACAGTCATGTATTTAGCCTGAGCAGAGTCAGTTCTTAGCATCATTGGTGGAACTTGCTGTCAAAGGGCACAAGGACAACAACAGAAAGGTGTTCTACTGAGGGCTGTGGGTTTTTCGTGGGTACAGAGTTCCTAAGGGGGTGAGTAGTGACAGAGTCACTAGCCCAAGACACAGACTCTGGGGAAACGCCTCCATAGTGCGAGTCTGTTTATTGAGGGAAATAGGATTTTATAGAGAAAGTAGGGTGGTGCAGAGGGAGAGGTCCAACAGCATTGGTTTATTCTCACTAGACACCTCAATCAGCCTATCTAAAGCTAGCTAATCAGAGGCGGGGAGAGTAAGGTCCGTAAAGGCCCAATAGCCAATACTGATAAACAAGGTTTCCGTAAAGACAGAAGTGTACATTGCTCTCGCAGACTCTTCCACTGGCATGCCAAGGATCCACCATTTAAAGAGCCATGCATGCATGTGCCTCCCGTGGAGGTACCGGCTTGGCGCAGGCGCTGAAGCCTGCCTCTCTCTCTAGCCATTGGGATCCAGTAGCTACCAACAGAGAGCTACCTTCAGGGCATGGAGTTTATATGAGGCTTAAATCAGCTTCTTCCAGTGAGACAACCGAGGCGACCTCATCAGTGTCTGAGAGTTGTCAAGATCCTGGCTGGGGTTCAGCCCTACCGGAAAATCTATGCAGCTGGCTGGTGTCAGGGCACAGGGTTGTTTGGTTGGGACATACAGAAAGGCAGTGGCTTCCCAGCCACTGTTCTCACAGGTCCATGCCATGACAGTTCTTCCCTTGATCCTTCTGTTAATCTCACCAGTAGAGAATAAGACTGCTACCACAATTTTTTGAGCCAAATTTGAAGCAAGTTTTAGTAAAATACTGAGCAGGATGATTCACTCTGCCCAGGTCCCCAGGTTCCCAGAGAATGATGACAACATCCATTAGCCAGGTCCTAATAAAGGCAAAACCCATAAAGCAATGTACTTCCCACCTTTGTCCAATCAGAGGCAAGCAAACATGGTACTTCCTGCCCATGTACTTCCCAGCGACATGTGATCAAGCACATTCTGTGCAGTAGGGTCAACCAAGCCTGTTTACTGAAGCAAAAACATGTGGCTGGTTTTTACATCTTACACGACGCCCTCAGCATTTCAGGGAGTTTTCTGTCCTTGGGCAAGTGGACCTACAGGTTAGAGAGATTTTCTTTTTTTAATGGACTTCCTAGGCACAGTAATTAAAACTTAAAACATAACTTTAGCTCTCAGACTTTATCAAAGGTTGACTGCATCTCACAGCTTAAGATCTAGGACTAGAAAAACAGGCTTCTTCCCTCAGATTCCCACACATGTCTCTAGGTTCTGGGAACAGTTCACAGAGCCATTTCCAAACCCAGTGGGAAGAAGGCTCTGCCAGCCCTGGCCATAGGCACTGTTCTCATTCAGGGGATCCCTGCACCTCCTCCACCTTTGTAAACACTCACTATATTAACTGATGTTCAAATCACTAAATGAAGTATGCCATTTCTTTGCTTCTGAGATAGAACACATCTGCCTCAGGGAAAGCTGGTGAAGTTCCCCAGCTCCAGGAACTTGCTACGGTTTATTTTAGCCAATCAGCACATTCCATTGATTAAGGAGTGGGCAGAAGACCCAGGAGTCTGTGGGTGTGAATCTCAGATTCCTGCTCACAATCCAGGACTGCCTCTGTGAGAACAGATAATGTTGACACAGCTGACCCCAAGGAACCCACCCTGGTGTTTCTGTAGCAGGAAAGTTGCTTCCTTGCTCATATTGCAGTGCGATTGAATGGGGGAGGGGTATACCTCCAGTTATCAGGGGCCCAGGCTGCTCTCCTCTGGTATTCCCACAGCTCCCCAGGACCTTGCTTCTTACTGCAGATGGGAAGAACAGGTGAAGCAAGCATCCATCCTGGAAGTTACTTCTGTTCCTTCATCTCCCCCTGACAAGCCTGAGCTCAGGCATAGGACCCACCCACCCACCTAGCCCAGGACTAAGTATAAAACAGAACAAGTTAGAAGTGAGAGGATCAAGGTCAAGGCCCTCCTCAAGCCTGGCAAATCTGAAGCCAGCCTGAGGCTCAGGAGACCCTCTCCAAAAGAGGGAGGAAAGGAAAGGAAAGGAAAGAAGGGAGGTAGGGAGAAAAAAAAGAAAAGTAAAAGAAGCAGAGTAGTTTGTTGAGCAGCTTGCCAATCTTTACCTCATTCTTCAACGGAGAGCTGCATCAGTCACCACGTGACCAAATAGGAATTCCAATGACTTAGTTATAAATGTTGCCGCTAGTCTGCTTGTTTTTATACAAAGAATCAGGGAGTAGCCATACAGAGCTGGCCAAGAGACCTGGCCTCCTGTCCCTCCTTCTCTGCAGTCCTTAAACATGGTGCGTGCCTCCCAGCAGCAAGATAGCTCCAGATACTATACTCCAATCCCCACAGCAGGAAGGAAGAAGTGCAAAATAAAAACCGAAGGGAGGGAAGTCTGAATGACACACTAGTTCTCTTTAAGGCCTGCAAGGAGAGAAGGCAGATGACAATACAGGCTTTTATTCAGGAGAAAAGCCTGCAGGGTAGGGTCTCTAGTCTAGGAACTAGAGACTGCCATCAGCTTATAGTCAGCTATAGGGCAGAAAAGGGGAAGCAGGAGTGAACTGAGAAAGTCTCTTATTTTGGCCTACGATTGGCCATTGCTAGGGGGAGCTCGGGAAATAAAGTGAATGGTGTGTATGAGTGAATATCTCCTGTGGCCAGACACTACTACGGTTGATAAGGCAGGGAAGTTAAGATTCGGAAAAACAAGTTACTTTAGTTCTGGGAACGGATTTACTTGAGTTTGGGGGTGGGGTAGGGGTGGGAGCTCATTGTTTAACCAAAATGGAGAAGCTTTTCTAAATGGTGAGACCATGTCTAACATAGGCTTGTGGTAACTTGCCTTCATCACCAATTCTAAAGATCAAGTAGCCCAGCTCTAGATGATCCTCTGGCCTACAGTTGATAATGCTAACTGTTGTGTAGGTCATTTTTCAGAACTGGGAAGTCACTCTAACCAGTGGAAGCCTCAGGCCTTCCTCTTGGTGGAAGCTGATACTGCCTTTCCGGAAAACAAGTTGTAGGAATCGCCTTGGAGTTCGTTTACACGAGTGTACATTACCATTACTTCAGGTTTCCTGCCTCAGACCACCCTGCTCTTCCTCAAGGGAGGAAGATCTGCAACTGGTTCTCCTGTCTCCCTGTACATTGGGCTAGCTCCTGAAAAAACATATTCTTGTAACATAATCAGTTCAGGGGGAGGCATCCTGTGCCTGGGTCAGTAACAGTGGACGCAGAACTAAAGGCACGTGTCTGACAAAAAAAAAAGTTCATTTTTAAAGCAACTTTTCTGGAACCCCCTACATTAAAGCATCTTTCAGGGCCACACAACCTTCAGGAAAACCTGAAGAGGGGTGTCAGACAAAACGTAGGACTTCAACTGAATCTGACTTTCAGATCAACAACAAATGGTATTCATGTGTAAGGATATCTGAGTTCTGCTACATATGAAACATATGGCCTGGAGAGAATGTTAATTTTTTTTTTTTGTATTTATTTATATATAGGTGTGTGTGTTTGCTTGTGAGTGTGGGTACCTACAGAGGCCAGAAGAGGGCATCAGATCTCCTGGAGCTGGAAATACAGACGGTTCCACCTGATGTATGCTAGCAACCGAACCCTGGTCCTCTGCGAGAGCAGCAAGTGCTCTCAATCACTGAGCCATCGCCTCGCCTCTAGAGACACATCATTTTTAAGGAATCTGTTGCCTCTCTGAAAAATGCCAACCTTCTGTTGATAAGGAAGAAGAGAAAATGGATCTTAAGTAAGCAATGGGAAATGCATGCCTCAGTAGCCAATTGACTCAATATTTGTCAAAGTACAGAAGCAGGAATGTGCTAGCAGTGGCTTCTGGGAAATTCCATTTTCCTCTCATTACAGGTGAGCAGGCTCGACTTGTCTCTGAACCACAGGTGTGTTCGGGAGGTGCGGCAGCCACTTACACACTGTGAGGTGATAACATATGAACAAAGAGCAGGGGAGCAGGCATTAAGAGCTTAGGGTCAAAGGTTGCCACACCCATACCCCGCTGGGTGCCCTGCCCAGTCCCAACTACTGTGTTTCTTTTCTAGGGACAGGGTCTCACGATATGGTCCGGGTTAATCTCAAGCTTTTTGCCTGAGCTCTCCAAGTGCTAGGATTATAGTGTACTCTACCTCGCATGCCTCCAGCCTAGACTTCTCAAGACACGTGATGAAGTGCCATCTCACTAAGCTGTACCCAGTGCTTTCTTTTTCTCTTTCTAGCGTTCTCTTTCTCTCCTTCCCCCATGTTCTCTTTGATTTGTAAGAACAGAGACCAACTGATCTGTCTTTCCTTCCCTGTACTCGAAACCTATGCGGAGTGACAGGTGCTACACCTCTTTGTCACCATGACAGCCTAAGAACGACACCAAAACCAAAAATTTAGGGAGAAAAAAAAGCCAACGAAATTTCCTCAGACAAAGACGAAGTCACAGGCTGAGTTGACCTTTAATGGCCACCATACTTCCAGTGATGTAAGCCAACAGCATCTTATAAGAAAAACACCCTAATAAAACAAGATTCTTTTACCCACAGCATGCATGTCTAATGGCTTTGACAACATTTCTCTCATTATACCAAGACAGGAAAATAAAATTAGCATGAGGCCCTATGACATAGCAGGTGCTTTTTAAGTGGGAACATACATTCTCAAAAACAAAATTTCAGAGTGAAATCACGTAAGTCAATGTTATCTGTCAAGTTGCTTCTCTCTGTTGGTCTATGTGTCTTGTAAAACCCGTAAATAGATTAAAATACGTGGTATTAATTATTCCCATGAGTTCTGTCATCATGCACTAAAAATGCTGCATTCTTAAGTTTTAATAATTGGACTCCTGAGATGCACAGAGAGGAAGAACATGCGTTAAGATGTCACAATCTATTCTTGACATGCAGCCGCACCATTTCCCAACATCATAATGTTCATAAATGTACAAGCTGTGCGTGAGCTACTGTGAGTCTGTAAAATCCTTAGCTTGACATTCACAGCTATTCTAGCCAGCCTACTTTTTAGCTGGGCTGTTTTCACTATTTCACACATGTCCCCTGGATCTTTAAAAACATAACAAATATCATGGCTCTCACACTTATGCATATATGCACACACACACACACACACACACACACACACACACACACACACAGAGCTAGTCCATATCTGCCGTCAGGTTCTTCTTGACAGGAGCTGCGTCAGGAACAAAGGCCATGAGCGGGAAGAGGCAATGACTCAGCCTCAAGTTGACATCTACGCAAAGTGATTTGATCACTCTAGTCAGTGCCCATAGGGGAAGGGAAGTCCTGGGGTGAAGAAGAACCAGAGCACTGTTGTCCTAAGCTGACGGATATGTGCAGTTAAAACCCTTTCTCTAGCAAATGACAAATGTGGGTGACGGTGTCAGGGTGTCCTTATACACTGCTGGGGAGGAGGGTGTGAACTCAGACAGCCACCATGGACATCAGTATAAGGTTCCTCAAAAACTAAAAGGAGACCCACCATATGACCGAGCTGTGCCACCACAGGGTATATGTCCAAACAATCTGAGTCGGAGTTTCACAGAGGCACTTGTACATCTAAGTAATAACAGAAATGACTACATCCTGCCTAATGTAAGGCTCACCATGCTAGCAAACACATTTCAGGGTTTAAAACTACTATTTTCTTTTATTCTCTATGTATGTATTATAATCTGTATGAACTATATGTTGTACTATATTACCATATGTGATATAATTTGCACTGTATCATATATGATATATGGAGTAATATCTCTGACTATCTTAAAGATAACAGTACATATAATGCTTGTAATGCTAAGCACATGTCTCAGACATGAATACGTTACTTTACATTGTACATAACATACCTATGCAGCAACTTGTAGATGTTATATGCCACTAATGTGAAATTCTTTTTTAATCGTTAAGAAAATGTACAGAGCCAGGTGGTGGTGGCGCACGCCTTTAATCCCAGCACTTGAGAGGCAGAGGCAGGTAGCTCTCTGTGAGTTTGAGGCCAATCTGGTCTACAGAGTGAGTTCCAGGACAGCCAGAGTTACAACAGAGAAACCCTGTCTTGAAAAACCAAAAGGAGGAGAAGGAAGAGAAGGAGGAGGAGGAGGGAGAGGGAGAGGAGGAGGGGAAGAAAAGGAAAGGAAAGAAAGAAAAGGAAAGGAAAGGAAAGGAAAGGAAAGGAAAGGAAAGGAAAGGAAAGGAAAGGAAAGGAAAGGAAAGGAAAGAAAAACTGTACATAGGGGCTGGAGAGACAGCTCAGTGGTTAGAGCACTGGTTGACCTTCCAGAGGACCCAGGTTTAATTCCTAGCACCCACATGGCAGACAGCTTACAACTGTCTATAACTCCAGTTCCAGAGTATCTGGCACATTTATATCAATGCACATAAATAAAATCAAATAAATTATTTTTTTAAAAAAAGAGAGAGACCAGGTTTCAATTCCCAGCAACTACATGGCAGCTCGGAACTGTCTGTAACTCTTGTTCTAGGGGATCCAACACCCTCACAAGGCATACACCAATGTACATAAAATAAAAAAATAATAAAACAAAATATTTAGAAAAGAAAATGTACTGAAAGGGGTTGGAGAGTTGGCTCAGCAGTTAAGAACTCTTGTTGCTTTTACAGAGGACCCAGGTTTGATTTCCAGCACTCACACTGTGGCTCGCAACCCTGTGTAACTCCAGTGCCAGGGGATCCAACACCCTCTCCTGGCCTCCACAGGCCCTAGACACACACATCGTACATATACAAACAAGCAAGCAAAGCACTCATACACATAAAATAATTAAATAAACCTTAAAAGGTTTTTAAAACAAAATACA
The DNA here is from genome assembly GCA_026225945.1 of Cricetomys ansorgei. Lineage (NCBI taxonomy): Eukaryota > Metazoa > Chordata > Mammalia > Rodentia > Nesomyidae > Cricetomys > Cricetomys ansorgei. The sequence goes on along the minus strand of JAMJFZ010000451.1, from coordinate 6,501,298 downwards.
TTGAAACATTTAATTTGAACTGATACACAAATATTTCCCAAGTAATGCGATCCTTGGCCCAGCTGTCCTTACAGCATCACAGTACATTTAGGAACTCCAAGACCTGGATGGTCCCTGCCCTTCCTCAGAGTCAGAAGAAGGAAGGAGAGAGGGAGAAGGACCCACAGAGGCTGAAGGCTAGAAGGACTAAACCACACTCCCTACCCCATTATGATTTCCAGGCAGTACAGAAACCTTCGGTGTCTACTTCTTACACCACACACATTCAGGAAGCTTTGGAGAAAGGGCTGAAGTGCTGGTTGCTAGACTGGCTTTGTTTGATGTGCGACCTGGATTCTCTTGCAGCTCATTCCCGAATCTGCCTCCCAAGACGGCCTTGAGCAGGTGGGTTTCATTGGCCACAGGCTTCTCTTTCTGTTCTTAGTTTTCTTTCTCCAGCATGTACCTTTTCTCATCATACCGAAAAGCTGGCTTGACTACAGTTCTCACTCTTTTAGCTGCTGTGTCGATACTTCAAAGCAGGCAGTCAGTAAACTCAGTTCAGACAAAACTTGTCACAGTGTTTAGCATTGTGCTGATATAGTCCATAGCATTGGAACAATGCCACTCATTAAATTCTTTATAGAGCAAAGCCAGGCACTGTAACAGCTACAAATACCCTGACCACCATGACAAAAGGAAGGAAAGAAACTCATATTCGAGTGCCATACAGAATGCCAGGCACCATGGTAGAATTTACCCACATTTTACTTCATAAAATCTCATGCTGACCCTAGCCCTGCAACTGATGTCACTGGGAGCTGGATTAAAGAAGGATAGTTTACACTAGAACTCGAAGGATACAGAATAGCGGTCCGCTTACTGGATTGATTTCCACAAACTCAGTCTGGTTTTGTTGCAATCTGATATGGCTCCTTGACCCGGAATGTTACAACGCTTGGTCTCAATGTGTCATTTGCCTGGGGAGAGTGGACGTTAGAGAGGATTTAAGAGAAGAATTGTGCTGGGACGCAGATCAGAGTTACAACATTTGCCTAGCACATGAAAAAGGAGAAAGGAAGGAAGGAAGGGAGGGAGGGAGGAAAAGAGAAAAGAAAAGAAAGAGAGAGAGAGAGGGAGGGAGGGAGGGAGGAAGGGAAAAGAAAAAAGGAAGGGAAGGGAAGGGAAGAGAAGGGAAGGAAAGGAAAGGAAAGGGAAGGGAAGGGAAGCAAGCTGGGCAGTGATGCTAGTTGCAGGGAGAGAAAGAAGGAAAGCCACAGAAGGGGCAGGAGCTATTAAATGCACCTTCAAAGCAGCTCCATCTGATGCCTACTGTATGCAGTTACAGCACACAGAGACACTCCTTTGCTAATGAGCGGCCAGAGAGTGTTAATGAGGCATTTAGCCAAGGTGCCTTAGGATTCCACAAGGAGAATGTCCTGAGGCACAGAACTAGAGGCAGAAGAAGGCCTGGGGCAGCCTGGAACCCAGAGAGAGGAAACCTGAGAAACAGAGCCACAACAGCCCTCAGCTGCAATATAAATACAGATGGAGTTTTAAATGGATTGTTCTGTTTTTACTCTAAAGATCTGTCTTGAAAAAAAAACAAACTAGTAAATAGCTACATATCATGTACCTCTTGCCCTCCCTGTCATGCATCCAGGGTAGCTCCACTCCAGGGATGTTACTGGCCGTGTGAAATGAAGAAGGAGCTAAGAGTCCTCCTTAAAAGCAATGAATGTATAGTCTCTCCTGGGCTTTCAGAAACATATCAACCTGGTCAGGGAACTGGCATAGACAGAATAGATTTCACCCACAATTATAAAATTCAGCAGTTGCACATCCTGCATAACAATGGTACAGACAGATAATTGGAACCTAAGCAATGCCTCGGCATTCAGTTCCTTCCGATAGCTCGTTGGTAACGTACCCGTGAGTTTCCACTTCCAGACATGTTATAGTCACAAACACAAAATGCAAGTCCAGCAAGAGCACACACTAGCTGATGCTTTTCCAAGTGAAAAAGTTGTATCTAGCAGGGCCTGGTGGTGCACACTTTTAATCCCAGCACTCAGGAGGCAGAGGCAGGCAGATCTCTGAATTCAAGGCCAGCCTGGTCTACAGAGTGAGTTCCAGGACAGCCAGGGCTGCACAGAGAAACCCTGTCTTAAAATACCCCTCCAAAAACAGTTGTATTTTGGTTAGGCATTGTGGAATATACCTATATCAGTGTAATTCTGGAGGAAAAACAGGCAGGAAATGAAGAGCTCCAAGCCAGCATGATTATATAAGGAATCTCAAGCCAGCCTGGATAACATCAAGATACCTGGTCACGAGGAAAAAAAAAATATTTCTGATTCTTGCATGGTTTTTTGGGTATATATATGTGTCATATGCATGTGTGTATGCATGTGTGTACACATGTGAGGGGTTACAGAGGCCAGAGAAGGAATTCAAATATCTTTATGGCTCTCAGGGAACTCCTGATAGTCTCAAGAGGATGGCTCTGAACCACAGAAAGATGCTCAATTAATCTCACAATGTGACTTCCCCTTAGTGATATCCACTGGTACCTGTGGCCATTCTCCCACCCCTTCCCTGACCTCAGAGGAGCTGTGACAGGAGAAAGAGGAAGAGAAAGAAAGAATCCCTAACTGACTACAGATACTATTACTATTTTACAGTTACTATTTTAATAAATACACTTCTCCTGCCTTCAGTGAAACAGCTACCATAGAACAGTGCCCAGGAAAGATCCTAACATCAGAGACTCTGAGTCTCCTTAACTTCCAGGTAAATCCACCTCTGACTGCCTGGAATAGTCACCACTGCTGGGGACTCGATGGAGTAACCAGAGAATCTAAGGAATGAGGGCGTGTGTCAAGTGGGTTTACAGAATTTGTAACGTTTACAGAATGTGAATGAGAGTTCCTGGAGACAGGAGCTGAGAAAAACAAATGCAACAGGAGCCCCAGGTGACACGGAACAAGGCATGGCACTTCCAATTACAGGCATAGATTTGCACCGAGCAGTTTCAGCCAAGGTAAGTCTACCAGGCTTAGCCAGGAATGAAGAGTGGAGGCCACTCATTTATTAAGGGAGGAACAGCTCTCCCAAATGCGGCTATAGAGAGTTCTAGATACAAACTGCCTCTCAAAGACTTGAAAGCCTTAAAGTCAACAGTGCCCAGCTGCTGGAGAAAATGGAGGTCTAGAACATCACAAGTCAGGTTCAAAGCCATGGTAGGCACTGGCTGGATGACCTCCGGTGAGGTAGCAGCTGCCTGGAGCCTCCATTTCCTCACTTACGGCTGGGCTTAATATTTCTTCCACAGTGTGTTGATGTTGTATCCTCTGACTTCACTGACTTCACGTATTAATTCTAACAGCTTGTATACGACTCAAGGAGAGATGGTTAGTGGGTAGAGCACTGGCTTTTCTTCCAGAGAACCAGGCTCCATTCTCAGCACCGACAGGGCAGTTCACAACCGTCTGTAACTCCAGTCCCAGGAGATCTGATGTCCTCTCCTGGCCTCCGCAGGCAATAGGCACACATGTGGTACTCAGACAGTCATCAGGCAAAACATCCATACACATAAAATAAAAATAAATTAAAAAAAAAAAAAGATAGAGGTCATAGGAGTAGTCTAGAGCTTCGTAACAGAACATTTGTTCCACATATGGCAATCTCTGAGCTCCCTCTCAGACAGGGGAGGGGGTGATGATGATGATAGCATAAGAAAATCCTCACATTTACGGTCAACTGATCTTTGAAGAAGGTACCAAGAATACATTCAGGCTCCTCAAATTATGGTGTTAGGAGAACTATTCACATACAGAGGAATACGCAGCAAAGGAAACGATTGAGAAAATTAAGAGACAAACTACGGAAGAAGAGAAAACTACTTATAAGTCATACTACTGATAAGTCAAGACCCAAAATAAATGAAGCTCAGTAGCAAGAAGATACACAAGTCCTGTTTTAAAATGGGTAAGGGCCAGAAGAGACAGATCTCCAAAGAATACATGCAAACATCCCACAAGTATCTGAATAATGTCTGACGTCACGGGTCATGGGAAAATGCAAATTAAGACTACAGCAAGGCGTTACCTCATACCTGCTAGAATGCCCATTATCAAAGAGATCATCGGTGAGAGGTATTGGCGGGGACGGGAGGAAAGGGAACCCTTGAACCCTGTAGGTGAGAATACAGATTGCTTCAGCTGCTACAGAAAAGAGCAGGAAGGTTCCTCAAAAAGCCAAAAATAGAACTACCTGGCTGGTTGTGTTGTCACAAGCCTTTAATCCTAGCAGATGGGAAGCAGAGGCATGTAGATCTCTGTGAGTCTGAGGCTAGACAGAGCTGCAAAATGAGTTTTAGGCCAGCCAGGAATACACAATGAGACCCTGGAGGGAGGGAGGGAGGGAGGGAGGGAGCACTACACTATGATCCAGCAATCCCACTACTAATTGTCTATACAGAGGAAATAAAATCAATATAGTAGAGATATCTGCACTCCCATATATACAGCAGCAGTCACGGGTGTCTGCTGCAGCAGTATTCATAATAGTCAAGGGATGGAATCCCCGTAGGTATCCACTGATAGACGAATGGACAAAGAAAGCTACCCTCATGTGCACAGACATACACACAGGATACTAGTTAGCCTTAACGAAGAAGGAAACATTGTCGTTCACTAAAATATGGACGAACCTCAAGGACACTGTGCTAAATGAAATAAGTCAGGAACAGGAAGGCAAATTCCATACAGTCAAGCTGGCGCACAGACTCTAAAAGCTGAGTTCATGGAAGCAGAGAGAAGATGGTTCCCAGAGACCGAGAAGGACAGCAGTCATTGCGTAAAGGGTGGCAGTTCAGACAGGATGATCTATTACACAGCATGCTGCCTAGAATTAACAACAATGCATTCCGTACTTGGAAGTTGCTAAGAGAATAGGTTTTAAAGGTTCCCACCACACACAAAAAAAGTAACAATTGTAGGAGGGAATAGATATGCCAATTAGCCTGATTTAATCATATCACTATGCATACATATAACAAAATATATATTGTCTGCCACAAACATACTCGTTTCTTTTTCCTTCTGAATCAGGGTCTCACAAAACGCAGACAGACCTTTAACTCATTATGCAGCCCAGGATGCCTATGAAGCCCTGGTCCTCTTGCCTGTATCTCCCAAGTAATAGGATTATATGAGCATGCACCACCAGGGCTTAATACACATCCAGCTTAATACATGCAATTTTATTTGGCAATTATACCTTTTAACAGAGCTGAGTAAAAATGTAAAAGTGAAAAATAACCAAGAGGATGCTGTAAGCATTCCCAGGGTGCATTTGGCTTTGCCAAAAAAAAAAAAAAAAAATTGTACTGTACCCAAGTGTTAATTACCAAGTATCCAAAACTGTTTAGTTTGGTGGGTATTTTTGGTTTTTGGTTGGTTTGATTTTTAGTTTTGGAGCACCTCAAGAGAATTCTGATAAAAATGTAAGTGGGGAGAGAGATTGATTGATTTAGAACTGTTTCCTCTCTGTAGTAGAGTCTATCCAATTACCACAAGCTCCATATCATAACTACCTTTCAATTAAGATAATGTTTAAGCAGGATGGTAGTGCACACCTTTAATCCCTGCACTCAGGAGGCAGAGGCAGGCGGATCTCTGTGAGTTCGAGGCCAGCCTGATCTACAGAGTGAGTTCCAGAACAGCCAGAGTTACAACAGAGAAATTCTGTCTCAAAAAACAAAAAAAAAAACAAAACAAAACAAAAAAAGATAACATTTCAATTTTATTTGGGGGTTATATTTTAAAACCAAAATAAACAAGTAACTTCTCTACAAACATTTAAGGAAAGCGTGCTACCTGGGACACCTGCTGTTTGTGGTGTACCATTCCACCTGATTTCACCAACTACTGACATTCTTTTTCTTTTTTTAAATAAATTTAGTTTATTATTTTATATGTGTATGAAGGACACATGCCACGGCACTGTGTGGAGGTCAGAGGACAGCTTCTAGGAGTCGTTTCTCTCCTTCCACCATGTGGGTCTCAGGGATAAAATTCAAGTGGTCAGCCTTGGCAGAAAGCGCCTTTACCCACTGAGCCATTTTGCTGCTCCTGTCTTGCCTCTCTGAGCTCCCTTTCTCTGGAGAACAAGCAGAGGAAGCAGGGTGGTTTCAATCCCAGTAACTTCACCCCTATTCTGTGTGTGGGTCAGAGGGCGTATAGCAAAGGGCTGGAGTACAGAAGCCGATAGGCCTTCCATCACAGCTGCGTCTGACATCAGCTGATAATTCGACCATTCACATACTTCCATATATTAACTGGGAAGAGTGTGCTAATGCAGAGCTTGACCCGTAGAAGTCTTACTGGCGCAGAGTGATGCTCGTGTGGTGGGCTGTCATCGTTGGAGATCGTGTGAAGCAATAGCCTTTTCTTTGACATTTTACCCACACTGCACTGCTCTGTGTCCAGTTGGGGTTGGCTGCACCAATAATGCACTTGGCAGACAATATTTTTCAAAACCAAATCAACTCTCCAATTCATGGCTCATCAGATAATTCCATCTCTTGGGTTAGAGATCCCCACTGTGCTGTTTTTAGATGCAAGGATCCAATTTCATTTTTAAATGAGAATTTTGATAGCCCATAAAAATAGTTCAAGTGTACCTAGGAAATTCTCCCTGTAGTGTTCCCCACAGGAGGCAATTTAAGGACAGAGGAAGAGGATGAGTTTAGGGAGGAGTAAGGCCAATGGTTGAATTCCAGTTCTGTCCTTACCTGACCTGTGACGAGCATGGAAATTCTCCAAAACTCAACTTTCTCTCTCTAAAAGGCTTAGTAAAATATCCATGCTAGTATTTCCTAAAAATGAACTGAGGGGCTAAAGACATGGCTCAGCAGTTAAGAGCGCTGGCTGTTCTACTCTTCTAGAGGTCCTGAATTAAATTCCCAGCAACCAAATGATAGCTCACAACCATCTATAAGGAGATCTGATGCCCTCTTCTGGGACATAGAAGTACATGCAGACAAAGCACACAGATGCATAAAATATACAGGCAAATAAACCTTTAAAAACATGAACTGAGCATGTATGTTAAAGCAGATTGCCTAAAATGCAGTAATCGCTCACAGATAAAACAGAGACACAGAGAGAGAGGCATCCATTTCTTTTCTGTGATGAGTCCTTAAATCTCTGACACAGCTTATTAAAATTTTAATTACCGTAAAGCCATGGTACTCTCACGACTGAACATGTTAACAGTCTCTCCCAGAGCTCCTTCTACTCCATTAGAACTCTGGGTTTGAATCATTTGCAAACTAGAAGCCAACATTTATCTAACATTCTAAAACAAAACATAATCTCCATGAAGATTGACCTCTTCTCATTCAATTGAACTAAAATTTATGAAAATCTTGCTTTTATATTTTCTTCCCAAAGAACCAAGCTCCACCTTTGAACCTCTAGGAGGAAGGAGACCACGTGCAGTTTATTCATTCGCTAGTTCTTATTGGCTACCGTGGGGCAGTGACGAGCAAGAGAAATAGCGGAGCTGCCATTGGGGGCTTACCTGCCAAGCACATTGTTTGAGTTAAGGAAAAAGAAGACAATATGGGGATAGCATGGGGGAAGGGCAATTTGAGTGTGAGTAGCCCACTCAGAGGAGAGAGCAGTGAGAAAGAGCAGGGAGACAGAAGAAGCACATTGCCAGAAAAGACAAGGCAGAGAAAGATCTGAAACAAAAGTAATTAAGTCACAGAAAGACGGCCAGGGTAGCTCCAGGAAGACTCAAGGAGACAGAAGATAGGAAACAAGGCTACAGAGCAAAGTAGCAAACAACCAAGAGGAAGATCTCTACAACCCATGCTACCGACTTGGAAACCTAATGGATCAGGAGAATGACATGGTTTGAATTACCTCTTGAAATACTCTTTCCAGTTTCTGTCTGAGAACACACTACAAAAGAGCAAAAGCATGGCTGGGGTGCAACCTAGTGATAGATCACTGCCTAGCATTCACAAAGTCCTGGATTCAATCCTTAGCACTGGAAGGGGGCGGGCAGAGACACAGAGAAAGCAAGCAAGCACATGCAGGAACAAGGGACCTCTATAGAAAACTGAGGTGCTTCAAGAGAACTCAGAACCTGGCTCCAGCTCAACTCAAACTGGAATGGTGACTTTAGAAGAGATGAAAAGTGACCATGTTGTGGGGAACATTTTAAAGATGGAGTGAACCATATTTCTTGAACAATTGAAAAACAAGAATTTAGGACAAGGCTGACATTTTAAGTGTGAACAATGATTGTGTCTGGAATCTGAAATGTCCTCCACTGATTTGTTTTCTGAGTGCTTCCCCCATACGTACTGATGGGTGATATTAGGGGAAGCTGGGGAACCTTTAGGGGATGGGGCCTATGCTGGTAGAAATAGATCAGTAGGGGTGGGCTTTTAAAGGATATAATGTGGTGCCTGGCTCCAGTACCATGCTCTGATTCCTAATCCACCACGGTGAAGGGCCTCCACCTCCAAAAACTCAGCCATGCTTTCTCCAGCATAATAGGGTAAAGTCTTCTGAAACCATTAGACAAAATACATGCCCCTCATTTTAGGTTGTTTCAGCCACATATTTTGACCTTTGTAACACAAAATAACAAAGACAAGAAAACTGATACCAGAGAAATAGAGTCATTGCTGTGATAACCTTGTCCATGTTGTTTATAGGCCTTTGGAACTGTTTGTAGAAGGAATGTGGAAGGGTTTGGAAATGCATGCCAGAGAGGACCTAGAGTGATGTAAGCCAAACATAATGGGCCATTCTGATGGAAGTGTGGAAGCCAAATGGTAATAGAAATGAGAACAGTAAAGACTGGGCTTGTGAGGTTTCAGATGGGAACAAAGACTTGGGAATTGGACTAGCGACTATTCGTGTAATAGTCTGGCAAAGACTCTGTCTGCATTTTGCCTGTCTTAAAGTTTTAAATAAGACTGAATTCAACAGTAATGTCCGATTTATTCAGCAGAAGAGTTACAGGATAGTATAGCATTTAGACTGCAGCATAGTCACTACTGACCGCTTTTAGTCAGATTTATAGGAAGAATACAGAGAAAAAGCAGAACAAAAGGATTTTTAAATGTCTACTTTGGCCAGAAAGGGGTAAGTTTAAAGTGGGCAAAGCAACTGGGAAGAAAGCATCTGCAAGTGTTAGAGACTATTAAAAGAAAGGCTGTATAATTAGCATTGAGACTGTTATAGGTTCCTGATGATCCAATTACTACATGACACAACTCACTAAAAAGAGAATCTTTACTAGAGTTAAAAATGAAGAAAAGGAAAAAAGAAAAAGAAAAAGACTGGCTAGAGAGAGATGGCCAGGGCCACAGTCACAGAACTAAGTTCAGGACTGTGACACTGGGTTGGAATTTTAGGGGGTTTTTAAGCTAAAACTCACAATTGCCTGTGTCAACAAAAGTAGAAGTCGGTCATATTTTTAGTCCACCATTAACAAAGAACATCCTGAGGACATAAAGATCAATCACAGTCTATCCATTCATAGAAAACATTCTGTGTAAGAATCATACCACCTTATCAGAGGAGGACACACAATAAAAGAAGGCAGAAGTCCCTGTTTGCTTGATTCTGGGGGTCTGAGCTCTCTTCCTGTGAGAATCTGGCCTTGACTTGGCCCTAGATTTTCATGTGGGTCCATTCTGGGATGAGAATGACCTGAGGGGAAGACTCCACTCACCAAGGGCTCTAGGGAATGAAACTAAAAATCTAATTTGAAAGACTCAGCTTTAAAAAACAGGGCTAGGGAGATGGCTCTGTGAGTGAAGTGCTTTCTGTACAACTGTAAGGACTTGAGTTTGGATGTCTAACGTCCATGTTAAAAAACTAGGCATCCCCCGCCCTGGCCCCCAACTCAATCGGACACCATCCACTCAACCTCAGGCCACACCTGCCAGAAGACCAAGTGGACCACCCACCCGAAAACCTTCCCCACCCTCTCTTTTCCCCCAGATCCAATCCCGAGGATCTTACCTATCCCTGCAACAGAATGCCAGCTGCAGGTCCCCATCTCCATTTTTCCTTCCCCCAGCTTCCAACACCAGCAAGCAGTCCCCCTGAATACACCAGCCAAACAGGCCAATAAAACAGGCAACACATTCTATGAAAATCCAGAGAGGAAACAAACCAAGGAAGAAAATACCTGCCCAACAAAGACAAACCCAGAAGTCAGTGTGTAGACCTTTTAATCACCCCGAACCGATATGCCTAGATGACAGTATAAGAACACAAGCAATAACTGCCAAGGCAATATACCTTCACCAGAGTTCAGCCATCCTACCACAGCAGGGCCTGAATATTGTAACATAGCTGAAGCACAAGAAAAGGACCTGAAAACCAACTTTATGATGATGATAGAGGTTCTTAAAGAGGAAGTGAATAAATCCCTTAAAGAAATCCAGGAAAAGACAAACAAGCGGAGAAAATGAATAAATCCCTTAGAGAAAGCAAGAAAAAACAAACAGTTGAAAGAAACAAATAAAACTGTTCAAGACCTGAAAATTGAAAGAGAAGCAATAAAGAAACACAGACTGAGGGAATTCTGGAAATGAAAAATCTAAGTATGTGAACAGGAACTACAGAGGTGATCTACACTAACAGAAAACAGGAGATGGAAGAGAGAATCTCAGGCATTGAGATAAGATAGAAGAAATAGATACATCAGTCACAAAATATTAAATCTAAGAAACTTTCTGACACAAAGCATCCAGGAAATTGGGGCACTAGAAAAGACCAAACTTAAGAGTAATAGGAATAGAGGGAGGGGAAGAATCCAAGCTCAAAGCCTTGGATTTTCAACAAAATCATAGAAGAAAATGTCCCTAACATAAAAAAGAGATGCCTATAAAGGTACAAGAGGCATACAGAACACCAAATAGACTGGACCAAAAGAGAAAGTCACCTTGACATATAATAATCAAAATACTAAATATACAGAACAAAGGAAAAAAATATTAAAAGCTACAAGGGAAAAAGATCAATCTGACTTCTCAGTGGAGGCTTTAAAAACCAGAAGGGCCTAGACAGATGTGCTACAGACTCTAAGAGACTACAGACACCAGCCCACACTACTATACCCAGCAAAACTTTCAGTCAGCATAAATGGAGAAAATAAAGCAGTCCATGATAAAGTCAAATTTAAACAATACTTATCTACAAATCCAGCCCTTCAGAAGGTGCTAGAAGAAAAATTTCAACCCATGAAGGTAAACTATAACCATGAAAACATAGCAAATAAATAATCTCATACCAGCAAAATCAAAAGAAAGGAAGCATACACACACACACACACACACACACACACACACACAAAACACACACCACCACCACCACCAACAACAACAAAACAACAGGAACCAACAATCATTGGTCATTGATATCTCTCAATATCTTCCTCAACTCCTCAATGAAAAGACACAGACTAGAGCCAGGTGGTAGCTGCGACAGCACACACTTTTAATCCCAGCACCTGAGAGGCAGAGGCAGTTGGATCTCTGTGAGTTTAAGGCCAGCCTGGTCTACAGAGTAAGTTTCAGGACAACCAGAGTTACAAAACAGAAAAACCCTTTCTTTAAAAACAAAGACACAGACTAACAGAATGGATTTGAAAACAGGGTCCATCCTTCTGCTGCATACAAGAAACACATCTTAACATCAAAGTTAAATATCACTTCAGAGTATAAGGTTAGGAACATATTTTTCAAGCAAATGGACTCAAGGAGCAAGCTGGAGCAGCAATTTTAATAGCTAACAAAGTAGACTTCAAATCAAAATTAATCAAAAGAGATGAGGAAGAACACTTCAAATTTATCAAAGAAAAAAATCCACCAAGATGATGTTTAAGTTCTTTTTTTAATACTTTATTAATAATTTGAGTTTCATATAATGTGTCTCTAAAACACTCTCTTCCCATTCCTCCCTGCTCCACCATCCCACCCCTGTGCCCTCAAAAAAGAAAGAAAAAAAGAAAGAAAATTAAGTCAAGCTTGTGTGGCAGGAGCATGGATGACAGGCTTCACCATGGTCTTTGGAGGCAGGAAGCTGATCTGATTGTGTACTCTGACCTGGCCTATAGTAGCCTGAGATGAGGCATGACAGAGCTTGACCTGAAGGTGGGCCTCACCACCCAAAGACACCAAGCACGCTCCCTGGTATCTTGCCAGCGCTGGGCCATCCCATAGGCCACCCACATTCCACAGGGACTAGGGCCTCCCAGAGGCAATCAGTCATTCCTCAGGAACCAGGACTTCACATAAGCACCTAGTCATCTGGTAGTCACCAGGACTAACCATACGCATCAGTGCTTCTTGCAGGCACCTGAACATTCTGCAGGGACCTGAATATCCCACAGGCACCCAGACATCTACAGGTATCATAACCCTCTCTACAGCACCAGGACCTACCACAGGTACTAGGAGATATTTCAATTCTTAATATCTATACCCCAAACACAAGGGTACCCATCTTTGTAAAAGAAACACTACTAAAGTTTAAATCATATATTCACACATACATGCTAATAGTGGGAGACTTCAATACCCCACTCTCACCAATGGACAGGTCATCTAGACAAAAAATAAACAGAGAAATATTGGAACAAACAGACTTTATAAATCAAATAGACCTAACCGATATCTACAGAACATTCCACCCAAACACAAAAGAATATACCTTTTTCTCGGCACTTCACAGAACCTTCTCCAAAATTGTCCACATACTCAGTCACAAAACAAGTCTCAATAGATACAAAGAATTGAAATAACCCCCTGCATCCTATCAGACCACCACAGATTAAAGCTGGATATTATCGACAATAGAAATCTTGTAAACTTATGAAAACTGAACAACTCTCTACTGAATGAAAAATGGATCCAGACAGAAATAAAGAAAGAAATTAAAGATGTTCTGGGACTCAATGAAAATGAATACACGACATACACACACTTTTGGGACACAATGAAAGCAGTGCTGAGAGGGAAGCGCATAGTACTAAGTGCATACATAACAAATTGGAGCGACCTCATACTAGCAACTTAACAGCACACATGAAAGCTCTAAAACAAAAAGAAATAAGCACACCCAAGAGGAGTAGACAGTAGGAAATTATCAAACTGGGGGCTGAAATCAATAAAATAGAAACAAAGAGAACACTACAAGGAATCAATGAAACAAAGAGTTGGTTCTTTGAGAAAATCAACAAAATAGACAAACCCTTAGCCAAATTAACTAGAAGAAGGAAAGAGAATATCCAAATTAACAAGTACTCCTAGTAATGAAGGATATGGAGCCTGAACTGACCATCTTCTGTAACCAGGCAAGACTCCCAGTGGTGGGACTGGGAAACCAACCCACCCATAAACCTTAGACCCACTGTCTATCCTGTCTACATGATGTGCTGGGGTAATGGTGGCACAGAACATGTGGGAGTGGCCAATCAATGACTAGCTTAACTTGAGGACTACACCAGAAGAAGCAATCCATATTTGACACTGTCTGGATGGCCAGGAACTGGAGACTGGATAGCCCAGAGACCTAGGATAGAACCAAACACAACTGGCAGGAAAAAACAAAACAAAAAACCAATGAAATGATTCTTAATGATATTCTGCTATACTCATAGATCGGTGCCTCACCCAACCATCATCAGAGACTCTTACTCTGGCAACAGATGGGAGCAGATGCAAAGACCCACAGCCAGATGTTATGCAGAGAAAGAATCTAAATTGGAGATCTCTATTTGCTCCCTCCCAGTAGAGCACCAGGAACCCTGCAGAAGAAGGGGAGGAAAGATGGTAGGAGCCAGAGGGTATGGAAGAGACCAGGAAAATTCAGCCCACTGAATCAACTAAGCAGGCTCAATGGGCTCACAGAGACTGAAGCAGCAGGCACAGAGCTTGGATGGATCTGCACCAGGTCCTCTGCATACATGTCATGGTGGTTAGCGTGGTGTTTTTGTGGGACTCCTAACAAAGGGAGTGAGCGTGTCTCTGACTCTTTTGCCTGCTCTTGGGAAGCCTCCTACTGGATTTGCATCATCCAATCTCAACATGAGTGTTAGTGCCTTGTCTTATTGTATCTTGCTGTGCTGTATTTGGCTGGTATCACTTGGAGACCTGTTCTTTTCTGAATAGAAATTGAAGGGGAGTAGATCTGGGGAAGAGGGGAGGGAGGACCTAAGAAGAGTGGAGGGAGAGGAAACTGTGGTCTGGATGTACCCTATGAGAGAAGAATCTATTTTATACCTGAGATGAAATTAATATTTGATTTTCTACAGCAGTATTTCCTTTTTTTTTCATACAATAAAAAAAAAAAAAAAAGCCTAGGCTTGGCAGCACATACCTCTCACCTCAGTTCTGGGGATGCAGGAACCAGCAGATCCCTGGATTTCATAGCCAATCAGACTAGCCAATCAGTGAGCACCAGGTTCAGTGAGAGATCCTGTCTCAAAAACTAAGGTGTCAAACAATAGAGGAAGACACCTGACATGAACGTTTGGCCTCCATGTGTGTGCATCTAAGCATATGGTTTCACTTGTCCATCTATACATCCAGGGCCAAGCAGGATGCGGGGAGCCATCCTCTGTTACTCTCCACCCACTGCCTTGAGATAAGGTCCCATTGAACCAGATGCTCATGGTTTGGGCTGGGCTGGCTGGCACATGAGTCTCAGCATCCATCCGTCTTCACCCCTCAATGCTGGTGTTATAGGCACACACAGACATACCTGGTTTTTTTAAGGATGCTGAGGATTCAAACTCAGGTCCCCATGCTTGCACAGCAAACACTCTTACACATTGAACTAGCTCCCCAGCTTCATACTAATTTTTTTAAAGCTTTATTTACTTTATTTTATGATGTCTTTGTTACTGTTCTATTGCTATGAAAAGACACCATGACCAAAGCAACTCTTAGAAAACAAAGCATTTAATTGGGGGCTTGCTTACAGTTTCAGAGGGTAAGTCTATGATCATTGTCTTAGTTAGGGTTTCTATTGCTTTGAAGAGATACCATGACCACAGCAATTCTTATAAAGGGAAACATTTCACTGGGGCTAGCTTACAATTCAGAAATTTAGTCCATTATTGTAGCAGATAGCTACTGTGTCAGTCCTCAAAGAAGATAAGGAGACACTTTCATACATGCAAACCCTGTCAGACCATACAGAAGGAACCACCTGTCACAGCAAGCACCATTCTGGGCTGTGGAACCCTGCTCCTCTGATCTCAGGTGTTTTTATTGATACAGAAGCGCCTTAGGCACCAGGAGCACTTGGGAGGCAGAGGTAGGTGGATCTCTGTAAGTTTGAGGCCAGTCTGGTCTACAGAGTGAGTTCTAGGACAGCCAGAGTTACAACAGAGAAACCCTGTCTCAGAAAGTGGGGGGGGGAGCTTCTAGGGTGTTACAAAAACCAAAGGCCTATTTGCATAATGAAGGAAACCTGTAGCTTACTCTCATCCCACAGTCCTTTAGCAGCCTAGCTATGTCACCTTTATGGTGGGGAAACTCAAGGCCCAAGGGGCATGTTCTCTCCTTGTTGTCCGAGACTGTGGGAGAGGGACTACAAGAATTCCTCCACAGCAACTTTGCTATTCAATGCAGATCTTAGTGAACCACAATGGCTCTGCCAGAGAGCAGTGAGTAGGTGCAGGTCATGAGGAAGCAAGCATCTTAATCACAGATTTACATAAAGCCAACACCTACAGATAATACGGGCTTATGCAGTCCTTCCCCCAACAATGTACAAATCAATTATTAAAAACATAACTAAAAATAAACTTCACCAATACATTATTGTCATGGCAGGAAGCATGGTGGCACACAGGCAGACATGGTGCTGGAGGAGCTGAGAGTTCTCCATCTTCCTGCAGGTAGCAGGAAGAGAGAATCACACTGGACCTGGCTTAAGCGTTTAAAACCTCAAAGCCTATCCCCAGTGATATACTTCCTCCAACAAGGGCACACCTACTCCAACAGGGTCACATCTCCTAATAGTGCCACTCCCTATGAGCCTATGGAGATCATTTCATTCAAAGCACCATCATCATCATCGTGGAAAGCAGATAAGCATCGCACTGGAGAAGTAGCTAAGAGCTTTGCATCCCTTTCTGCAGACAGAAACTAGTCCTTCATTGAGCTTTTGAAACCTCAAAGCTTACCCCCAATGACACACTTCCTCCAACTGCGTCATACCTCCTAATCCTTCCCAAACATTTCCACTAACTGGGGACCAAGCATTCAAGTATATGAGCCTATGGGAGCCATTCTCATTTAAACCACAAGTATTGTAAGAACAAAAGTTATGTTTTAAATTTTAATTACTGTGCCTAAGATAAACACAAAACAAGAAGACTGATAGCTTCCTGGAATGCTGGGTGGGTCTGTTCAGGTGAAATACAGAAAGACATAATCCTGTAATCCCACTTGCCCAAGGACAGATAACCTCCTGGAATGCTGGGTGGAGACTAGATAGATTGCATTTGGTTAATCCAACTGCACCAGATGTGCTCCAAATGCACCAGATGTACTTAGTCACTTGTGAGTGGGAGATAACCCAGACAGGAAGTACATCAGGATATGTGCTTGCACATAATTGAACCTGGTGGGAAATATGTAGCCTTATGTGTTCTGCCTTTGTAAGCAGCTGTTCCACATGACAAGACGATTTCCTCATGAAATGGTTCTAGGGAACCCTGGAATGGGGAATCTTGGAATGGTGCTTGAAAGAGTTCATCTTACTAGCCAGTATTTAATTAATTTAATTAAACCTCACTTCAAGTTAGGCTCAATTATGGTGATGGTCTTATTCTTGACAGGTGGGATTTACAATATATGTATGAATATTTTCCATGTTTTCTCATTCAAACCACTGTTCACTCCCTGGCCCCCATAAGCTTGTGGTCATATCATAATGCAAAATACATTTATTATGACTTCAAAAGTTCCCAAAGTCTATGACAATCTCAAGACTGCTTAAAAGTCTAAAGCTCAAAGTCTCTTTGGAGACTCAAGGCAATTTCTTAACTGTAACCCCATGTAAAAGCAAAAGCAAAAAGCAAATCACGTACTTCCAACATACAATGGCACAGAATATATATTACCATTCCAAAAGGAAGAAAAGGGAACATAATGAGGAAATACTGAACCAAAGCAAAAAACAAAAACCATCAGGGTAAACTCCAAATCCTGTATCTCTATGTCCAATGCCAAAGGAGTTAGATGATTCTTGTTTACAGCTTTGCTGTCTGCAACACTCTTCTCTTTCTTGGGCTGGCTCCACACCCAGTCTGTGACTTTCCTTAGCAGGTCTCACAGCTCTGACATCTCCAACATCTTGGGGTCTCCAACAGAATCCAGGCTTCATCTTCACAGTTTCGTGCATGGCCTCATTGGGTCTCCTTGAGGGAATATCCCTGCCACGAACCCGGCCTTAGTGGCTTTCCTTAACCACAGAAGATTCCACAACCCCTTTCCTGCGTCTTCCTTGATAAATCCAGAACTACACAACTGGAACAGCTTTCTGTTGTTGATGGTTTTCTTTGCTGCTGAAGATTTCCTTTAATTCCTTTTCACAAGTTGGAAGTTTAGCTGGGTGGAGTCTTGCCCTGAGGGTACCACTCTCTTTATTCCATTTGAATCAGGCCTTTCTTTAAATTTTTTTATCTCCTTGAGCACAGGGTTTGGGCTCTAACATCACATTTCCTGGAGGTCCTTTCCTCCTCAAACTGTACATTTTGTATTTCACTTTGCCCCTCTTGCTCCCTTTTATTATAGATCTGTGTAAGAGTGATCACAATAACCATATTATACTAGTCAATACTAGGCTGTCTTGAAATCTCCTCTGCCAATGATACCAGTCCAAAACTCTTCAATTTAGCCTCCAGCAGATTTTTTTTTAGGACAAATGCAAAAGACAGCCACATTCTTTACCAAAATATCACAATAGTCTCCAGGTCAGATGATAATATCCTTCCCCTCTGAAACCTCTTAAGCTGGGCCCTCACAGTTCACATCTCCCTCAGCACTGCTGACTTCAGTGCTCCTACTGTGATGGTCTTAAGCTCTGCTTAAATCCTTCAAAGTCTTTTGTAGTCCCAAAGTCTTCTATATTGCTCCAACAAACAGCATGGTCAGCATACCTCCTCAGTTCCTGGTACCAACTTCTGTCTTATTTGCTGTTCTTTTGCTGTAAAAATGACCAAGGCAACTCTTATAAAACAAATTGGGGCTTGCTTACAGTTTCAGGGGATTAGTCCATGATCATCATGGCAGGAAGCAAACAGGAATGGCACTGGAGAAGTAAGTAGCTGAGAGCTTTACATCCTGATCCACAGGCAGCAGGCAGAGAAAGAGAAAGACCAAGTCTGGCATGGCCCACCCCCAGAAATACACCTCCTCCAACAAGGCCATACCTCCTACTCCTTCTCAAAAAGTTCCACTGACTGGGACCAAGCACTCAAGTATATGAGCCAGTGGGGGACATTCTCTTTCAAACCACATGTATGTGTATGAATGTTTTCTATTCATGTATGTCTGTGCATGCCTGGTGACCCCAGAGATCAAAAGAGGACACCAGATTCCCTTAAACTTGAGTTACAGTGTTGAGCCACCATGTGGGTACTGGGAACTGAACCCTAGTCCTCTGCAAGAACAATAAGTGCTCTTAACCACTGAGCCATCACTCCAGCCCATCTATGGTGAATATTGATTTTTTTAAGGTATACAGAATGCAAGGAAAATCTGAGATTCTGTGTAGCAGTCAGATGCAGAAAGCTCATGATGAGGCAACGCTTTAAGCTTTGAGAGTGAAGCCAAAGTTGCTATAGAGTCCACAGGTTGTTGTAGATGCTAGGAACATGAAGCATATGCCAAGGAAAACAGTAGACACTAAGAGGAGCTATAAGTGAAGCAGGAGGCAGGGCTGTAGGAACAGGGGTCCATGCCATTAGAGCTCACATTGTGCCACCATATGCCCTGGATGCCAGGAATGGAGCTAGAGGATTTCTGTTTGCCCTGCTGTGTTTTGATCTTGCTTTGGTCCAGTCTTTTCTTGGAATCTTCTATTCCTCCTTCTGGGAATGCTAATGGTTATTCTATATCATTATACATTAAAACCATTATGTATCTCTCTCACTGATTTGACAGAGACTTGCTTTGAGTTCCAATAGAGACCTTTGGCTTTGGACAGTTTTGAAACTGTTATGACTATGAATATCTTTTTTATTTGTATTTATCATTTATGTGTATACGCTATACTAAATATTTATTGTTATTATTATTATTATTATTATTATTATTATTATTATTATTATTGTGTTGTGTGTGTATGGGTCTTTTGCCTGAATGTCTGGCTGTGCACCACATGTGGTTTTAACTGCTGAGTCACGGCTCCAGCCCTTAAATGTATTTCTTTATTATGTGACAGCCATGAGCTTTGGAAGTCTGGGGTAGAATATTATTATTTGAATCCAAGGCTCATGGTTTCAGTACTTGTTCTCCAATTGTTTTGGAAGTCTGTGGTACCTTCCAGGAAGAGCTACTTAATAGAAGTAGGTCACTGGGGGCCAGCCCAAAGCTCTTGCTTTGCCCTGACTCCAACACCCTCTTCTTCCTGGATCACCATGCTGCTAGGAAGCTTCTGTCACATACTTCCTACCACCATGTGCCCATCCACTATAAGGGACTAAAACCAGGAGCCAAAATACATCTTTCAGAAGTTGTTCCCAACAGATGCTTCGGTCAAGGTGATACAAAAGCTAACAAATACAGCAATTGTGTGGCAGAGGCAACATTTTCTGGGAAAGATAACACTGAATAGCAGGTTAGGTGAGAAAGTCAGTGATTCTATTTTAGATTAAGTCTGAGATGCTTACTTCAGAGCCAAGAGATGGTAAGGAGGCAGGGGGGTACACAGGTCTAAAGGAGGGATTTGAGAATAGAGACAAAGTTGACATCCACCAGCATGTGGGGATCTCAAATGCCATGAGGCCAGTAAAGAGCTTCCAGGGAGAGGCAGACTTAGAATAGAGGACTAAAGAATGATTGCTTGCCTTCCGGTTGTGTGGAGGAGAGAGAAGAGCTGTCAAGGAGAGACAAGGGCAACCATCTGTGGTAGGAGGAACCCAGGAGAGCAGCAGATCCTAAAAGGTCTTCTCAAACACGGTTCAGAGTTTGGTCTTCCAAGTAGAGCAGAAAGTTTGGCTGAGAAGCTGAAAATGGGACATGAGCTAAAAAACAAGGTTAAAAAACTAATCAAAGTGGTTTCCTCATGGTAGGCCTAAGCTTGACAAACAGGAAGTAGGAATATGGGAGCAGTGGAGGATGATGGGTAAAGTGGTAGCATCTGTGAGCTGAGAGTGTTTTGTTGCTGCCAAAGATAAAAGCCAAATGCAGACTTACCAAAGTCACCTCCTTCCAGCTTCTGGATATGTAGTCAAGAGAATCAAAATGAAGCAAAGATTTGAAGAGACAGATAAATACCTGCGCTCACAGGAGCAGTACCCACTACAGCCAAAGTGTCCGTCAGCGGACAGAGAAGCAAAAAGTGGTTCAAACAGGAGAATTCAATTCAACGTTAGAAAGGAAGACATAAATGAGCCTTGCTAAGTGGATTATCCAGTCACAATAGACAAATACTGCACAATTCTACTGACACAAGACATGGAGAGTAACACTGTGTTAGGGAGCAAGCTAATATATGGTTAGTCTTGATTGTTGACTTGATCAGACCAAGAAATGAATGAGATTAATGACACATACCTCTCAGTGTATGGGAAAGGGCATCATTCAAGGAGATTCTAAAGTAATGAATACATTACTCTCCTGATTGATTCATAATATGATGGCCTTCTTAGGAGGTGGCAAAAAGGAGAAGCTGGGCCCTACTCGGAGATAGTAGTCATTGAAGGTTAGTCTCTGAGGACTACATCTTGCCTTTCTCTCTGTTTCACAGCAACCATGAGATTAAAGAGTGTCCAGACCACGGGCTCCCACTGCCATGATGTTCTGCCTCATAACAGGTCCAAAACCATGAAGCCAACTGACTGCAGACGAACCCCCTGAAACCATGAGCTAAAAATAAATCTTTTCCTACTGGTTGCTTCTGTCAGGTATTTTGTCACAGTAGAGAGAGAAGTAACTGACACAAGCACTGATCAGGTAGGGCCAGGAACAGGAAATATAGTCATCATTCAATGTATGAAGTTTCAGTATGGGATAACAATTCCAGAACTAGATGATGCTAATGGCTACAGAATAAATCATTGAAAAGAAACTTTATAAATTAAGTTTGCTGTCTTATACATTTTTCGATGGGGTCTGGGTAGATGGCTCACTCTTTGAGTATGAAGACTGAGTTCAGTTTCCCAGAACCTATGTAATAAGCCAGCCATGGCTATGTGTGCCTGTAACTTCAGCACAAATAGCAGAGACAGGACGATCTCAAGAGCTACCTGGCCAGCAACCCGGCAAAAATGGTGACCTTCCTAGTTGGTAGAAGACCCTGTTCCAAGGCAACAAGGCGGGAAAAGGAGGAAGATACCGGACATCCTAGCTCTGAGCTCTACATGAGAGCACACCGAGGCATGCACACACCACTGATATGTATACAACCCACAAACATGCCCGCGTGCGCGCACACATACATAAACTCAGACGCACAATTTTGTTTTCAAACCAGAAGAGCTATGCAAGTCAGTATATGCTTGTAATCTCAGTACTCAAGATACTGAGGAGAAAGCTTGAGTTCGAGGGCAGCCTGGGCCACATAGTAAGACCCTGACTCCAGAGGGAGACTGAAGAAGGGTGTAAAAAGTTACCAACGTTCTAGAACACCACTAACCAGGGGGGAATCAGAGGGTGGGGGGAGCACAAACTGATGTATTTGTAACTCCTAAGAATATCCTAAATTATCAATTTAGATTATCAATTAAAAACAGAAACAAAAACTTCCTCCATCTCGTTGTGCCTCTGGCCCAGCTAACAGTGAACTCGCTCTCTCCAAGCTTCTGGGACTCTTTCCGTGCCATTTTCCTAGCTTGGGTCTGACCACATTTCTAGCTTTGTTGCAAAGTCTGAATTTGCAATGTGTTTAGTCCCGCCATCTTCGCTGCTTATGCTTTTAGAAAGAACACTTTCACTGGAGCGCACCCCAGCACAAACACACACCTCCAAGCAGCTACCCAGCCTGGTGAGGATTATTTTTAGGCTTGGAAATATAAGGAAAGCGGTACCTGGAGGAGGGGAGTTTGGTGGATTCGGCTTTCCTGTGTAACAAGGCATTGAGATTTAGAGAAATCCAGTCAGTTAGGTCCACCCCATTAACTCTACCATTTTCTAGTTTGTGTGTTGTTTGCTGTGGGTGGGGGAGGGTGGTTTTATGCATGTGAAGGCCAGAGTATTTGCCTAGCTCAGTGATTCATCTAGATTAACTAGCCAGCGAACTCCAGGAATCCTCTGGTCGAGTTGCCTCCCTAGCCCTGGGATTACAGCTCTGTGCTGTCATACTCAGATTTTTTAATGTTGGCACTATCTGAACTGAGCCTTCATGCTTGCACAGCAAGCACTTTGCTGACTAAGCCATCTCTCTGGCCCCTTACTTTGCTTTTTGGGATAGACTCTCACTTTGTCAGCCAGGGTGGCCTGAATTCACGATTCTCCTGCCTCAGTACATGCACCACCTTCCCACCCCCCAACCCCCATTAAGTACTGGCGTGCTCTTAATGTCTGTATTGTTGCCTGTCTCCAAAATAACTTCCACAGATTTGGATCCCTAAAGTAGCTTTCCAGACAGAGACCAAGTCAGCTTCAGCGGATCCTGAGGTCACCTGAATCCACACAGCTGCTGCCAGTGAACCCTCATTCAGCCGCGTTCATGCCTGAAACTTCATAACACTTGGAAGTCATGATCTGTCTGGAGGCAAGTGACAAGAAACAGCTGGCTTCCTCCGGAACAAGTCAAAACAAGGCTTAGCTGTGAGATGTGGCCAGCATCGGAGGCCTCTTTCACAGAGAAGGGGCAGAGGGCCTCCGGAGATCAAAGACAAAGGGCCAGGGAACAGTCTCAAAAACTCAGCCAAAGGTCAAAAACACTGGAGACATGAATGCTTTCAGAGCTCAGCAATTCTCCCTAAAGTGAACATGAAGTCATTCCTAGCAGATTATCTAGCATCTACAACCAAGAGAGGCTAGTAAAAATATCTCAGATCAATAAAATTCTTACAGATTGCTAGATGCTTAAAAAAAAAATATTTACCTATTGTTACCTGTAATAAGGGATCAGAAATATCAAGACAGAAAAGGGGGCTTGCCCCATCATGGATTGATTTATAACACAACGCCGTCAGCTGAGATGCGGAGGTCACTGATGCTTTCTCAAATACAAGCCATCAGTCAGATTCCCAGAACCTATTACAAAATGGGAAATAAATGACTTTTTTAAATGACATATTGTACTGCCTTATAACACCCTATGGCTGCTAAGAGTTCAAGGCCACTAGCTTTGACATTCATAGCCCTTGAAATTTTTATTTATATGGCAAAATAGAAGTTGCTTTCTCCACGTTGATTTTTTTTTTCACCCCCACACAAAATTGACATTTAGTAATTCTTTGCAGTTCACAACAGCTCACACCTGGGGTTGGGGCAGCATTGTCAGTGATTAAGACTAGGGTTAGAAACAGAACAACAGATGGACTGTATCAAAGACTTCAACAATTAAATTTTACAGTTGTTTTTCCAATACATTATTGCTCTCTTACTTACCTTTGAAAAATAATCAAGCAGATCTGAAGAGATGGCTCTGTGGTTAAGAGCACAGGGTGCTCTTCCAGAAGACCCAGGTTTGATTCCCAGCACCCGCACAGCAGCTTATGACTATCTGGAACCCGAGTTTCAGGGGATCTAAAGCTCTTCTAGCCTTCATGGACACCGGGCACACAAAGGGAGCATAGGCATACATGCAGGCAAAACACCCATATACATAAAATAAAATAAATTCTTTAAAAAATTTTGAAAGGTCTGGGGCAATAGCTTAATCGGGAATATGTTTGCCTTGCAGACATGAAGACCGGAGTCTGAGCCCTAGAATCTAAATTTTAAAAAAGCCAGGCACAGTGATGCATGCCAGGCATGGTGGTACCACTTGATGGTGGTGGTAGGGCCAGCCGACGGGCTTCCAAGGAACCAGGAGACGTTCAAACCGATGCAAAACGCACGAGGCTTTATTAGTATCCGGTGCGTCGGTCCCGCCTGTTCCCACGCAGGAGACAAGCATGGCGGGGCCTCGATTCCTTCCCCCAGGGCACTTTTATGGGGTTCAGGGGAAAGGGGTCTGGGGATGGGGGCTTGTGCAGCTCTGATTGGCTCAGAGCTCTCTATGTTAGACTAATTGGTTGGGAGTTCACGCGCGCAGGATCCAGGGGGGATGGTCAATCCGTGCCCTTGGACTAGCCGTCTGGGAGACACGGTGGCACCTGGTATGCCCGGGAAGGACGAATCCTGCTGATAGGTGTTAAGCTTAACAGTCATTTCCCTGATGGTGGTACCACTTGAAATTCCAATGCTAGGGAACTGGAGACAGATCCCTAGGGCTTGCTGGCCAGCCAGTGTAGGCCACTTGGTGAGCTCTAGGCCAGTGAGAGAACATGTCTGAAAAACAAACAAACCACAAAGTGGACAGTACCTGGCTTCTGCATGCAATTGCACACACCACACACATGCATACACACACATCTAAGCCCAGACACTCAATTCCAGTCACTTCTCTGTCTTGCACTAGTCTATTCCCTTCACCCCACCCTCCCCTGAACATCTCGAATACTCCTCTCCAGAGATATCCATTGTCAAATATTCCACTGAATACCACATCTCCCATGAAGCCTACTTGGCTATTCCCATCCAAGTGGCATCGCATTTTTCTTAGAGATTATGTGGCACTTTTCTCAAATCTTCCTGTCTCCTTGGTCACCTTAATTATATTTTATTACTTGCTGGGTTCTTGTACTTGAACCCTTCAGTAGTCTGTAAACTCTGAGTCTAGGTCCTATACTAAGAACTCTTCATCCCTGCATACCAGCTAGCACAGTCCTTGAGAGGTAAGGAGCTCCTAACAAAATGGCTTGAAGGAAAAAAGCCCGGTGAGATGGCTCATACCTATAACCCCAGCTTCTGTTTGGTAGAGGCAGAAAGATCAGGAGTTCACGGCCATCCTTGACTACATAGTGCTGGGTCCACAAAATAGCTCAAGTAGACACTGAGAGAACCATGTGGCCATGCTAAAGTTAGAGCAGTTCATTTCCCACTGGTTATATACTGATATGCCAGAGCTAACCAATGAAAAAACATGGCAACCCCAAATGTGGGTACACAGGGGTTTTTAAGTGAAACAGGCAGTGGCTAGGGGGATCTCTCTAACTGATCAGGAATTGAGCATGGGTTCTTACTGGATTGGCTTGTTATATCTGGCAGGGAAGTGAGAGGTTCCCGGGAAACTCTAATTGGCCAGCAGCTGGCTTCGGAGTTTCCAAGAATTACTGGGGATTCCCGAAGAGCCAGGGACTTTCTGAGAATTACTGGGGATTTCTAAAGGGCTGAGGTCAGGGCCTGCCCATCACGAGAGGGTGCCCTGGTGGTCCTCTCACATAGCAAACCTGAGAGTAGCCTGATCTGTGTGAAATCTGGTCTCGAAAACAAAACACAAGTGTTAACTGGTATGGGTCTCAACATCCCACGCACAAAAAAATCTTTGTTCGCTTTCAAATGTAGGGGGTGGTCTTCATAACTGGTTTTTGTGCTGAGAATAAGAGATTGGAGCAATCAGCTCTAAGTTGGACATTTATATCATACCCCTGCCCCCAGTGCTCAAGGGTCATTGCAGAAGAGATGGCAAAAAGGTTGTAGGAGCCAGAGTTACTGACATCTGCATCAAAACAGCGCTTGCCAGATATGACAGCCATTGCACCCACAAGCTCACAGTGGCTGTGACTGTGCACAAGACCTTCACACAATCAAGCCTACCAAAATCCTCACATGGATGTGGGAAGGGCTCATGAAGTCCCACCTCTTCTTAAGGAGCTATTGGCAATAGATCAGTGGTTTTCAATCTTCCTAATGCTGCAACCCTTTAATACAGTTCCTCATGCTGTGGTGACCCCCGACCATAAAATTATTTTTGTTGCTACTTCATAACTGTAATTTTGCTAGTTATGAATCATAGTGTAAATATCTATCCCGGCCCGCGGGATCTTCAACCAAGACCCCAGGAGAAGGCGTGGGAATGAGATATGGGCAGGGACGCGAGGAGTGAAAGGCAGACTATCTGTCCGGTCAGGCCTTCGATTTATTGAACACAAGTACCAGTATTTATAAGAAGTTCTCAGGTGGGGAGGGGAGAGGGGAATGCGTAAGTAGGTATCTATGGTAACCTTATCTGGCATGGGACTAGTCTGGTCTATCCAGTATTCCTAGGTACTGTTACAATGTCCCAGAGTGAGCGATAAGGAAGTGCATGGAGCTGTGAGATTCTCTCTAGGGCTTCCTGTGTAATCTACAAGGGTGGAAACATGGAATGAGGAAGCAATAGGGTTGTGTTAGTTGGAAGGGCAGTTTCTCAGAACTGAGCAGCTTCGGGCTATCTGACCTTGTCCGTACTCTGTCCATTAAGACCAGAGCAGAAACGGATCTTTTTAAAAGGTGGGATGCTTTGTGTTTCAAGCCAGCATCCAGGGGTCCGCTTACTACAAATATCTGACATGTGGGATGGTCTGAGGCAACCCCTTATGAAAAGGTAGTTGGACCCTCAAGGGAGTCTCAACCCAAAGGTTGAGAACTGCTGCAATACTTAATTGCTCAGTCATTTTTTTCCAGGGATACAGCTCCTGAGAGAGTAGATGGACCATAGGCAGCTCTAAGTGAACTCAGTGGTGTTCTAGGGGTTTATTTTTAGTTATGCATAGTAACTGTTTTATGCACTGTTGGATGAGGGACCGTCTAGGACATTTTGTATTGTCTGCAGGTGTTGTATTTCTGTTGGGTTGTTTAAATGCTAATGATCTGCGCGTGCTATCAGTAGAATTCCTGAGGAGTTCTGAAAGAATAAGACACTTGAGCTCAGGATGCTCGGGGTTTCACTGTCAAATATGGTACTGGCCATGATGGCGGCTCCCTCTGCTGAGGTCCGGCAGGGTTTACATCTGTGAATATGCCTCCTTGTCTTCCTTGCTAAGCTGCCACAGGAGAGTACTTCTATACAGTGGATTTAAAAATAGAGCCCCATGGCTGTCAGACCTCATCAGAGAAGTCTGTGAAGTAGATGGCGATTAATACAAAAACTCACCGCTGATCAGAGTGCAGATCAAGCGTCCATGGAGTGCTCACCCACAAATGGGACACCTATCTCACTCCTGCCCTCAAGGTCCGGGGACCATCACAGAAGTTATGGCAGAAAGATTGCAAGAGCCAGTGCTTGGAGAGGCAGAACTACTGCATTTATGAACTCACAACAGCTGTAGGCACTACGTGAGACCTGTATAACCCATGCCCATCAGTATTCTAGCGCAGAGCAGGGGGGTTCATGAGTCCCTACCCTGGATGAGGATCCATTGACAATTGTTGGCTTCTGGACGAGGGGAGAGAGTATTTTAAGGGTGTGGCTTCTGGTAGTGCTCCCCACCCCATGTTATAGATGGCCCTATACTTAGCATTACATGGTCAGCACGAATAGGACTCAGTGTGTTGTTTTTTAAAAGGCATGGGGGGAGGTACATAAAGTTAGAAGAGGGTAAAGAAGTGGGAGTGGATCTGTGAGGAGTTAGAGAGAGGTGTGAAGGATGAACCAAAATACGTTTGCCCTTGAGCAACATCTTATTCTATAAAACAGAATGAGGGCTGGAGAGATGGTTCCACCAATAACCTGCTCATTCCATCTCAGCCCCCACATTCTAAAACCAGGCCAGCAGCTCCTACTTGAGTGACAAGTGGATCCCAAGGGCTTGTTGGTTGAACAGCCAATCTAGTCCAATTGACAAGCTTCAGGCTCAGTGAGAGACCCTGTCTCAAAAATATATAATGATAGTGAAGAAGAAGAAAAAGAAGAAGGGGGAGGAGGATGAGCAGGAGGAGGAGGAGGATCAGGAGGAGGAGGAGGAGGAGGAGGAGAAGAAGAAGAAGAAGGGGCCGGGGGCAGAGGAGGAGAAGAAGGAGAAGGAGGAGGAAGGGTTTGATCAAGATAGGAGCTGAGGAAAACAAAGAACAAAAAGCAGATTGGTTTTAAAGTTTTTGTTCTTGAAAGGCAGGGACAGGGAAATGATCGATAGACAGTGACTGGTACACATCAGGTTCCCTTTTCATAGGGATAAAGACAGGGAGCTTCATTATTATACTGACTGGCCTCTTTGGGAACTTGGCTATTATCCCTCATTCTCTTGTTTTCTCAGAGAGGCCAATGAACAGTTCAGCTTCAGCATAAAAAAATATAACATGAGTGACTCCATTTTGGGTCGGCGTGTTCCGCCCAGCGGAAGCTCAGACAAAGTAGTGGCTTCCTGTAAATGTTACGCAGTAGTGTGTGCTTGTGTCTTGTTGCCAAGTTCACAAGGAGCCATTTGCTAGAGGCTGAACAAGAGAAAACAGCTCGCATGATACTTCTCCAGATCTAGAGGGCCATCCTAGGCAGGAAGAATCTGCTCCTCCAGTTAGTAAAGAAGCTGCAGGGTACCGAGCCAGTATGGATAGCTCTAAAGAAGTATTAACAGGTACAAAGCCTGTCATATTTTGTAAAATAAAATCTTGTTTTCAACACAGCACTTGATGCTTTAACTCTTTATTAATATTTTAGTTGTCTGTAAAATAATGGGATTCCTTATGATATTTTCATACATATACATTACTATGCCTTGTTCACTTTCTTTTCTCTCTTCTCCCCACTAGTCCCCTCATTCCTTCTGCTTTCCTGTGAGTGAGTGTGTGCGTGTGTGCGTGTGTGTGTACACTCATTTCACCTCCCACATAGGCCTCCTTCTACTTTCAGGAGATGTTAGATAGATAGATAGATAGATAGATAGATAGATAGATAGATAGATAGATAGATAGAAAGAGAGACAGATACAGGGTCCAGGGTCTCTCTACATAGCTCTGGCTGCCTGGGAACTCAATATGTAAACCAGGTTTGCCTCAAACTCACAGAGGTACATCTGCCTCTGCCTCTGCCTCTGCCTCTGCCTCCGGAGTCCTGGGGTTAAGGTGTGTCCCACCATTCCTGATCTCATGTCATATATATTTAAATCTAGATTCTGCATCTGAGAGAAAACATGCAATAGAGCATTTGATATTTGTCTTTCTGAGCTGGGATTATTTCACTTAACATGGTGAGCTTCAGTTTCCTGTAAATGATATGATTTCTCTCTTCCTGACAGCTGAATAAAAAAACTTCATTATGTATACAAGCCACATTTTCTCTACAGACCAGGGGTTCCACTTGTGTTGTTGTTGGACTTCAGGGATCCAAACTGGGACCCCCAGGGTCCAAACCGGAACGCCACATCCCCACAGAGACTCACAGATGGGATATCGATGCAAATAGCAAGAGGATTTATTCCAGTGCACTGGGACCGTTCTAACACGCAGGATAGAAGCCGGCCCCAAGGAGCAAATGGTGAAGCTTTTTATACAGTTGTTGGGCATAAACCGAATTGGTACAAGTTGATTGGTCCCCAAATTGTTTTCTCGTTTTGATAGATAGGGGCCAGTTAACCTTTAAGTTGATGATAGCAAGGTCACGGGCACCAGGAAATGTACACTTAGGGTAAAGTCCCTTGCCCAAGGCTATTAGGCGGTGCCTGTAGCCGCCGCTCATTTTAGGAATGTGGGCTGGGTCACAGTGCTCTTGAATTAAGCCTGACAATAATTGTTTTGTGGTTTCTGGGGTGGGCTAGTTCCTGGAACAGGGAGTTCTGGAATGTCCTGTTAAGAGTTTAGGATTAATGACCAGGGCCTGGGGTCTCCTGCCTCACATAAACCCTTTCACTGTATACCCCAGTCCTTGAAGTACCTGTGTGTCTCAACCGAGCCATGTTAGAGCGACTGAAGGATACACAACTTGGACAGCCAGAAGGATGAGGCACTGGGGCACCAATCCCACAGCAGGTTCATATTGACAAGGGATGTGGAGCGTTTGAACATAGTAAATGGGTAGAGAACCAGACTGTTTTTCAAGCCAGAACTAGACAAAGAGCAGACTTGTCCAAACACCTTCATCTATGGAAACAATAAACCAAGTCACAGGCAGAGTGGCAACTGGAATGTTAACCAGAGGCGAGAGAGAGGATGAGAAGACCAGAGAGAAAAGAGCAGTAAACCCTGGCTTATCCTTGTCTCAGGAAGTCAGGCACACTCCTCTTGGTGACAGGGTTTCGAGAGTGTTTCTTATCTTTGATGAGCCCCCAAGCCCTTAAACCTTTGCTTTTTCAACCATGAACACCTGAAGGAACGATTGATCGAGGTGCCTGATAAGAACACAGCGCTGCCTCGCTCTGGAGAATCCCCATTTGGAGCCTGCTATAGGGAAATGTCTGGTGTGTGAGATTAAAACCACTGTAGCCATTCATTCAAGATGACCAACCCGGGCTGGAAGTGTAGCCCAGCGGAGGAGTATGCACTCAGTGCGCAGGAGGCCCTAGACTGGATCCACAGCACCACAATTGAAAGGAAGAGGCTCGGGCCTTGTTCAAAAGGAACTAACCAGTCTGACAAACTGCAGATCAAGTGGGATCTAGCCCCTTTGTCTGCAACTCTCCTGAGTAATTTACCATTAATAAAATTGTCATTAATTAACAATGTACACTGTGTCTTTACAGCTGCCGTGAACAGAAGTTCCATGAACAAGGCTGCACCTGCAAAGGCTGATGGACTGATTAGAACTTCAAATAATGTGAAGAGGTTGAAAGGTCACGGGTTCAGAGCCTAATTACAAGGCATCTTGGGCTATCTTCAGCATCTTTAAATGGCCACTTATTGTCCACCTCTGAGTGTAGCCTCTTAGGCAAATCCTTTGGAATTTATAAACTGCCCCTATTCCACCAGCTCAAAAGCTAAGAAAGGATGTCATCAGAGAGCACCTGGAGCCCAAAGCAGAGCTGTGCACTCTGTTTAACCCACCTGCCCAACATATTTGAAAAGTGTCTTGATTTACAATTTCCTTTGTTCTGTTACTATAAAAATGTCCTGGAATTGGTACCATGTTGGGCATAGAGCTGAGAGGAAACTAAATCTGTGTCCCATGGCTACGGTCACTCATATTTGGCTCAGGAATAAACTCTCTTATCCCCTTTGTGGTGAGTGCTAGGTTTTGTTTGTTAGGGTTTTTGTCTGTTTTTGTTTTTGTTTACATTGGCAATGCAGCCCATTGACAAACACTTCACATCCATTCTCTCCTTAACCGCTCACAGCAGGAGTGTGGGCTGGGTGCCATTGCCTCCTTCCCATGGGATATCATGGGTATCAGTGTATGTGCTTCCTTTACCCACCCTGTCTCCCTCCCCCCACCATCCAGCAGCGAGGATGCTACACTACATGAGAATGAGCCTGTTTTCTTGGACACGCCTGTAATCTCAGTATTTGGGAAGCTGAGGCAGGAAGACTGGGAGAGGGGCTAACCTAGGCCTACCCTGTCACAATCAATCAGTCAATAAGTCAACGCTACACTTTTGAAACAAAAGAAATAAAGAGAGGCGAAGAGAGGGAAGGGGGGAGGAACTGAAAGTTGCTGTGGTTTGAATCTGAAGCCTCCACAGGCTCATGTCCTGAACACTTGGTCCCCAGCTGGTGATGTTGGGGAGGGTGGGGGGCTGTGGAAGCTTTAAGGGGTGGAGACTAGCTGGCAGAGGTAGGTCACTAAGGGTGGGCTTTTGAAGGTTAGAGCCTAGCTCTGGTGCCCTGTCTGTCCACTGTGATGTGAAGAGCCTCCATCACAATCCCAATGCCATCAGTGCTAGCTCACCTTCCCCACCATGGTGGACTTAAATCCTTTGGAACCATGAAACCAAATGCACCTTTCTTCCCTTGAATCTTTCTATCGGATATTTTGGCTACAGCGCACACAAATAACTAATCAAAGAGTGGGAAAGGGTGGGGGTTTTTTTGTTGTTGTTTTGTTTTGCTTTGTTTTTTACTAAGATGTGATTTTTCTCTTCAGAAACAATAGAAGTCTTTTGTTGTTGTCGTTAACATGTCGTACATTGGTTTTATATCTAGAATCTTGTTTCTGGAGCTGGACAACTCATGGCTTACGTATCAGCCTGCTGAGCCGGTCCCTTTCTCAGGGATATGGGTTCCACCTAACATTTCTAGCATCCTTGGTTTTAACGGTAGTTAAACAGCTGGATCAAAGCAGCAGAATTTGAAAGAAGTTCAGTATTGCTTCTTGTAGCCAACAGCAGTGTGTGAACTCAGCAAGAAAGGCTAGGAGACATTTTCATAGATACAAGACAGTCAAAACTCAGCAGAGGGAACCACATGCCATGGCAAGCGCCATCCTGGACAGCAGAGCTCTGATATCTCATCTCAGGTGTTTTTATTGATACAGAAGCTCCTCGGGTGCTACAGAAATTCCATCCTCTCATCCAAAGGCCTATTTGCATAATGAAGGAAACCTATAGAGTACTCTTATCCCATAATCCTTTAGCAGCCAAGCTATGTCACCTTTACAGTGGGGGAACTTAAGGCTCCAGGGGAGTGCTGTCTCCTTGTTGCCTGAGGCTGTGGGAAAGAGAATTCAAGAATTCCTCCACAGAAACTTTGCTCTTCACATGGAGATCTCAGTGAAACACAATGGCTCTGCCAGAGAGCAGTGAGCAGGTGCAGATCATGAGCAAGCAAACATCTTAATCACAGATTTACATAAAGCCAACACCTGCAGATAATACAAACTGCCAGGGCTTAGGTAGTCCTTCCCCCAACAATGTATAAAACATTATTTTAAAGCTACAATAACATAACTAGAAATAAACTTCCCCAACAGTTTCCTTCATAGATTAATTTATCTTCCTTGGCTTCAGATACTGAACAAGCAACACAGATTCTCATCTGAACCCTACAGATTTATTTCCACCCAAGAAATTTCTAATTTCAACAAAGAGTATTTTCCAACCTAACAACATTGACGGGAACAAGAAAAACAAGACACTTATACCTCATCCTCATTCTGTAATGGAAACCCAGAGAAGCACCCTGGACCAAGTTGTACACAAGACATGGGACGTTGGGGATGCTATTTCCCCACCACTGAACTTCTTTTTCTTTCCCTAGAGATTGAGTTCTACACCAATGTGACCAAAGACCAGGAAGGTTCCCCTGGGCCCTTCACAGTAGCTCTGAGACGTCCCTTCATAGTGAAGCCAGCATTTTCTGAAGCGTTGACAACCCTACTACTGAGAAGAGTCTTCAGTACCTCAGTAGACATGCAAGGGGCAAGATGTGATTTAAATTTTTAACCACAGGAATTACTATAGGGGCTTGAGAGAAGGATCAGCAGCTAAGAGTACTGGCTGTTCTTCTAGAGAACCTAGTTCAATTCCCAGCACCAACATGGCAGTTCACAACTGTCTGTAACTCCTGTTCCAGAGCTTTTAACACCTTCACACAGACATACATGCAGCCAAAACACTAATGCTGATTAAATAAATAAATATAACTCATTTTAAAAAATTACTATAAAAATCACCACTCTGGAGCTGAGCAGATGGCTTTAGCAGGTAAGAATATTTGCTATTTGAACATGAGGGCCTGATTTCAAATATCTAGAACACATGTAGAAAGCGAGGCATAGTCGCACACATGCCTGTGATCCCAGTGCTGTGGGGAGTGGGGACAAAAGGATTGTTGAGGCTTGCAGACCACCAATTCCAGTGAGAGACCAGAATCCAGAGAGAATCAAGGGGATAATTCAGAGAATAACAGAGTAAGATATCCAGTATTCATCTGACCTGGGAGCATGCATACATCACACACACACACACACACACACACACACACACACGCCCACACACATGAGAGAGAGAGAAAGAGAGAACTGATGGTCACGGAGAAGTATAGATAAATTTTTTTAAATCATCAGTCCTGCTGGGTGGTGGTAGTACACACCTTTAATCCCAGGGCTCGGGAGGCAGAGGCAGGCAGATCTCTGTGAGTTCAAGGTCAACCTGGTCTACACAGTGAGTTCCAGGACAATCAAAGTTACAACAGAGAAACCCTGTCTCAAAAAAAACAAAAAACAAAAACAAAACAAACAACAAAAAAATCATCAGTCCTAGCCCAGCACGATTGGTATACACCTTTGATCCCAGCACTCGAGGCAGAGGTAGGTAGATCTCTGAGTTCAAGGCAGTCTGGTCTACAAAGCAAGTTCTAGGACAGTCAGGGCTACACAGACTCCAAACAACAACAACAATAATAATAATAATAAAGTCATCAGTCCTCCCAAGTCTTCCCTTTTCTATCCTTCCTCAGTTAAACTCTTGAATGTCACAAATATCACCTCCTCAATGTTATGTTTATTTTTTATACTCAATTTACTTCTACTGTTATACATATCTTCCTCAACATCTCACAATTCCTACTGACTTCCGGTTATGGTGTATAAGATGCAGCTTTTACCCATCATCATCTTCGCTTTCCCATCCCCCAACCACCTCAAATTCTATCACTAGTTTTAATTAAATCAATGTTTTATATTTCTACTTTTTTTCTTCTACAGTACACACTCCAGGCAAGCCCCCACCCCCATCCGGTGAACTATTCCCTCAGCTCTTCCCGGTTTTGTTCTGAGAGGCTCTCCCAGAGCATCCAGGCTGGCCTCTTGGTAGCCCAGCCCAGGAAGGTCTTGAACTTCTAACCTTCCTGCTTCAACTCACCAAGTAGTCAGTTCAGTAAGCCTATGCCACCAGGCCCAGTTATATTTGCACTCCTTAGAGTGTAGAAATAGAGTTCTGTGTCTCAGCCAAGTAGTGTCCTGTGGTTACATTTCCTTTCTTAAATACTTCCTCATCTCTGTGGACTAAGATTATGGGATTTTTCCCACCTAGACGGATTTGGTCTCAATATAGCAATAAAGATCAGTTATCAAAAAAGAAAGTCAGTTTTGGGTACTCCTGAGTTTGCGGTCTGAAAGTTTGCAACCATTTACCTATTTTAGTGATTTAAAAAACTATGAGGTTTTAAGAGAATAAATACCTTGCCTAAATTTACACAGCTAAGTGGTGGGTCTAACATTAAGGCTGAAGACCTACATTCTTAATAACTGCTTTTCTTATGGAAAGCGTGCCAACACCCAGAATACAGTTTTCCAAGGGGCCAATCTCATGCTGTAGAACCTGGGTGCCTTTGAACCAGCAGCTCTCAAACTTCGGTTGGCATAAACTTGTTAAGAGAGGTGCCTGGGCCCCCTGCCCACATCTTCCAATTCCTTAGGTTGGAGCAAGCTCAGAGTCTGTGTTTCCCACAAGCTCAAAGTTTTGGTGCTGTGTCTGCTGCTGGTCAAGGACTCTTCTTTGACAGACATCCACCTCATCAGGTAAGAACTCCCTCAGTCAGGCACCCTCCCTACTTGGCCAGAGTCACTGAATCCTGACAGCAGAAGAGCAGGTGAAATTCTGGCCTGTCCCTACCTCCCACCATTCATGTCTCCAAAGGACCCGACTCAGCCATGCAGCCAGACTGAAGGAGAAAGGAAAAGGTTGTTCTATCTTATGTATAGAGTTTAGTATTTAGTTTTAGGACAGGCTGAGAAGCTTGGAAAAACCCATTCTAACCCAGTGCCTAGATCTGAATGCTATCATTAATGTCTTTAAAAGTAACCAGTTTCTTCAGGAAAACTGTCACACCTGTGTAAGGGTGCTTACACCTGTATAAGGTCATCATCTAGCAGTTCACCAAGCTCGTTCCCCAGCACAGACAAAGATCTGAACATCCATAACACAGATAACCAAGCAACAGAGGAGAGAGGGTATCAGCTTTGTCTCTTGGGGATGCTGGAGGCTGAGAGCTTAAAGCCTGCCACACAGAAGCTGGCTCGGTACTCTATAGAGCCCCTGGGTCCTCTCCTTTCTCCCATTGGTCCTGTGTAAACACACACACACACACACACACACACAAACATACACACACAAACAAACACACCAGCACACACACACACCAAGCTCCAGCTTAGAGTCCCTTTCTCCTCACAGTGTCTCCTAGGAAGAGGAAGCCACCTTCTCAAAGGAGCCTGCTCTCACTGTCCCTTGTCTATTATGTCACTCTAACTCTCCTTCACTTTGCCTCCATCAAAGACATCAGACAGAAAGCCTGGTGTCTGGAAGGTGACCATCCATTAACAAAGGGCTGCTAATGGGCACTGTAGAGCTGAGGAACAAACTGGCAAAGAGAGGTGTCAAGTTGGAGTCTTCTCATGGAGAGGGAAAAGCCCTGATTAGAAAGAACCCTAATGGGGGAAGGGAGCTCCTTAATAGCCTTCTTCTATTTTTAAGTAGAACGGAATAGACAATGCCAGCTTAGTACTAAATGTTGCCTACTACATGAACTAGTTACAAGGAAGTAGCAATTTACCCTGGTAAATTTACTTATGCTTCCTAATCTCTAAGTTCCATGTTAGGAGTTATCTCTGGTTTCAGAGCCACCGTGACAGAGAAGAAAGGAATCAGATGACCAATTGCTAAAACCAGAGTCTATGTTGCATATTTTCTCTCATTTGTAGAATCTCGACTTAAAACTAAAGAGAGGACACTGTTTGGCAGAGGGAGAAAGAAGTCTAAAGGGGAGAAGAACAAAGAAGGATGGCAGGAATACTTTATTTATTTTTATTTCTCATGTGTTGGTGTTTTGCCTGTGTGTATGTCTATGTGAGGATGTTGGATCCTCTGAAACTGGAGTTACAGTTGCCATGTAAGTGCTGGGAATTGCACCCAGGTCCTCTGGAAGAGCAGCCAGTGCTGCTAATCTCTGAGCTGTCTCTCCATCCCCTAAAAAGACAAATATTAACGGGCTTTCTCTATGCAAAATCCAGTTTTAATTTTAATATTTTTTAAAAGTAATTTATTTATTTTTGTCTTATGTTCATTAGTGTTTTGTCTGCACCTACGTCTGTGTGACGGATCCCAGATCCCCTGGAACTAGAGTGACAGACAGTTGAGAGCTGCCATGTGAGTGCTGGGAATTGAACCCAGGTCCTCTGGTAGAGCAGCCAGTGATGTTAACCTCTGAGCCCTGTCTCCAGTGCCCCTCCTTTTAGATTTTTTAAATCTTATTTTATATGCATGATTGTTTTGCCTGCATGTATATACATATGTAATGTATGGTGGCTAAGAGGCCAGAAGAGGGCATCGGATCCCCTGGAACTAGAGTTAGGGGTTGTTTTAAACCACAATGTAAGTGCTAGAAATTGAACTCTGGTCATCTGCAAGAGCAACAAGTACTCTAAACCACTGAACCATCTCTGCAGCCCAAGATTTGAATATATATACTTATATAAAATGTACGCACAAATTTTAAAATATACATGCTTAAATGCCACAGATATGTAACTGAAAGGAGAAGGAAGATGATCTGTGCCACAGGGACAATAAAGGTAAGGGATGGGAGAAGTGACCACGATGTACATGTATGAGGCTGTCTTAATGAAACTCATTATTTCATGCACTAAAAAAAAAAGAACAAAACAGACCCACATAAAAGTTAGGCAGATGTGACAACAGCCTGTAATTTCATCACTCAGATGACAGAGACAGTGGGTCCCTTGAGCAAGCTGGCCGGCTAGACTAGCCAGAATTGGTGAGCTTCAAGTTCAGCAGGAGATCCTTACTCAGAAAATAAAGACTGAACAGGAAACATCTGACATCAGTTTCAGGCCTACATATACAGGGTTCACATGTATGTAGGCACATAAGCCTATATGTATGTGAACACACATAGAACACACAGAGCCACACAAACACACATACAACACAACACCAAAAAAAGTAGAATTATGTGACTTTTTTTTCCACATTCTGTGTGCTTCACATTCAGGTGTAGACACATGTTTGTGTGGGTATAGGTGTGTATATGTGTGTGTATATGTGTTGGCCAAAGGTCGATACTGGGCATGAGCTCTCACTGAGCTCATGATTGGCCATATCGGCTGGCCTGTGAGATCCAGTGATCTCACTCCAGTGCTAACTAAAGCATGATTCGCAATAGCTGGGATATAAACTTAAGTGTCCATCCTATGATGAATGGACAGATACCTTGATAATTAATATATGGGTAATGAAAGGTTAAAGGCTATATGTTGTAGAAGTTTATTTTTAGTTGTTTTTAAAATATTGTTTTGTGCACTGTTGAGTGGAGGAACTACCTTGGCCTTGGCATTTTGTATTGTCTACAGGTGTTGGATTTATGTGGGGAATGTTTGATTGCTAATGATCTGCACGTGCTATCAGTAGACTACAGAAGGAGTTCTGTATCAATAAAAACACCTTAGCTGGGTCAAGATTCCACTGTCCAGTATGGTGCTGGCCAAAATGATGGTTCCCTCTGCTGAGGTCTGGAAGGGCTTGCAACCATGAAAATGCCTCTATCTCTCTTAGTGAGCCCACACAGCAGTGAACTATTACAGCTATACTTTAAAAAAAAATTAAAGGAATCCTACCTTATGAATAACATGGATGAAACTGAAGGACACCACACTAAGTGAAATAAGCTAGGCACAGAAAGGAAGTTATTTTGTGATTTTCTTTTGTAACCTGCAAAGTCTGAGCTGGGAAGATGGCATGAGGACCTAAGATCAAATCCCCAGAAACCACATAAAGCCAAGCATGATAAAGTATACCAACAATGCCAGCGCTCCTACAGAGAGATAGGAAACAGAGACAGAATCCCCAGAAGCTTCCAGACCAGCTAGCCTGGCATAGGCGGCTGCAAACAAGAGTGAGACCCTGTCTCAAAAAGGTAGAAAGTGAGCACTGACACCAGAGGTTACCCTTACCTCACATGTGGAAATTTGCCAGGTGTGGTACATGCATCTTTAATCCCAACACGCTGGAGGCAGGGTTGAGAAACTACATAGAGAAACCCTGTCTCAAAAAAAAAAAAAAAAAAGTTCACAGATGTTCAGAATGGAATACTGGTTACTCCAGGGCTGGATGAGGAACTTGGGGTGATATTGGTCAAGGCCATAGTTTCAGTAACACAGATGAATAAATTCTAGACATCCGTTTACAACATGCTTTCTATAGGTAATAACAATGTACTATATTCTCTTGTTTATTTTTTGTTGTTGGGTGTTCTTGGTTTTGTTTTTCGTTTTGGAGGTTTTGGTGGTGTTTTTTTTTTATTTTTATTTTTATTTTTGATGTGTTGTTCTGTTTTGTTTTGAGATAGGCTCTTACTATGTATTCCTGGCTGGCCTGGAACTTGCTATGTATACTGCACTGGCTAGTCTTATGTCAATTTGACACAAGTTAAGGTTATCTGAAATGAGGGAACCTCAATTGAGAATGCCTCCATAAGATCCAGCTGTAGGATTTTTCTTAATTAGTGATGATGGGGGAGGGCACAGCCCACTGTGGGTGGTGCCATTCCTGGGCTGGTGGTCCTGGATTCTATAAGAGAGCAGACTGAATAAGCCATGTGAGACAATCCAATAAGCAGTGCTTCTCCATGGCCTCTGCATCAGCGCCTGCCTCCAGGCTCCTACCCAGCTTGAGCTCCTGTCCTGACTTCCTTTGGTGATGGACTACAATCTGGAAGTGTGAGCCAAATAAACCCTTCCCACCCCATCTTGCTTTTTGGTCATGGTGTTTTGTCTCAGCAATAGAAACCCTAAGACTAGTTGATACCAGCATAATGGGCTATTGCTGTGATAGACTTGATCATGTTTGGGGGAGGATTGTAGGACTTTGGAACTTTGGGCTAAAAAAGCCATTGAGTAGTAAAAGCTCAGTGTGCTGTTCTTTGGGGGCTTGGAAGATAATGTGGAGCGTAGTGCAGAAGATGGAGACCTGGTTTGTGAAGTTTCAGAGGGAAGTTTAAAGACTCTATCAGGGCTGTTTGCTATTTTCAGTTAAGGTTCTGTCATTCTGGTCAGTTGAGACTGAAGAGTCAGCCATGATTAACAAGAGACCAGCACCATTGAAGTGAACTCTGTATTTCTGGGACAAATTGATCCTGGTTAGCTGGAGTTAAGAAAATAGTGGTGATTAACAAGAGCCCAGCATTAGTCATTGAGATGAAATCTTCTGGGAATTGTTTCCTGGGAGCACAGAGAAGCCCTGTTCCAGAGGCCAAAGTTGTACCTCGTGTTGTACCTCATGTTGGTAGCCTGTCTTGGTATTGTGTAAGAATCACACAGATGGTACTGGTTTTGAAGGGATGAAGGAGAGCAGCTGAGGCTTGGTACTTTGAGAGGCCATTGGTGAACGTGCATCCTCAGGGGCAATTGAAGGTTCAGGATTGAAGGGGTCCTGCAGAGAAGTTGAGGCATGGCACCATGAAGAGAGCTTAGGAGATACTATTGATGAAAGTGCACCCCAGTTGCAGCAATGGACCCCAGGAGTTTTTGAGATGCCAGTACCATGGAACAACCACCAAGAACAGCAGCAGCAGTGGAGTGGAGCCAGCCAGAGCCTAGAGGACAAGCTGTGTGTGCTGCAGAGGGCAGAGCTGGAGAAGTGACTCAAGCTCCTTGGAGGAGCCCAGCAATATTGTGAGTGAATCCCAGATAATTGGACATTGAGTTATTTATACTGTCGGAGTTTGATTTTGCTTTGTTCAAATTTTGACTGCACCCTGGTTCTTCCCTCTTGAAGAAAGTATTTAATTCCTACAGTTGAGAGACTTTGGATTTTAAAAGAGATCAGGTATTTTAAAAGGACTGAAATGTAATGTAATGTTTGAGTTTGTAAAGACTATGGGACTTTTAAAGTTATTTATTTTTAATGTGAGATCTTACGAAAGAAAGGGTTGTGGCTTAATAGTGACCTGTTTGTGTGTCAAGGTGATGAGGTGTCAATTGTCTAGTCTTATGTCAACCTGACACAAGCTAGAGTTACATGAAACGGCACCCCAATTGAGAAAATGCCTCCATAAGGTCCAGCTGTCAGGCATTTTCTTAATTAGTGATTGATGGGGGAGGGCCCAGCCCATTGTAGGCGGTGCCATCCCTGGGCTGGTGGTCCTGGGTTCTATAAGAAAGCAGGCTGAGCAAGCCATGGGGAGCAAGCCAGTAAGCAGCACCCTTTCATGGCTTCTGCATCAGCCCCCACCTCCAGGTTCCTGCCCTGCTTGAGTTCCTGACCTGATATCCTTTGGTGGTGAACAGTAAGGTGGAAGTGTAAGCCAATTAAACCCTTTCCTCCCCAGCATGCTTTTTAGTCATGGTATTTCATCGCAGCAATAGAAACCCAAACTAAGACATAGAACAAACTGGCCTCAAACTCACAAAGACCCAACTGCCTCTGCCTACCAAGAGCTAGGATTAAAGGCGTGGACTACCACACCTGACTCTGTACTATAGCCTTAAAATAGCCTAGGTAATGGCTTTTAAGAATTCTCAGCACTAAGATAAGTAATACATGTGCAAATTGATTTAACCACTCCAAAATGTATCCATTTCAAAACATGTTCACAATATACATAATTTTTGTTTAAGTATTTATAAAAATTCTAAGACAAATCATTCCTTCATCTGGCTGAATAATAAATAAATATATATATAATATATATAATATATATACTTTATGTATATTTTATATATATATATATATATATATATATATAAATTTCTCTACTCCGTCACTGTTGAATGCTTAGACTGCCTCTCCAATTTGGCTGCCATGAATGCAGCTATGAACATGGGTGAGTGTCTTAGTTTGGGTTACTATTGCAATAATGAAACACCATGATGAAAACCAAGTTGGGGAAGAAATGGTTTATTTGGCTTACACTTTCACATTCATAGTTCATCACTGAAGGAAGTCAGGACAGGAACTCAAATAGGGCAGGAACCTGGAAGCAGGAGCTGATGCAGAGGCCATGGAAGAGTGCTTCTTACTGGCTTGTTCTCCAAAGCTTGCTCAGCCTGCTTTCTTACAGAACCCAGAACCACCAGCCCAGGGATGGCACCGCCCACAATGGACTGGGCCCTCCCACATCAATCAATAATTGAGAAATGGGATTGCCTACACCCTAATCTAATGTAGACATTTTCTCAATTGGGGTTCCCTCTCCAATGACTCTAGCCTGTGTCAAGTTGACATAAAATTAGCCAGCTCAGTGATCAACTATCTGCAACCCTGCTTTTAATTGCTGGTGTTATGCACCCAGAAGCAGAATTGCTGGACCATGGTAATTCTATATTTGTTTTCCTATTTTTTCCACAGCAGCTGTACCAACTTGAGTTGCAATCAGCAATGGTTTCCAATTTCCTTTACATCATCAATACCTGTTGTTCTGTTTATCTGATAATGATAGCCATTCTAATGGTATCTCACTATGCTTTTGCACAGCCCGAGCATTGGGGGAAGATGAGCATCATTTCATTTCATTATTGGCCATTTGTAGGAGTGATGGTCAGTACTAATTTTCTATTTGACAAGATCTAGAATCACCTTGGAGACAGATCTTTAGGTGAGGTTAATGAAGGTAAGACCCATTCTAATTACCAACTGAGCAAAAAGGAAACTGTCAAGCCGAGGACCAGCATTCATCTCTCTCTGCTCCCCGCCTTCAGCTGCCTCAAGTCCCACGCCACCAGG
Organism: Cricetomys ansorgei; assembly: GCA_026225945.1. Taxonomy (NCBI): domain Eukaryota; kingdom Metazoa; phylum Chordata; class Mammalia; order Rodentia; family Nesomyidae; genus Cricetomys; species Cricetomys ansorgei. The sequence goes on along the minus strand of JAMJFZ010000451.1, from coordinate 6,458,458 downwards.
CCTTCCCCATCAGAATGAACTGTGAGCCAGAATAAGCCCTTCCTCCCTGAAGTTGCTGTCACAGAAGTCACAGAAACAAGAAGTAACTGATACAACAGGCCTTCTTTAAAGAACTGTCTATCTCAAGAGCTTCACCTGTTTTTGAAATTTTGCTGCTGTGGGTTTTTTAATATAATCTTTCTATTAATTCTTTGAAAATTTCATACATGCATACGATGTATTTTGATCAATTTACCATTTATTTCCTCCCCTAACAATTCCCAAATGTGCCCCCCCTCTTTGTGGAGCTGTTTATATATCTTAGATACTAACTTCTTAGTAAATACATGACTTACAACCGTTTTTACCCACCAGCCTGTTGACGTCTGATCCTACTAATAGTATCCTGAGATGGACCAAATTTTTATCTTTGAAGTCCAAACTATCTGTTGTGTTGTTGTTGTTGGTTCTTTTTATTGCTTGAATTATTGGTGTCATATCCACAAATATCGCTGTCATGTGTACTCTCATGAAGCCTTTCTCTGCTTTGTTATGTGAATTTTATAGATCTAGTCCTGATAGGTTTTGGTCCATTTGGATTAATGTTGTACATGGTGGAGTAAAGAAAAGATCTCATTTTAACATTTTATTTATTTTATATAACATTTTAAACAGTAATTCAAATATTAATTTATCTTTTAAGGTCTATAAAGTATTTTCTGGGCTCATCTAAAGCTTTGAATCTCTTTTTTTCTTGTTTGTTTTTTTTTGTTTGTTTGTTTGTTTTGTTTTGTTTGAGATAGAATCTCAGGATGTAGCTCTGGCTGGCCTCAAACTCACAGCATCTGCCTCCCTCTGCCTTCCGATTGCTGGGATTAAAGGCTAGTGCCACCATACCTGGCTTATAAAAGAATTCTTACTTTAAAAATGTGTTTATAGATTTCTCCTGGATCTAGAAGAGAAGAGTGTTCTGTAGGATAGAAATTTCTCCACATACTCCAACCAGTACCAATATATATTTATAGTCTCCATAGCTCCAGTTCTAGGGGATCTGGTGTCCCCTTCTGGCCCTCCACAGGCACCACATACATGCAGGCAAAACACATAATTTTTTTAAAATCTTTTTTAAAATATGAAAATAGGAACAATTGAATGTAACTACTATAGGACAAGCATTGCATTTTTCATTTAATTCAAATTCAAACTTAAGTGACCCTGTATAATTAATACTACCACATCAGAGATTCCGATGCCTAGATTTCCTAAGTCTTTCTTTTTCTCCAGAAAGCAAAATATTTATACCATATTATTCTACCTTTTCATGCAAAAGCCTTGAGAGATTAAGGAACCTCAAATTAATACTATATTGTTAGTTTAAGGTTAGATATAAAATTCAAGGCAAAAGACATCCTTCAATTTCTTATAGAAGTCCTATTAAAGAATCATACTTCAAAGCCAGGCGTGGGGTGTCTCATGCCTATAATCCCATTTTTGTTGTTTGTTTTTTTTGTTTGTTTTTTTCTGCACATCTAGTATTTTATTTGTTAACCTAATTTTTAAGCACTTTTTAAATCCTTTAGAAATACAGTATGCCTCTTTTTTAGAAATAAGTGGTGGTGGTGGTACATGCCTTTAATCCCAGCTCTCAGGAGGCAGAGGCAGGCAGATCTCTGAGTTCGAGGCCAGCCTGATCTACAAAGTGAGTTTCAGGACAGCCAGAGTTACAACAGAGAAACCCTGTCTCAAAAAACAAACAATAGGAAATAATAAGTCTTGAAGTTAATTTATCTTTCTCTTCTTTTTTGTTGGAGAAGAAACTCAAGGCTAAGAAGAATAATTCTTTTAAATTTCATTTTGTTTAAGGTTTATTATTTTGTGTGTTTTGCCTATCTATGTGTATCACCTGTGTGCAGTGACCACAGAGGCCAGAAGAGGGCATCAGATCCCCTGGAACTGGACCACCAGATGGTTTTGAGCCTCCCTGTAAGTGTTGGGAATCAAACCTTGATCCTCTGCAACAGAGACACATGCTCTTAGCCACAAAGTCATCATCTCCCCAGCTCCTTAAACCTATTTTTTTCATATATTCATCTTTCTTTTTCCTTTCCCATTATGTGATCCCTCAAACTTTGCTTTGCTTTGGAGGCTATGTCACCTCGGTTATGCTGACGTGGCTGTCTTTATCTCTGTTTCCTTTTGGGATGGTAGCCAGGTTCACGGTGAAATGGCACTCTACTAAATGGCACTCTGAACCGCAACACTACTGGGATGCAAACCTGAAAATGTAGCTTGTTCATTATCTGTAACAATTTCATCTCTCTCCTGGGCTTCCATTTCTGCTTTGTAGCTGTGTTCAGATTGGATGTGGTTAATGGTAGAGCACCTGTCCCACATGCCCAAGGCCCTGGGTTCAATCCCAGTGCTGTAAAAAAACACACTTTGCAGTTATGAGGTATCTCTGCCTCTGGAAAGTAAAATAATCAATTTCAGTTAAATCTGTTCCTTTCAACAGTGTTTAAAATTACTTTCACATAGGTAATAGGTTGAAAATGTCTCAAATTCTATTTAGGGTCTGTGAATGGGATCCTATTTGAAAATAGGGTCTTTGCGAAGTCCACAAGACCTCGCTGTCATCTGCATGTTTGTGTGTACACACACACACAAAGAGAGGGGGTTAAATTCTAATATCATTGTCATCATAATATTTGGAACTAAGGTCAACAAAAGATTGGGTCATGAGGGTAGAGTCATTATAAATGGAATTATTGACCTTTAAAAAATCACACACACACACACACACACACACACACACACACACTCAAGCTTCCTTTGCCTCTACTATCATGTAAGTACAAAGAGAAAATGGTCATGAAAGAAGCAGAGAGGAGTCTGCTGGCACCTTGGTCTTAGACTGCTCAGCCTCTAGAACCTGGACACATTTCTGATGACTGTAGCCATGTTAGTCATGTCATTTTGTTGTGGCAGCCCTAACAGACTGAGACAGACCTAGGACAGGGAACAAGGTACACGCCTGCTAGACATTGAACTTCCTTCTTTCCCCATGCTAGCTAGCCCCACATCTGACTGCAGAGCTAAGGATAGAAGTCCTGAGCCATGGCTCCTAGGTCCTCCACATCTCTTCATTCTACATCTGAAACTGACAGCTCCCTCTTCTCCCACCGCCCAAGTATATAACTGCCTGAGCTTCCAGGAAAATCTCCAGCCTTTGATGCAACAATGGGAGCTTAAGACACTGAAAGAAATGCTTCCTTTGTTTCAAAGTCTGTTCTCATAGTCTTACTGTAGGTATCAAACACTTAACATTGATTCTTCTTTCATTCTTGTATAACGATCCTAATCTTCCTCATGGCAATTAAATGCCCCGGGCAGAATCAGTACAAAATCACACAAGCACTAAAGGCAGACAGGACAAGTAGAAACACACTGATAGATTAAACAGGTCAATAAATAGATAAATTATGTATGGATGGATAGATAGATAGATATGTAGTATTAAGGTGACTTGTTTGGGGATACTGTAATTTTTATTAAGAGTTTTTGAAGAACTGCATTAAGATAGCTGAGCAGGTAAAAGGAGTTTGCTGCACAAATCTTATGAGTTCAATCCCACAACCTACCAAAAAGAAATAATTACACTAAGTTGATCTCTGATCTCCACACATATGCTATGGCATACGCATACATCCACAATAATAATAAATTTAAATTCTTTAATCTTACCAAATGAGTGTTTTTTCTTTTTTCAAGACAGGGTTTCCTGTGTAGCTCTGGCCATCCCAGAACTCATTCTGCAGATCAAGCTGGCCTTGAACTCACAGAAATACACCTGCCTCTGCCTCCCAAGTACTGGAATTAAAGGCATGCACCACCACTTATTGTGAATTTTTTTACAAAATTGAGCTTATTTTCAAGAACACATCCTTTTCATATCAAATTATGCCAGTAATGGCAAAAAAAAAAAAAATCAACTTTGACAGCAAAAATGTCAATGTTTTTATTCTCTTTTGAAGCTGGATGTGGCTATGTAACTGGGGGGGGGGGGTAAACTTGAAGTTGTAATCCTCCTGCCTCAGTCTCCCAAATGCAAGGATTATAATCATGTACCATCACACCTGGCTCCAAAGTGGCAACTTTTAAAGGAAAATTTCTGAATTCCAAAAATAAGACACCTTTTAAATAAAAAATTCTCACGAGTTTTAAATGAAGAACGGTTGTGTAAATGTAAAGTAAATAAAGTCAGTCATGGGGGAGAGGGGTGTTTTTGAGTGTGTACATTATGTGTGCATGTGTGTAGGTCAGAGGTCAACACTGGATATTTTCTTCAGTCACTCCCCACCTTATTTTTTTGATACAAAGTTTCTCACTAAACCTAGAGCTCACCAATTTGGCTGGAGTGGCTGCGTGGCTGAGTAAGCCCCGGGGACCGCCTGCTCCTTCCTCCCCAAGGCTGGAGTTACAGGTGTCCACTCACATAGTCAGCTTTTATCTGCTTGCAAGGAATCAAACTCAGTCCTGAGGATTGTGCAGCAAGGACATTTCCAACGGAGCCATTTGTTTGCTCAGCCCTTTAAAGTCATTTTCTATCTATCTAAAATGCACAGAAATGAAATATTTAAGACTCCATCAATTATCCATAGTCTTTATTGATAAATGTAATATTTATGTGTTTTCTGATAATATGGATGGGTTTCTAAGCCAATTGGACCTTCTAGTGTATAAAATTTTGAAAGAATAATGAAATCTTTTATCCACAGAATCTGCCTATTAAGTCAGTTAACCAGGGGCTGGCTTAGACATAACTAGCAGAATGGTGCAGGCCAAATAGACAGAGGTATCAAATATATGTGAAGCAGGAGATCTAGGATCACCTGTAGCTGCACACAGGAGGAACCCTGGGCAGGACTCCACACGCTCCTGCTAGTATCCACACATTCCTGACTGCTCAGCCCTGGGAAGGGACCTTACCTCTTGGGAGTCTGCAACTGAAACTGACACACCAGGGTTTCTTGTTCTCAACAGGCAATGGCCCACTCTGTAACTGGCTGAAGGGCAGCCTCCTGATGGTGCACGATCTCATTAGGTCACACATCATTGGAGCTCTCTGATGCCCCGCTCCCAACCCACCAGCTTGACACTGATGGTGACCCCCCCCCCAACAAGAGCTTCAGGCAAGGCCATTCTGGAAGTCCAAGAGATTGGCACTCATAGACACTGGTGTAACTCCTGAGTGGCACAAATGTGAACTAGAGTGAGAACATCACCTCCAAAGGCCAGATACGAGAATCAGCTGACTTTGCCAGGAATATAGAAATGTCCGATGGAGCTGCGTAGGAATACCACATCTGAGAGGAAGAGGAGGAAGAGGTAAAAATGGATACACTAAGGCAGCTAGAATCATGTAATGCAAGCAGAACCAAACACATCTGAGTATAAAGGCCTCCTGAAAGTTGTAGGCAAAGTATAAGCTGAGATGTTGGCTGCGGCAGCACATCTCCGGGTAACCCTGAGGTCATGTCCAGAGAGAATCGGATAAGGAGAAAAACACACTTGCATGTCAGCAGCACCATCTACCATGCTAGGGGGCCCCCACCAGTAAAACAGTGAAAGGAGAAAACGGACCATAGAGGCATTATCTCCTCCCTCCTTCCTTCCCAGCTGCCATGACGCAAATTGTTCTGCTCTGCCATGCCCCCTCCCTGCCATGATGAACTGACCCTCTGAAACTGTGGGCCCAAATAAAGGCTTTGTCCTTTAATTTTTGTTGTTGTTGTTGCTCAGTTATTTTGCAATGGTGATGAAAATTCTAATGCAGGAAGTACGTGATGCCTAAACCGGTCAGCCCTTGTTTTCTCCTTTGGGACACTGATTTCAAGGCTACAGCTCAAGGGTGGGAGCGGGGACCTGTGGAGTAAGATGATGTATGACTTTGGCTTCATGTTTGAGGGAGGGACATGCCTTTGCTCAATCTCTGAGCATGGCTGGGAATGTATACTGACCTACAGGCAGTTGACAGCCCCCTTAAAATCAAGAGCAGAGCCAACCTTGGAATAAATAAATGACACACCCTAGGGAGGCAGAGCAGGAAGAGTCATCTATCTTTCCTGATCTCACTGATCCTTAACCTCCAGCCAGCCCTGCCCAGCCTTACTTCTGGGTTTTCCTAGGAAGCAGGTCAGCGTGCTTCCTGACTGCTTAACCGACTTGTTTGGGTTGTGTTGAACCAGAAGCAGCCCTCGCTGACCAAGGCCCACAGGAAAGCCCATGTGTTGGACAAACATCCAAGAATCCAGTCCAGCTTTTACAGCCTCCTGGGCCTAGAGAGGACCATAGGAATCAGTCATACAACGCTGATCAGCTTTAGCCACTTCCCAAAAGCCCAGAAGGTTCTGGAGAGTGCCCAGGGTCTGCGGTGTGCCAACCTCACTGACAGGGCCCACTGAATCCAGACCATCTCGGGGCCCATTTATTGCATTATTACATGTTTCGTTGGCTTGTTTGCAGTCACAAGTATTTACTTTTAATTTAGACATTTTCTCCTTTTTCTTTTGCCTGCCTTTAAAATAGATCTTTAGAGTGATGCTGTTTTACAGACTGCCCTTGATTTCTGTGTTCATTTGTTAGAGCGTTTGGTGTATCTGCAGCCAAGAAGCCGTAGGCGCTGGATCATTATGTTCCTGTGTTTTCCCTTTTCAAGGATTCTGTGAAAATCCATAATGCAACCAGACAAGCAGAACTCTCAGGCATTCTTCTGAAGGTCAAACCCTCACCTCTGTACCTCCAGTCAGTTCCTGCTTCATACCTGGCATCTCCTAAAGAATGCTGTCTTCCCCCAACCCCCACCCTGTGTACCCTTACCAAAGTCCCAGCCACACACAAAGCATCCTGTCCATTATCCCAGAGCACTTTCCTTTAGAGTCTCTTCCAAAAGCCCAGTAGCAACAAGCAACAAATAACAAACAAGTGACATTTGCAGAACATCAGCCAATACTGTATGCTTAAAATCTCGGGGACCCAAAGGCAGAGGGCTGGTGTGGGCAGGAAGCATGCCATTCAAGCTGGTAAGGAGGGATAGTTGGTAGTGATGAGTGCTTTGATCTGCTGATCCCCTTATCGGATTTCTCTCTGTGATTCTGCTTGTGGGGAGAGTTTTTCCTCTCGTATCACTAATACTTCTTGCAGGTCCTGGCTTACATCTATTAGACTAAACACACCCTGGGGAAATAGTGGCTAACTTCAGCCTGTACACATCTGAAACGTCAAAGCAGTGGGAATCCACAGAGCTCCAGGCTTCTCTGATTAATGTCACCGACATGAAGCGTCCAGATCTCTGAAAACAAAGCGATGTTATTTCTATTCCAATTCCAGTTCTAGCCTTCAATAAAAGATGCTGAGAATCACAATGGAATTGTTTTCATCCTGAGCATTTTACCTTTGAAAGAAAGAGGTGTATCACCTTTGACACACACCCACATGCCCAAAGCAACCTTTCTTGCTGGCTCTGGCTCTCACTCCCAGCTGTTGCCATGGCTCGCTCAGAAGAGCAGCTACCCAGAGACAAAATGGAAATGGAGTGCACACTGAGTCGGTCCCAAGTATTGCCTAGGATAATGAGCAGAGGTCTCGGGATTTTGAAAGCCAAAAGGCCCTCTCTTTTGTAAGGCTGCCCTCAACTAAAATCAGACAAAAAGGGGAAGGCCAGAGTAAAACAGACTTTGCCTTATTAACCTGGTGCACACGCCTGTGATCGGTGGCTTAGCAGGCAAATTGCAAGGACCTCGATGGGAGATTCAAAATGCAACAAGTGGATGTTGCTATGGAAACAGATCAAATGAACCCCAAGAATGAAGGACCTCAGCCTGGGGAAAATGTTGGAGGAGGGTAGATGTTGCTTTGAATGAACTGATGTCGAAAAGCCTGTGCAAGAGAAAGAGCTTCGAATGTTCTTACCAACTTGGCTTCCTGAAGGCGAAAACAAGAAGTTGACACAAAAAGTTTGCCCCCCAGGTCACTTGATTTAGAAAAAGATGGGCTCTGCCCCTCAGCTGGGGACCCAGGTTTCCTGAATCTCTACTAGCTCCAGGGCTCAGCTGGCCCCAGGTCTGCTGTCTATTGGGGCCTGGGAAGTATAACCTATCTACAAAGGTCCCCACCCCCATCCCTTGGTGCCAAGACTGGAAAATCTGGGCAAGACAAAAGGAAGAGACAAGAAACTGGAGCTTTGGCTAACTCAAAAGAGTGGGCAGTTGAGCATAATAGATCGTTTACTCTCAGGAAGTGACCAGGTTCAAAATCTCCCCATCGGAACTGCCTCATTCTCTAGATAAAACTGGGCTGTGTCTGAGCACACTGGATGAATTTAGGGTCCCACCCTGAGGCTAGGGGTGGGGACAGAGCTAGACTTAATGACATCTGCCATCCCTTCCAATCCTGTGATTCTGTGAAAATTGGCTGGTGGTGTACTGATTTTCCAGTACACCCATGATTACAAGGCACTCTTTAAATGCACCATGTAGACGCTTCAAATAGCACAGTTGTAGATAATTACCCAGTTGGGAGATTATAGAAACGCAATAACAAACACAGGAGAGGGTCCTCTCTAAAGAGTCAGGGGACCAGAAAGGTTCTCTGAAAGTGAGAAGGTAGCCCCTCTGAAGGAAGCACAGTGTGTCTTCTACTTTGGTTCTCTCCTGTGTGCACACATGTAGTTCCATGTTTGATGTTCCCAAAGTCACAGTAGAAAGCATAAGAGTAGCCATAACAGCAGCAATGAGAGGAACACTGAGTCCTAGGTGGCACCCTAAAGCGAGGCTGAACATCCCTAGTGCCAAAATCCAACATGCTCCAAAATCTGAAACAGGTTGAGTATCCACAAGACACCACAAACTTTGTTTCAAGCTCAAATTTATTCACAAATGTTGTATTAAATTGCTTTGGGCTATTTATATAAAGTATATTTGAAACGAGTTTTATGTTTAAAATCAAGTATCGGTTTTTCCCTACAATGCAAATATTTCAAACTTCTGAAACATCCAAAAACCTGAGGCTTGGAAGACAGCTTACCAGGTAAAAGCTGCAAACATAAGGACTGGCGTTGGGATCCTCGTAATCCATGAAAACGCCAGAAGGGCATAGAGCCTCACATATAATCACAGCAGGCAGACAGGCACCCCCAGAGCAAGTTAACTAACTCTGGTAATTGGCGAGCTCTGGGTTCCGGGGACAGATTCTGCCTCAATATACAAGGTGAAGAGCAATCCAGGAAGACGTTCAATGACAACCTCTGGCCTCCACGCACATGCACACAACAGGTGCTACATGTGGACCACACACATGAGCACCTACATACATGTGAGCATGCACACACACACAAAAAGTAGACATAGAAAAATAAAAAATCTGAAACATTTCTGGTCTCAAGCATTTGAAGGAAGTGCTCTCAATTGTTCATGTGATGAGTACACGCATTTAACCATCAATTACGCCAACAAGGGTATGGGACGGATTCGGGGTTACATCTCGTGATGTGCTTGGAAAGATTAAGATGATACGGTCATACTAGTTTATGTGGTATGTAGGCTATAATTGCTACTCGGCAGATTTTAGTTACCATAATCTGATTGATCAATTTCTAGATCTCAGATATAGCTGAGTGGCAGAACAGTTGCTTACCACATGCCCAAGGTAGTCTCAGGTAGTCTAGTTAGTCTCAGTGTCCAGAATCCTCAGTTGAAAACATTCTGAATCTTAGTCTTCTGTTTTTACCACCTTGCCCCAGCAACACATAAAACCCAGCATAGTGGTGTACACCTGTAACCTCAGCACCAGGAACATGGAAGCAGGAAGATCAGAGGTTCAAGGACATTCTCAGCCATATAGTCAGTTCAAACTCAGCCTGATCTAAATAAGATCCTGACTCAAAATAAACATACAAAAAATTTGTTTTGAAACCTAAGGGCTAACCAAGCACATCTTTAATCCCAGCACTGGAGAGGAGACTTCAAGTCCAGCCTGGTCTACAAAGCAAGCTCCAAGTAAGCCAGGGCTACATAGTGAGACCTTGTTTCAAAAACAAGGGTTGGGGAGATGGCTCAGTGGTTAAGAGCACTGGCTGCTTTTCCAGAGGACCTGAGTTCAATTCCCAGCATCCACATGATGGCTCACAACCCACGCAAACAAGCAAACAAAACTAAAGGCTAGGGATGTAGCTCAGTGATACAGCTCTTTCCTAGCATGTGTGAAGCCTTGGGCTGCTGCCTAGAACTGCAAAGAAACAAAAACAAATTAAGTGCTCAGTAGCTTCCTGTGGTGACTACTGGAAAGACGTTTTCATCATGACAGATTATGGAACAGAGCTACTCTGTGATGTATAATCCAACCGAAAGGCAGAGTGATGCCCCTTAGACCTATGGAGGCCCAGACCATATGCTTATTCCTAACCAATCACTGGCCAAGGAGACAAAGCTCCCAGGATTGCCCTGGTCTTGTACCAACCACAATTCAGCTTCGATGTTTTAAATTCATCCCTCTCACAGTCTGTGGCCATTCAGAAGAGAGTGGAAACTATAAAATCAGGGCGGTGCCAACAAGGGGATGAGGTGGATTGGAAGTTAGCATACAACTTGTAATGTGCTTGGAAAAATTAAGGTTTATATTAGTTTCTATTATATGGTATGTAGAACATGGTAATTTACTCAGTGGATTTTCGTTACGATAATCTGAACAATTGTACATCTTAGATATAGCTCAGTGGTACGACACTTGGTGAGCGTGTGCCTGAGTTCAATCCCTTACACTGAAAATTAATAATAATAATAATAATAATAATAATAATAATAATAATATCTCGCCACAATCAATGGCATATACCACTTAGACCCATCTACTTGGGGACTGAGGCAAGAAATTCACATCAACCCTGGAGCTGAAGGCCAGCTTGAGCAAAAAAGTGACTCTGCCGCTCAATATAGTAATAGTAACAATGATGACGGTGACCTCTGGACAGACATCTCTTGACGGCATTCCTAGTAGATTCTTAGACTCTGAGTCCTCTGAGTAGGTCTAGATATGTAGACCCACACGGAACGACAAACAACTCCAACAGCTGTCTCAGGCAGGCTGGACTGAAGCCAACAGGCTCTCCTGCTTGAGACAAGAATGGAAAATGAGTATGCCTATGTACAAGTAGATTCAGGGCAAAAGTCAGTTTATTCTTTGGCTGATTCAATCCCTGGTCCTTAGAGGGTTTCAGCCTCCATACAATCTAATCTTAAACCTAGAACTAGAAGGCTTCAGCCTCCATACAATCTAATCTTCAAGCCTAAACTTAGAACATTTCAGCCTCCAAGACTTACTGCTGACTGAGCTCACTCAGACTAGCTGTCTTCTGAACACAGCCATACTGAACTCAACTGAGTCTTCTGGTTGGCTGATTCAACTCACTTGCTCTTCTGGCTCAAACTCTTCTCCAAGCTGACTGGTTCAAACTGACTTTCTAAGACAGCTGACTGATTCTGACTGAACGCTTCTGACTCTAGCTGACTCCCACAATTTCTCTGACTGAACTGTTCTTCTAGGCTTCAAACCGACTATCACTGTTAGCTGACTCCCAAACTCACTCTCCTTCTGCTGAACTACCTCTGTGTCTTATCTGACTGATTATCTAACTGCCTGCCTGCTCTCTGAGCTGCAAACCTGCTTTTATATCATGAGAGTTGGGCCTGTCCTCATTCTGACTAACTGATTTGTCACTTTGCCTGCTCTTCACTCCTATTCATCTCAGAAGTCATTCTGCCAAGTCCTCCCCCTGATTCATTCTCAGACTTGGGATTAAAGGTGTATACTCTGTACTTCATTCTGCCTCTGACTTTCTACTTCTCAGCTGACTGGCATGCTCTGACTCAATTTCCTTCCATTCTCTCAATCTCTACTGCTTCTCTCTCACTCTGAACTGACTGAACTCTGAAGGTGAGAACCATAACCTACTTCTGAACTGCTTCTTTTTATAGCCTGAGAGCTGGGATTAAAGGTGTGTGGCACCACTGCCTTCTGAATTGGGTTTCAAGGTATGCGCTAAAATTCTTTCTACTGAGAGCAGCCATGCTGCCAGATTAAAAGATTAAATGTTCCTCCACATGCCTGTCACAGCTGCCTCCTGAGGTTCACAGAGATGAGATCTCCCAGATAAAACCTTGCAAGAGCTCTGAGATTCTTGGGAGCACAATGAATGTAGTTGCTTTCATCTTCTTTATCCTCAAAAGAGTGGGTGTTTAATATTCCAAAGCAGGCCAATTTGTCAAACAAAATAATAAATGCTCATGGTTGAAAATACTCAGCCATACAAGAACATTTTTACTTCAAAGGTTGGATGCTCCTTCATTATCAAAGATTACTAATATCAACACTTGAGGTAGGAACCCACAGCTCATTAATGCTGAATATAATTGCACCAAGCTGTCCATACTAGCTTTTCCGCTGGGCTAAATCTGTTGTTTATCAAGACTCACTAAAGGGAATATATTTGCATATCTTAGTGAGAGTAAATGTCTAATAGAGTAAGAAGTTACCTCCAAGGTGGTGGTCCTCTCTTCCAGCCTTGGTCTCCAGATATAGATCTGTGCCAGATTCTATTAATTTCCAGTCACTTGACTTACACAGAGCAAACATTACAAGGAGAGAGAGACTGGCTAAGAAAATGAATCCACGTAGAAAATTTACTTAAGAGAAATCTGAGTCTTTGTTTTCTGATTCTCCATAGCTAATATGCATGAACTCTGTGCAAAATTACAGTAAGAAAATTGTGGTCTGAAACAATTAAAGTCTCTTTCAAGGCATTATCTCAAATTTTCAACAATTAAGCTATCATCTCCAAAGCCAAACTCTCTAGAATTCCACTGAATAGTGGCATCATCTGGTGGACACAGGCGATACTGCAACTCTCTTCCAACCGTTGTCAGCCTGCCATGGGAAATGTTAATTTCTTAATTGTGTTAAATTTTTCAGGAATTTGTGAACTACCAAAATAACTTCTGTTAAGCATCCTGAGGTAAGCCTCACGTCTCCAAATTATTACCGTACTTAAAGATAAACCTTACCAGCTGATTGGACTTTTCTAGACGTTTCTAATTGTTTTATATACAGATTTTATTTCACTTCAAAAGGTCATGAACTACCCGAGAGCCAGTCTTCCAACTTTTTCTTATCCTTTTCCAACTGTATCAATGGGCTCTCGGTAATGACTGGGCAAGGGATGGATATATAAAAAGAGAGACTATGATCTTAAAAGTATAAAGAATTTGGAAACCAAACAACAGCATTCCTTTTGTTCACTTTGGGAGAAATGATACATTAGTGTTGCTGTTATGGGAAATTGTATATTTGTTCCCGAGAAATCTAATATTAAGACTATCAAAAGACCCAACAATCTTACTTTGGGATATACAGCCAAAAAATGAGTTCTATATTTTGAAGAAGTATCTTTAATCCCATAGCTTTTGCAGCATTGGTTACAGTAGCTAAAATATGAGAATAATCTTAAGATCCACAGACCACTAATGAGTAAAGAAAATTACATATACATAGTTATATATATATATATAGAGAGAGAGAGAGAGAGAGATTTATATATTCAAAGAAATAGTTTTCATCCATAAAAAGAAGGAAATCCTGCTTTTTGCAACAAAACCAAATGATACTGGAAGACATTATGCTAAGTGAAAAAAGCCAAGCAGGAAAAAAAATGGATACTGCATGATCTCAATGTTTTAGTCAGACTTTTCACTGCTGTAACAAAATACCTTAGGAAAACAACTTACATGAGGAAAGATTTGTTTTGGCTCCCAGTTTCAGAGGTTTGAATCTCTGATGGCAGGGAGGCATGGTAGAGCAGAGCAGTTCAGTTTACAGCAGTCAGAAAGCTTCTCCTTTCTCCAGTTTTGTTTTGGTTTTTTTCCATCTAGGTCTCCAGCTGAAGAGATGATGCCTCCCCAGCTGACCCTCCAAATGGAACATACACCTATTCTACACCTTTCCTACAGTCTTTGGGGAAACCCCAAAGCAACTGTACCAGGCACAGATTCTTGGTCCATAAACACTGAGATGTGTAGTTTAAAATGGTTTAGGCCACTAAGCTTTTGGTGAGAATGCTTGTTTTCTGGATCTCTCATCCTGAGAACATTCTCTATCCCAGGAGCTTGCTTGACCCCAGGAAGTAGCACAGTGTGGAGCAAAGCTTAACCATTGGATTTGAGGAATTGTGCCCAGTTACCTGTCTGACAGATGACTCCAAATGGAATTACTCTAAAGATTCTTAGCAGGTTGAACCCCAGTTACCTAGAGAACTATAAGCCAAATAAACGTCTATCTTTCATGAATTACTTGGTTTTAGGTATTTTGTTATAGCAATAAAAAACAGATTAAGATAGGGATTGCGGGACTGCCAGGCACTGTCATCAACTTGCATGGTGTATTCTTTTTAAGATTTTAAAGTTATATACATCTATGTGTGGGTATGTACATGTGGGGGTAGTGCCCTCGAAGGCCAGAGGAGTCAGATCTCCCTGGAGCTGGATTCAAGGGAGTTATGAGTCACCTAACGTGGGCCTTGAGAACCAAACTCAGGGCCTCTGCAAGAACAGGGCATACTCTTAACCCCTGAACTCCATAACCCTCTCTCTCACCCACGACATAGGTTTTAAAACCATAATTTTGAAAACAATTAAAACTTTCAGTGTGATTTTAAGAGCATTTGCTGCTCTTGCAGATGACCCTGGTTCAATTCCCAGCACCATGTGATGGCTCACAGCTATTTATAACTCCAGTGGCAGGGGACGTGATACCCTCGTATAGCCTCCGTAGGCACCAGACACAAACATGGTACACATACACATTCAGGCAAGCATCACAGATATAAAAGAAATAAATCCTGTGGGGAGAGGGTCAGTCTCTTGCTTCTTTTTGCAACTGTGCTTCTGTGTTGACAAGTCATTTCCAGATAGATTTTCCAAGCACTTCCTAGACTTTCACGGGTGTAAAACTTCAGCTAATCTTTCCCTACGTGACCTTTCTTTAATGATCTCTTTATAGTGACAAGCATAAAAACATTATTCCGGTTACAACCAAATAATGTTTTGTATCAAAGGACCCCTTCCTCGTACTCAGCAGCTTCCCTCAAGAGGCCCCACTCAGTGAGGGACTCAGACGCACCTTCTCCAGCCAAGGTCCAAATCTAAAAGACGCCCCTCCACATCTGTACAGATGCTGTGGATCATGTTTATTGTCCTAATTTTTGCAGAAGAGATCCCAAATACAAATAAGATAAGCTTGTGTCCTCAACTTTGGCAGGTGGGTATTTAAAACCCCAAAAGACAGAGCCCAGTTGCATTCTGGATAATCAAGGAAGTTCGGCAGACCTAAAAATACCTCATAGTTGGCCAGCTGTCCCCACAAGCTCCTTCACTGAGCCCCCATGGTCTTCCACCATCATGCCTTCCAAAACATGGTGTTTGAGACTTATTCTAGAACCTTCTGCAAAGTCAAAACTCTGTTATTAGGTGGGCCAGGATCCTTATGTGGACCATATAGCCTAATCTAAGTTGCGTCATTAAAATCAGCATTCATGTCCTACCCGCTCCTGGCAGGGCCAGGCCAGTGTGCTCCAACACATTGGAAAGGATGTCTAAGGGTGCCTAAAGGCCTTATTCTGGACTGGCTGTGCCTCAGGCTCCTCTCATGACAATCACAGCATCATGCCCAGGCTGCTCAGTCTTATTGGTCAACTCTGGGAATATTACATGAGTTCCCTGAGTTCTGCTCTCAGTCGGGTCTATTAACACTTCAAAAGATTGCTAAATGGAATGTCAGTAAGCCAGTTTTCTTCAGCAGCAATCTTCCAGGAGTTACTATAGGACTGTGCTACCCACCCAAAAACGGAAGCCACTAGCCCTGTGTGCCTATTTCCCATTTAAATTTAAATGGATTAATATTAAAATTCAGGTCCTCAGTCTAACTGGCCACATTTTGAAGACTCAATAGCCACACGGAACTGATGGCTACAGTATTAGATATTTCCATCACTGAAGAAAATTATCAGGGAAGTTTTAAGATCTCAATGCCCAGGCTTCAGTCCAGCACAATTAAATGGGAGTTGCTAAGTGAGAACCAACCATTATCTACTCTTAACAATTAAGGAGTTTTTTATTTTGTTTAAGATTTACTTTATTTTTAACTATGTGTATGCCTGTGTGTTTATTTGGGGATATGTTGCATGTGGACACAGGTGCCCACGGAGGCCAGAAGAGGGCATCAGAGCCCCTAGAGCTAGAATTTATATGGCGTTGTAAACCACCAGTGTGACTGCTGGAAACCACTTGGGTCCCCTTACTAAGTCATCTCCCAGCCCTTATTTGTTTTGTTTTGGTTTTTTTGTTGGTGGTGGTTTTGTTGTTTTTATTTTAGTTTTTAAGCACCCCATTGACAAAGCCAATGTGCAGCTAAGATTGAGAACCACTGCCCGAGAGACAGTAAAACTCTGTTCCTAAAGATTCCACCAAGTGTGATCTTAGACCTCAGGTTGGGAATGCTTTAAAGAGGGCTCCTCCCCTGATGTCCAGAGTATTTATTTGTTGCTCTTAACTGTCATTTGACACCAAACCTTGACTCCTTCCCAGATTGTTATTCTGTGTTTTCTCATAGCTTTGGTAGATTGGAAGCAACTATAGGATGTAATGAGATGCTCTGAAGGAGTTTTGTGATCTTGGTTTCCCTAGAAATACAGAATGGCTTTTGAAATGTATTCCCATCCCAGGTGTAGTGGATGATAGCAAGTGAGTTTGATTTAGATTATTCATTACTAGTGACTGATTTGTTTGCATGCCACTGTAAAAAACATAATTTTGCGACATGCAGCTTGTCCTTATGATTGCATGCTGCTTGGACTTCTGGGAACTTTGCTCAGAGGATATATTGGTTGAAACCTGGAGAGCTGCGGTTGGTTGTTGGAGGAATTAAGTTCAGGGATATTGCGCTGAGACATTAGTCCAGCTCACTATCAGCTCCTGCTTTCCAAGCTTCAGACAGCCAATAAAGGCTGTGAATATTTCTCTCTCTCTCTCTCTCTCTCTCTCTCTCTCTCTCTCTCTCTCTCTCTCCCTCCCTCTCCCTCCCTCCCTCCTTTCTCTCCTGGCCATAGCAACTTGCTACACTAGGACAAAAACTAGCCAACCTGACAGAAGGCTGAGCTGAGACCCTGGAGTTATGGTACCTGGCATCTTCTTTAGATATTCAGCTGGGGGAGATCAGGACCTGCCTCTATCTTTGGAGACCTCACAGCTGAAATGTCTTCAATGAAATGAGCATAAATACAGTGCCTTCAGCCTGGGATGAACTGGTAAAAGCCTCCCACTAAGCATGCCTCATATTTCAAAGAGCAAAAAGCTACTGTATGCAGAACTCTGATTGGTGAAAGAAAAAAAAAGTAGGAAGCAATTAGAGTGAAGTTCAATGCCTGGTGGGTTTTCATAGTGCCTTCTCATGTGATCCCCACTAAGAACTACTGTTTCCTAGCTCATCAGTGAAATCGCTGAGGCCTGGTGACTCAGAGCCAAGAACGCAGTGGGTCAAGGTAGAGTCTGCATTTAAACCTTTGTCTTTTAGAAGAAGAAGTCCATGCTTTTTCTCTTGCCCTGTGTAGCCAGTGTCTGTCCCAGCACAATGTGACCGACAGTACGGATGAAGTGAAGAACCACACAAAAAATATTTGATGAATGAGAGTATCCGTGTCGGTCAATTTTATATTGCTATAACAAATTACCCAACGTGAGCGGCTTAAAAAGAGGAAATGTTGTGTTTGGGTTCATGGATTCTAGGGTTTTCTATGTCTCGAACCCATAGACATCCACCTGCTTCTGCCTCCTGAGTGCTGGGATTAAAATCGTGCATCAGCACCCTTGGCTCCCCTCCTGAAGGCTCCTTACCTCCCAAAAGCACCACAGACTATCAACCAAGCCTTTAGGGCATGAGCCTTTGGGGACATTTATCCAAACCAAAGTGGTTTGATAGACACCCCATCAAATAAGATACTACCTGGTCCACTGGGGCAAGTGAAAGATATCAGCCTTGAGAACTTTTATAAAACCGGAGGACACGGCTATAGAGAACGAAGGCCGCCTGTTTAACAAGGAAAGGCTCATGGGGCTACATCTGAAGAACTGCTCACCAAGCCAAAATGGAGACAGCATGAGCTCATTAGCGATAATCATAGATTATCGAGCATGGGTTTTACCAGGAACTGATTAAATATCCCAGCTAATCTGCACGGTCCTGTCATGATTCCCATTCGACCAAGGAGGAAGCAGAAACTTAGGCTACGCCTGCCCAAAATCACTCAGCAAATGAGGCAGACATCAGTCATCACGTGGATTAGTTACCTTTCAATGCTGTAATGAAATACTATGACCAAAGCAGCTTATAGAATGAGGAGATGATTGGAGGTTCCAGTTTCAGAAGAAGAGTCCATAATGGCAGGGGAGGAGGCCTGGCAGCAGGTTATCAGAGCAGAAAGCTGAGTCATCACAGTGCCCAGTGCTGATGAGCTCAGTGCTCAATAACATGCAGAAAGCAGAGAGAGAACTGGCAGTGGGGTGAAGCTATGGAGATATACTTCCTCCGGCAAGGCTCCGCCTCTTAAAGGTTCCACAACTTTCCCAACAGTGCCACCCACAGAGGACCAAAAGTTCAATGAGAGCCTGTGTGGACATTTCTCATTCAAACTACGACATGATTTTTAATCCAAAAAGCTTCCTTAGATGAATTGGATAACCACAATGCCTCCTTAAAAATGGCCCTAATAGGGGCTGGAGACATGGATCACTGAAAGAGCACTGGCTGCTCTTTCAGAGGTCCAGAGTTCAATTCCCAGCAACCACATGGTGGTTCACAAGTCATCTGTAATGTTTCTGATGCTCTCTTCTGGCATACAGGCATCCGTGCAGATGGAGCAACCATAAATAAATAAATCTTTTTTTAAATGGCCATAACAGCAAACTACCTGAGTGTACACCCAACCTTTATACTACCTAATAGAAACATATATATCACAAGACTCTAGACCCTTCACTTTTATAAAGTAGGTACGGCTGTAGTACCTCTCACTGAGTTATCGTTCATCATGAAGGACAAAAGTTACCTCAAAGGCTTGAAATACTCAGTAAATCTAAGCAGTTCTATTATCAAGAGCATCTGGGTGATGCATATTCTCTGTCCTAATTAGGGTTACTGTTGCCATGAGGAAACACTCTAAAGCAAGTTGGGGGAGAAAGGGTTTATTTGACTTACATATCTACATCTTAGTCCATCACTGAAGGAAGTCAGGATAGGAGCTCAAGCAGGGCAGGAACCTGGAGGCAGGAGTTGATGCAGAGGTCATGGAGGGATGCTGCTTACTGGCTTGTCTCACATGGCTTGCTCTGTCTGCTTTCATATAGAACCCAGGACCACCAGTCCAAGGATGGTACCACCCAAAATGGGCTGGGTCCTCCCCCATCAATCATTAATTACGAAAAAACCTTACAGCTGGATCTTATGGAGGCATTTTCTCAGTTGAGGTTCCCTCCTTTCAGATAACTCCAGCTTGTGTTAAGTTTACAAAACTAGCGAGCACCGTCTCCTTAGAGGTGATACTGAACCAAAGTCAGCAGCACCAGAGATTCTGGGACTGCCAGCAAGTCCTTCGAAAAGCACTGCTCTGGTCCAGGCTGTTTAGGGTGCTGACAGAGGGACATCTGGGACCACAGAACTCTTGTCTGTTAGCGCTAAGAGGAATTTGAGAATTTCTTCTCTGCAGTCCCTCCTGGGAGGGAGGCTCAGGCTGAGATCCGCGTCTTTCCGCGTCTACTTTCAACTGTTTAATGTGTCTAGGTCAAGGATTTTGCTCAGAAGAAGAGAGGGAGGGAGAAAGGGAGAGTTTTCAAACCATTAAAAATGCATTCGTCTCCTTTAACAGATGTGAGTTAAGTCTAAATCATTTATAGGATCAGCCTGAGTTCCACAGTAAGGGACTTCCCAGCAGAGCTACTAACAAAACCAAAAATCATGAAACAACCAGAATACAAGATACAAGTGGACCGTACCATACTACAACCCATAAGAAACCGGCAATGATTAACCTGTCAATGTTTAAAAGTCAAGCGTCTTCATTCCATTCAGGGGCTTTTTTGCTACATGAGACTATTTCAAATTCGTGACCTCCTCCAGAGGGCGCAATTCCCATTGCAATTCATGAGAAAGGCCATCTCCCAAGGGTCCAGCAACTCCAGGGCCCTAGAGCAGTTAGATCCCATAAGCCCCTGCTCCATTCAGAAAGTTAAGAACTGTGGGTAGCTACTCTAACTGCTCGTCTCAGAGGAGAACAGACTCGGTTACAAGTCTTAACGTTAATCTTTAGATCTTATAGGTTATAGTCTCAAAATCACACAGTCTCAACTCTGCCATGATCGCCCCAGAACAGCCATAGGCCGTTAGTAAGTGGACCACCAAAATTAAGTGGTTTAATAAAACCCTGTTAGCTGGACATGGTAGTGCACACCTTTAAACCCAACCCCTGGGAAGCAGAGCCAGCTGGATCTCTTTGAGTTCAAGACTAGCCTGATTTATAGGGTAGCCAGGGCTACATGAGATTGTCTCGAAACAAAGCAAAAAAACCAATGAAACTTCATCGAAAGATACTGAAATTTGAATTACATATAATGTTTATATGTATCAAAATAATTCTTTTTTTATTTTTGAATAATGTTATTTATTTTATGTGTAAGGGTTTCAGATCGCCTGGAACTGGAGTTAAAGACAGCCTGTGCTGCCACGGAGGTGCCACTGATCTTCTGACTGAGCAGCCAGTGATCTTAAGTATTGAGCCATCTCTCCAACCCAAATATTTTTATCTTTTTTCTTTTCTTTTTTCTTTTTTCTTTTTTTTTTTTTTTTAAAGACAAAGTTTCACTATGCAGCCTTGGCTAGCCTGGAACTCACTATGTAGAGCAGGCTGGCCTTGAATTCACAGAGATACACCTTCCTCTGCCTCCCAAGTGCTGGGATTAAACATAGTTGCCATCATGGTTGGTTTATTCTTTTTTTTTTTTTTTTCCCAACGATTTCAAAATGTAGATTCTAACACTTTAATTACCTGGCCGCTGAGAGCTGAGGATTGAACTCAAGTTCTCCTGCTTGGGCAGCATTTTGCTGACTCCCCAGACCCTCTTTCTTTGCTCTGTGAAATTCGTTTTGTCTTCGCTGATTCTGTTTGTTGTCAACATTATAAGCCCCTGGCCTGCAAGATGGCTCAGGGGATAAAAGCACCGGTTGCCCAGTCTCACTACCTGGGTTCCATCCCGGAGCCGCGTGATGGAAGGAGGGAGCCAGCGCCTGCAAGCTGTCCTCTGGCCTCCACACACTGCCCCACCCCCCAGTGTGCACACAAAATTAACAAATGAAATAAGTACATTTTTTAAAATATTGTAACCTTTTAGTATAAGCGTTCAGTAAAACAGTAAAAGTTGTGTTTTCCTGTCTTATTTTTTTTTAGATTATTTTAAGCTGTTTTAAATTCACACAAAACTAAGTGAAGTATGCAGGAAGTTCTCCCATTCTCTCCTCTCTCTCTCTCTCTCTCTCTCTCTCTCTCTCCCTCTCTCCCCAACCCCACCGTGGGTACCAGTGTGGGACATTTGTTATAACCTATGTATCTCCACGTACTCATCATTACAGCCTCAAGTCCACAGCTTCCGCAGCCTCTGTGTTGTTCCTGTCACGAGTTTTCACGGATGAGTCCTGGCACACACACTCCATTTAAAGTATCATAACATGCAGTCTCACAGCCCTAAAAACCCTCTGCGGTTCTCCTCCCTCCTCCCAAACTTTCAAAGATCGTTATCTTTTTACTATCTCCAACCTATCTGCCTTTTCCAGGTTGTCGTAGAAGTTTCCTTTTGGGGAAAAAAAAAAAAACATAGTTTGTCTTCTTTATAATGCATGCAGATGGACAACAAAAGATACAATTTGTGGGGGAAATTAAAAAAAGTTGCCCTCCTTCGCTCAGGTGCCCGTTCACACTTCCCGGAGTCTAGGTGTGATGTCTGTGGGAGACACCGAAAATGAGGGGCTAGCAAGACAATTAGGGGAAGAGATCAGTAAACATCTGCAAGAATAAGAAAGGCATTCCAGTGACAGGTCAGATCTGAATATGCAGATTCCAGAGCCTCTGCCCAGCGGGGACAGCTGAGAATGGATGCGCTCCCCAGGGGAGAAAGGAGCCAGCGGGGAGATTAGAGAGACAAGCCCTGGGGAATTACTTCATTACAAATATTTATTAGGACCTGCGATGAGAGAGGCCCTGCAGGGAGAGCTGACCTGTGGGAAGGTGCAAACAAACAAAACAAGATCTGGTTCAGGAAGGGAGGGAAGTCTTACCAAGTGAGTAAGCAAATAGAAGACGTCTTGGAGAGGGCCATTCTGGTGGGAATGTGAGGAACAAGGACGGACACAGAATGAACTAGGAGTGAGGGAGGGGTCGTCTTAGTCAAAATCCTCGGTGCTCTTTGGGTCTACAGCTCCTCCACTATATTCTTCGGGTATCACACACCCAGCAGGCCCTGGGATAAGGCCTCCTTACTGTGTTGGAGATGTTTACCTAGCACCCAAGAAGCTCTGGGTTTAATCTCCAGCACCAGAAATAAATAAACTGGTCTGTTGATTACTTAAAACTCAATCATCAAGCATGGTTTTTCTGAGGTGAATTGAGTGAACACTGACACCAAACGGAGTACATGAAGGCTATAAAGTTTCAGCTCTTAAGAAAATCTGTTCAGTTTTTCTGAGATTTTTGGACTTAAAAACATGAGAGTTCTGAGGGCTCCCCCCCCCACCCCTTTTCACATAGAACAGCATGGTCTTATTTTTATGCCTGGAATGAAGTCTTCACACTGCCACATAGAGTGAAGGTCCCCCAAGTGGCTTCACACATGCTTTCTTCCTTTAAACTGGATTATAATTGGCTGAAAGACAGAATTCAAATCTGATTATCTCTGGGTCTTTACCACGGGGCATAGTGGCTGGCACAGTAAGAGTCCCAGAATTTTATCTGCCCTGGATTGCTACAGTTTCTAATAAATGCTCTGCACAGGACCAATCACTGTCCCATCTTGGCTCTTCCGGTAGTCCAACCTCCCTGCCCTTGCTGTCCAAGCTCCAGAATTACTTCTTTATTGATATGCAGCTGGTACACCCTATTTCTCTTCTTAAATCCAAACTCAATAGCCATCTGTTTGTTCTGGCATTCTAGCACTAATTGCCATTCCTGATTTTGTTTGATATGTTTGACCTGGTATTTTGGAACTAACTCTTAATTGTGTTTTTATTTAATATGGAAGGCACACATAAAGCAAGCGCAGAAGGAGTGCTATATAAATGCAAATTTTATTGTATTTCACTCCGGACCTCAGAGACTTACCAAACTTGGTTCTACTCCTGCCCCTCCCGGCCCCCAAAGGGCTTAGGGAGTTGTCTTCCCTTTTTCCTCAACACAGTTTGCTCAGAGCTGGACTGATAGAGAGAGAGAACCCCTATCATATGCCAAGACCACCAAAACTCCACTGAACTTTGCACAACACGAACAAAACTTATACTGTTATGACTTTTTTTAAATCTTGCTTTTGTAAATCGATTCAACATTTCGTATTTAACTTTTTACATTTAAGCACTACCTTATCTACGTCACAATGGTGTTATTTCAAAGTTTAAGTTTGAAAGGACTATTTTTTAAATATTCTGCTCTATCTATCTATCATCTGTCTGTCTGTGTCTATCTCTTTCTCAAGAATACAGTCAGTATTACAAAATTATATTGTTAACCAGGAGATAATAAGTACAATTTGTAAGTCTCCGTTGAAACTTCTCAAGATAAGGCTAGGGCATGAATGGCTTAGTGGGTAAAGCTCTTGCCAAGCAACCATGGGTTCAGATCAGAACCCACAGAAAGCTGACAGGATGGCATGCATACATCTGTTGTCACAGCACTCCAAAGGCAAGATGGGAGATGGAATCAGAGAAGCCTTGGAAGCTCATGAGCCAGCTAGCCTAGCACTCTCAGCAGATAAGGAGAGACCTGAAGTCTGATGCCCCAGGTTGTCTTCTGATCTCATGCACACTGGGACATGTACCCACCTGCACTTACCTATACATAGCATGCGTGCGTATCCCTCTTTCTAAAAAAGAGAGAGAAATGTCAGGATGAGCTAGTCCTCTTCAGGAATACCTACACCCATTTTTACAATGAGATTGCAGATAGTGTCAGAACCAAGTAAGACACTAATCCACTTAGCAAAGAAATAACTCTCTGACTTGTGAATCGTTCCATTCAGAGACCACACTTGGTACCAACTCTCAGCCAAGCTGGTTCCCACCCCGCACACATGGTTAGTGCCTCCACTGTCCTGGGTCTGAATGTTGAACTTGTCACCCTGACCCGTTCCTCTGACCACATTCCACACAGCACCCATGAGTCCCAGCTTTTTCTGTTGCTCATTTTTTCCCCTTTCTACTCTCCCCTTCTCTGGGCTTGACCCTCTGGTTATCTTCCTAGTGACGGCCTTGGCTTGTCTCGGTCTATCTATTCCAGAACGGATGAATGGATTTATTTTCTGCTCTTTCTTAGTCACTGATTTCACCCTGCTATGTTCTGGAACAGTCCAATAGGTTATACATGTTTGCAATGTGAACAGCATATTTGCTTTCCATTACTAGGGACAGAAAATACTTGTCATTTCAGGAATCTTTATATCTTTGTTGGTTTAATAACATTCTTTGTACTCAGAGCTGGTCATGGAAAATGACTAACATTCTCCATTTGGGGGCATGGCTGAGCCAATAAAATGTTACCAATATTATAATCAAGTCCCTGTTGATGGCGAATATGAAGAGAACTGCCACATTAAGGAAGATATTGTTTTCTATTGCTATTGCACATGCAACCTTGCGTGTGTCGCCAGGAGACTGAACTGACATTTTATATCTCTGGAATCTAGTAGACAATCTAACCCACAGCTACAGAAATACAGAGATTGAGTACATGAGAGATGAAAATCCAATCTTTATTCGCTCTGGGGTAGAGACCAAGACAGCAGTAATGGCAAATGTGACCAAGACATGGTGAACGGGAGACAGAGGGAGCAGACCGGAGGGTTAAGCAAAAAGGGTCAGGATCCGAGCAGTGTGGATGAGAGCCTGGCGTGCCATAGCCTGAAAGATAAGAAACAGACGGTAGGTCACAGCACTTGAACAAAAATCACCAAGAATGCCAGGAAGAACGTATGTGGTGGCACATCTGCAATCCTCTAACTCCAGAGGCTGAGGCAGGAGGATTCCAATTTTAGGGCAGCCTGGAAGATTTTGCAAAATCTTGCCTCAAAATAAAAATTTCATAAAGGGCGGGGCAGGGACTGCAGATATGGTCCAGCAGTTAAAAACTGCTCTCCAGAGGACTCTCTTCCAGAGGACCTGAGCTTAGCTCTCAGCACACATATCAAGTGTCTCTCAACCGAACGACACCGTCTTCTGGCCTCCACAGGCACCTGCACACCAATGGCGTATACTCACACAGACAAATACACATGCATATAAATAATAAAAATAGACTTTTTTAAAGGGCTGGGATGAATCTGGGTAGTAGATCCCCACCCAAGGCACTGAGTCAGTCCCTAGTATTGGAGGTAGGGGAGGGGAAAGCAAAGAAAGAGTGTGAAGAACTCAAGGGCAGCAATCCAGGAAGTTTCGAGGGGTGGTGGTTGAGAGCCTTGGTTAATGGGCCAATGAGGAGGCTCAGTGGCTAAGGGCTCTTGTCACCCAGCCACGCTACCTTCAGGGTTCAATCCCTAGGCCCACGAAAAGGTGGAAGGTGGAAGGAGAGAACCAACTTTCAACAGTTGTCCTCCACCCTCCTCCACGTGTATGAACACACAAAATTACTACATGAATGTAAAACTATGAACCAGCCTCGGTTAAGACTCAGAACATAAATCCATATCCATACACTATGTGAATGATTCTGGGCAATCTATCACTCTCTGAGTCACAATTTCCTTATCAGGGGACAGAAAAACAGAGCAGGAGAGAAGAGGGGAGACTGGAAACCACAAAGGCATCCCTGTAGGTGGTGAGAAGCAATGACATCATGCATACAGACTGCTTAGCCAATGGCTAGAAACCATTAAATCAATGGCAATCAACATGACACCAGTGGTCAAGGGCTGAAGCAATAGCAAGACATGAAAATAATTGCTGTCTGAATTCCTCCTTTGTTTTTTTAAACTATTTCATTTATTATTATGTGTGTGATGTGGTGAAGGGTTGCACATGCCTCGGCACGTGTGTGGAGGTCAGAGAACAACTTGTGAATATGAACCCCTAGGAAATGAACTACAAGTTGACCTAGTGACCTTCTGTGCAAATGAGTGCTGGATTCGGGAGCAACTGAGTCTCCACCAAACTTCAGCCAATCACATGCAGGTGGCCCGGGACTCCAATAAGATCGTCAGCTGTCTCCTCAGCCCCCACCTCCTGAACCTCATTCCATCAAGAAACACCTTCTTCAGGAAGGCTCTCTCTGAGCCTGTCCTGGTTCTGTGCCGCCCTACTCTAAGACCACAAATAAAGCCAGCAAAAAGCTACAAAGTTAGATTTGTTGTGGTTTAGCCTTTTAACATACCTGCCAGAAGCTGGTTATGAGCCTACTCAGCAGACTCAGGAATTACTGACAACTAATTGGAAGCTCATTCCTTCAAGTAACTGGGCTCCTTCCTGTGTCGTTGAAGTAGCTTTCCCAAACTGTGCTTGGGAATCCTGCCTTTGGCTCCCAGAGGCTCTTAGCAGCTAAATGTAACTGTAGAAAACACAATGCACTTGTCTTTGTCCCATAAACCTCTGCCCGTTTTCCTTTAGATTAGAACAGTCACAGTGCCAGCCCTTCTCAAAGTAACTGTTGCGTTCTAATCTTATGGAAAGTGTGACTTTTAAATAGACTCGCTTTTCCCCTTTGCTCTGACCTTTAGGGAAGTCAGAACTAAATTGGGATGTCTCTGAGCAATGAGACATTGTGTTAATACAGTTCACTGAAAATAGATTCTGCCTAGTGTTATCTTAATACTCCAACTCTGGACTAGACCGAGGGCCAGGAAACTACAGTCACTAACAAATCTGGCCAGCTCCCTGTTTATTGCCCCATTAAAATGCTCCAGTGCGTTTAATGAAAGAGCAGACTCAGAATAGAAACTATAGGGCCCCCAAAACCAAACATCTTTTTGTTTTGTTTTTGTGTTGTGGTTGTTGTTTTCAGAAGGAATCTCATAGCACAAGCTGGCCTGGAACTCACTATTGTAGCTAGGCTGGCTTCCAGATTTTCGAGGCTCTATCCCCGCTCTTGAATGTTGGGATTGCTGGTCCGCATTGGCACACCTGGTATATCTGACCCCACACAAATTTAGTTAACCCAGCACTACCTTTGTCTTCTAATGTCATTCCTTTGATTTTATTGTTGTCTGTGTTTTAAAAACAATCTGACCCACTTTGGAGATAAACTGTTTAATGTTGGAGAGAGAACAGGAGGGCCATCTAACACACACACGTGCACACACAAACACACACATGCATATGCACACACATGCACACACATATACACACACACACACCCATTCGCTCACACACGAGCACACAGTCCCCCTTTCCTTCTCCACATTGTTTTGCAAGCCGTGGGTCTTAGAGTTTCCTCTTTTCAGGTAACATTAAAGATATTTTCCTCGATAGAATTTGTTAACTAATTTCCCCAAATAATCCATTTTTAAAAGTTTCCGCTACAAGCTAAAAGAAGAAACGCTGGGCAAAGAGAAGAAAGGTTGATGTGTGGGGAGGGTGAGCAGGCTAGGGCCGCTGGAGCACTTTTGTGTCCCTTCCTACTCAGCACCAGCCCTCGCCACGGAAACTGGATCATCATGATGACAATAATGAAAAATAAAAACTTTTTCTTTTTTTAATGGTTAAACCCTGTTGCACATTAATTGCCCAGACCCATTTCTCTTCCCAAAAAGTGAAGCATCAGCCTAGCTCTGACCTTCGTGTGCTCGCGCGTGTGACCGGATGAGAGGCAGAGGAGCATTTTGATTTTCCGGGTAGCTGGTTCTCAGCTCTTATTAGCAGAGCACGATTTTAGTTCTCCACTGTACTGCTGTGGGGATCTCCATGAAAACTACCAATGTAAGGCTGTGTTTAGATAAAAGTCTTGCTTTCCAAGATCAACTTTAAATTAACAAAGTGTCGTAGGCTCTTAACCTAACAGAATCCTGAAAGAGCTATTAGTTGGCCATCACAGTAAACTGTAAACCAGCGTCCTACTGAAACTGAGCCATGGTCTTGGCCTCTCACACTAGTGAGTGTCGGTGCAAAAGACCTCATTGAGCAAGAACTTTTATGACTCCTAGTTTAAGATAAATATTAGGCCCTTGGGGGATTGGGGATTTAGGCCCTGAGAAAGTAATTTGAGGGACTTTCATGCCTGAAGTTGGTGTGGGCCTGAAGCAAACTCAGTTTTCCTTTTATCTTCTGGTAAATATTGTGTTTATCGTTAAGGAAAAAAAGAGCCCTTGTGCCAGCTTCTTTATGTAAATGTGCCAACTTCTTAATGTAAACTCCTGTTCACTTAAGACGATCAGTGTGTTGTATTTTCAAGTGAACCATAAGAACCACAAAGGTTTCCATCTTGTGAAAACTAAAGCTATGGGCTCAGAGTGTAAAGTCTGTAGGGTAGGCTGCTTCATTTCTTCTTTGGAATGTAAGAGAATTCGAATCACTAACATTCTTGGCTGTGTTTCCTATGCACATAGGCAAGCTGGAGGATCCAGACAGCCGCAATCCTTTTTGCCACAAAACGCTCACGTTTGGCAAGTGGTACTGACAAGGTCCGTCATCTTAACAACAATTGCCAAACAGCAAAGGGCACAAGCAGAGAGCGTATCACAGAGTCTCAGCTGTCCTCTCCTGTGCTGTCTATGGCATTCACCACATAGTACACTGCCAGAAAAGAATCCAAATTCCCATGTCTCCAGGGAGCCGTTACTTAGGGACTGCAGCGGTGACAGAGTCAGTAGGACCAGAGCCATTAGCTTGGGAAAGACTTTGATGTCCCTTTAAATGGTTTCTTCCTCTAGTCCAATAGAACGGAGGTGGCGTTGTATTATACAACTAGCTACACAACCACAAGGGCGCACACACTTATTTATAGAGGACATGAGTCTTTGCACAAGTCCCAGCCATCAACAAGTCCTGATTCTCCTGGAGTGCCTTCCAAGCTAGGAATGTTTTGCTTCTCAACTTCCACCTGGAGAGCTAAAATAACAATCTTGTTAATGAGAACACAATAGGAGTAACTGCACTGCTTTGCAGTGTTTCCACAAGGCGTACCTTTTAATTGCCTAGTGCTGGCAGCTTAACAGACTGTAATGAACACATTGTTCCTCTTTTTTTTTTTTTCCCCCTTGCACACAGCCCCTGAATTTCTATGTACAGAATGGAGGGAAACCCTGGAAGATGCTGAGGAAGCATTCAGAATAAGTTTATTTTGACCCAGGAGGTATGTCTTGATAGTTTGCATTTAGATGTGTGTGTGTGTGTGTGTGTGAGAGAGAGAGAGAGAGAGAGAGAGAGGGAGAGAGAGAGAATTAGCCCTCGTCATCTGGGAGATAACATTTCTTGTGGTGTCTGAAGCATTTTATGAATTAAAAGAATGAGACGGATTCTGAAGCCTAAATTAATTTAATCTGTCTGCTTTTGTTTGATGCAGCAGCCGTAGAGGCACACCCTACTTTGAAAATCTTCAGCTTCCAGGGTCTGGGCTTAGAAGAGGTTGCCTGGCAGTGGTGCCTTGCTTGGGTGTGGAAGGGAATCGGTTTTCAATTTCCCGTTGTGGAAGTTGGCATGACCCAAAAAAGCTTTGACTCAGACAGGTAGACACCCCACACTTGCCCATCACGCTTTTATTAAACGAGAGCTTGCCAGGCAAAGCAAACATGAAGGAAAGGAAGGAAATTATTACCCGATTCTTTCCCCAACTCACACATTTTCAGGGGTGGGGGGATCCCTGCAGTGTGAAGATGAAAGAAGCCGGAAGGTTCCTATTGGTCACGCTCCATTAATGGTGACGGACATCCAGCCAACCACACCATCAGGGCTTCCATGAAGCTCATGAGTTCCATAGCAGAAAATTTCCTGTTTACTGTTAGAATCAGGGGTTCCTTTGGTGCTAAGGACATGCCAGTCACATCACTAAGGAAGAATGTTCTTCACAGACAGAATCTTCATAGACAGCTGTCTCGGGGAAAGCAAGACAGACTGACAGAATCTTTGCAAGAACATCATCTGAGTGTGCGCAGATCAGTTTTCCAAAAACTCGTTAAGATACTTAAGAGGTAAGCAGGTTAACTCGGTCTGTCTCCAAGTTATTTAAAAATCAGGAAGGCTTGCCACAGGCTGATGAATGGGGAATCAGACTAGTGCTGAGGTCAAAGAGGGAAAAAAAGTGAAATTTGCCTCTCATGGTGCTTTATTCAAGAGATCAAATAATACAATTTACTCCTGACTTAATCTGGAAGAAAAATAGCCTAGGCACTATTTTAAAAGGAACTACTTGAAATTAAGGACAGGCAACAGGGCATAGTGGTGCACACCTTTAACCCCAGCACAGAGACAGGCAGATCTCTGAATTCCAGGCCAGCCTGGTCTACAGAGCAAGTTCCAGGACAGTCAGAGCTACACAGAGAAACCCTGCCTCAGAGAGAGAAAGGGAGAGAGACAGAGAAACAGAGAGAGACAGAGAGATTGAGACACGAGAAGCGAAGTGTCCACAGACAAAAACACCGCACAAGGCAGTTTCTAGTCAGAGAACAACACGGAAGTCTATGTGGTCTCTTTCCTTACTTTCCTCCTTTATTGTTGATATGATATCTCTCTTTGAACCAGAAGCTCATCCATCCAGCTAGACGGCTGGCAGAAGAGTCAAGAATCCCCTGCCTCCAACCCAGGGCTGGGGTTATAGGCATGCTTCACTTTTTACTGGTCCTGGATCTGAACTCAGAGCCTCCAGCTTTCACAGCATTTCCCCAACTGAGACATCTCCCGGAGATCTGGAACATTTACTTTAAACCTCAAAACAAACAAATGAACACCCCACAGCTTCATGTATTTGAAAAGGAATGATCACTTACTAAAGTTGAAACAAATACGTGACCTTTATGTTCACAGATCTGTCATTCACTCTTTGTTCAGACCAAATGGCACAGGCCGCATCTGCAAACACTTCTTTTCCCCAGCACACAACTGGTTCAGACAATCCAGACCCCCTGGCGCAGAGGCCTCCACCAGGAAGTGTTTGGTGGATGGCTCTTTATTTTTTTTTAAAATGTGCATCCTTGTGTGGGTGTGTGTGTGTGTGTGTGTGTGTGTGTGTGTGTGTGTATGTGTGTGGGGGGGGGTGTGTGTGTACGTGGTGTGTGTATGGTGTGTGTGTATGTTTGTGTATGTGTGTGTATGTGTGTGTGTGTTTGTGTATGTGTGTGTATGTGTGTGTGTGTATGTGTATGTGTGTGTGTATGTGTGTGTGTGTATGTGTGTATGTGTGTGTATGTGTGGTGTGTGTGTGTGTGTATGTGTGTATATGTGTGTGTATGTGTGGTGTGTGTGTGTGCATGTGTGTGTGTATGTATGTGTGTATGGTGTGTGTATATGTGTGTGTGTGTGTGTATGTGTGTGTGTGTATGTGTGTGTGTATGTGTGTGTGTACACCAATGCTTGCGTGCATGAGCATGTGTAGGTCAGAGGACTTGTGAGCGTCCCTCCTCTCCTTCCACCATGTGAGTCCTGGTGTTTGAACTCATTCACCATGTTTGGCAGCAGGCACCTTTCGCCCACTGAGTCATCTTGCCAGCCCCATGGTCCTTTACTTTAAATATCAAATATCTCTATACATGGAGGGGAAAGTGAGTTCAAACACGAATAGCGAAAGGATGGAGATCGTACCTAAAAAACTCAGAGTCTCCAGTAGGTGGAATTTCGTGTTGCACGCTCAGGACAGGCCCTCTCTTTCCTCCTTTCTCTCTGCACAAGCACACGCCCAGCCTGTGCACCTCCTCTTTCCACCTCTTCCCCACCATCCCATACGGGACTGAAATTCTTCCAAGGGACAGTGAAAGCTGATTTTTGACCTTGTGGCCACTGTGACAATTTGTCTAAGCTGATTTTTATCAGTGTCTTCATTGTGCCTCTGTCATCAATCTTCTAATATGGAGCCCAAACATGGTTGAACAACCACAGAGGTTTCAAACCAGACACCTCTCCAGGTCCGTGAGGATGTACAAAATCACCCATGGGCCTGTCCTGGTACCTATTCACAGCTGCCACCTCCACCCAGCTTGGAACCTAGCTTCCCAGCATCCAGTGACTGACTGATGTTAACAAGATCCTGGAGCCCACAGATGTGCTCATCCGGCTGTAGGAGTGGGGCTGCTTTCCTATCTTAGGCAGCTGGGTATGCAAGGCCCCTGAACTCCTTCCCCTTCTAGCAGCAGGGCACAAGGCTCCATTTAAAAGCTTGTTTTTTCCTTTCCTCCAATCCGAGAAGCCTCGGTGTGCAGATTCAGAAAGTAGCTTCTGTCAGTAAGTTGGAAGAATCAGGTCCCTTGGATTTTTGCATAGGCCCTTTGAGCCTAGGATGTTCTAAAATAGCTATAAATTACAGGTCTCCTCGGGCCATGTAGTTATATCCTCTCAGCAATAGGAAACTCCCAGGAAACCGCTAGAAAGCCAGGTCTGATTCTCATTCAAATCACATAATCACTGTAACCTCTCTTTCCTCTTCTGTAAAATGGGGCCCATAATTCCCACTTCAGAGCTATTGTGAGAACAGGATTGTGTAAAACAGTTAAGAAGAGCTTCTCTTCTCTGATTTCTGCCACAGTGCATGGGGCCAAGCACCCAAGAATGGACTGAGCCTTCTAAGCTATAAAGTCATATAAATCTTGTCTCCATTAGGTTGGCTTTCTTGAGCATTTCTTCACAGTAGCACATAACTCTAATATGTTGATAAAGTCGTGATGTTTGAATTCTCAGAGAATTAAAGGAAACGAAAGCATTCAGACCAAGTGGTCTTCCAAAGGGGACAAAATGGTTCCACTCGGATTGGCTCTAGAAAACTGATAGACCGGCAGTGGAAAGCAGCTCCCTGGAGCTGGCCCCAAACAAGGTACCTTCTAGCACCTCACTCTTGCCCCAGGACAATAACTGTTTCCACAGGGTACTCACAGCTTGGCATACCTAGCTCTTGCTCCAGTAGGGCCAGAGGAACAAAGCAAAGCCTTCATGGAGAGAGAAATACATAAGCAGGTTCCAGAAGAAAAGCAAATTATGCACACGGAATGAGAAGAATGTGACCTCAGCTTCCTGACCTGTAAAATATCTGGGGAGGGGTGGTCTCCAGAACCCAAGAAAAAAGTTAGACACTCTGGTGTGTGCTAGTCATCTCGGCACTGGGCAGCAGAGACAGGAGTATCTCTGGGACCCATTGGCCAAGTAACCTACCCTACTTGCTCAAAAAGCAAGCTGGAGAGCTTGGAATAGTATCTAAAGCTGTCCTCTGGCCTATGTTTACACACATCTACCCACACACACAAATTTAGTGAGAAATGGTAAGCCACGTGCCTGGAGGCCCTGGGTTTCATTAACAGTGCTGGAAAAAAGTGACGAGGGTATGTATTCATTTTCCATTGCTCTAACAAAATACCTGGTATAATTAAACAAAAGAGGGAAGGTTTGTTTTGGCTCAGGGTTTGGGAGTCAAATGGTTTCCCACTGATGATAGGTTGGGCCCTTATCTCGGGTTTGTTGCAATACCACAGTAGAGCATACCTGTGGCAGAACAAACCCATTCACTTTGTGGCCAAAAACAAAAGAGAAATGGGAAAAGCAAGGATCAGAGAGACACTGGCAAAGTGAGGTCCTTCAGAGGGAGGGAGGTTTCTCACTTGCTCAGGTGAGCGTAACTCAGAAGGCTAGAATCCCAGACAAATCAACAGCCACCAAGGTGACCCTGTGCCAGTGGCTTCAGAGTCCTGTGTCTTGTGACAGGGATAATGGGACTGTGGGTTTAGAATTGAGTTTTATTGTAAGGTTCTAGGTGAGAGAGTTCCCATACAACAGGAGCAGGGAGTGTCACCCAGCTGTCAGCCCAGAGGCTCTTTGTATGACTTATGACAGAAACCGGGGTGAGGCGTGAGGAAACTATTTGTCCAGTTGTCCCACCCTTGAATGTCCAGACACCTCTCAATTTCAATCATGTCCTCACATGTAGTTTCCAGGCAGAGGTACTTACTTGGATCATGTAAAGGGACAGAAAGATAACAGAAAACCAGATGGGAAACTAGAGGTCCCTTCGTGGCCTCCAGCCAGGACTGAATCAAAGATATTTTCAGCATCTGACCAAAGGCAAGAATTAAAACTGTTCACTTTCAGGGTTCCTGCTGGGAGCCCCAATACCCTGGTAACTTCGATGAAGTCTGCATGACAAAGTTCCAAGCTCCCTGGCCAGAGAATTTCGGCTTACCAGCCATTTTGCCCCCTTCTCTTTGCTGTAACAGCGACAAAAAGCCTTTCATCAATAATAATGTCTGCATGGCCTAGTAATACTTTAGCTGGCTGGTGTTAGCTGAGAAGGTGCTGCAGCCATTTTACTCAAAAGTAATTGTTATTGTAAAATACCTTGCAGACTTCTAAGTCCTGGCATGTGTAGAGCTATCTAAGCATACAGATAGTACATTGTAAAGGCTATTCCTGGGGTGGGCATTGGCCCTTCCAGGAAGAGACAAGCCTTTAACAGATAGAAGCAAAAAGAGCCTAGATAGAGAAAAAATAAACATGCACCAAAGAGCTAAAACCATTAAAAAAAAAAAACCACTTCTTTGGTGCCTACATGGCACCCTGCTGTTTGAGGCAGATGGAGATATAATTCAGTCAACAGTAACATTCAACCAATTATGAGTTATTGAGCAAATGTTATTTGATAGTAAACAAGATACTTGAAGTTTGAAAGTCGAAGGAGGAAGGACATCCAGCCCCTCCCTGGGCGTGATCAACTTCTGCAAGGGACTACATCTGCATACCAAAATACTGCTTTTGGCTTTTTAAAGTTTCTGCCAGAGCAGCTCTCTCTCTTTCTGGCACAGTTCTCTCCTGGTAACGTACACTGTCAGTCATTCTCTCCCCTTTTCTCTTCTTCTCCCCTGGTAATGTATGTTGTCAGTCTCTCCCTCCTTCTCTTTTGGTGTGGTTTTTCCACTGACAAGGAGCATTGCATTGTCAGTCTCTCTCTCGCCCCTCTCTTTTCTTAATATGTACATTGTTAATTCCCCTACTAAAAACGTTCCTCCGTTTTACTTTTAAAGCATGTTCTACGTGTCATTTCAAAGCGCGATTGTGCGTGCCATTTCTTTGGGTCCCATAGAAGAACGAACTACTCAGTTCATTTGCCATTCCTCATTTTCCTGCACTTGTACTCCCTCCTGAGTAGAGTTTTTGTGAACCTATCTGTGGAAAAGGCTGGTTCCTGCCGCAGGTTCCTGCCTTAAAAATGCCCGTTCTCATCACAGGGTCCCACTATTCCCTTTAGAACACATATGTGATACCAAAAGAGCCTACCTCTAAATGGTACCCCTCAATAGCACCATGGCCTGGAGGCCAAACCTCTGAGTCACCCCTACAACAATGCTTT
The DNA here is from genome assembly GCA_026225945.1 of Cricetomys ansorgei. Classification (NCBI taxonomy): domain Eukaryota; kingdom Metazoa; phylum Chordata; class Mammalia; order Rodentia; family Nesomyidae; genus Cricetomys; species Cricetomys ansorgei. Next base: position 6,422,616 of record JAMJFZ010000451.1, on the reverse strand, counting down.
TTTTATGAGAATGCCAAAGCCCCTTTCCTGAGAGGCACCTCACTGTCTCATTTGGGAACATTTCCCATTCTGACAAAGTCTCTGGAAAGGTCAGCTGCTGACTGGACGAGGAATCTTAGAAGGCTATTCAGGGAGGCTGGCTCCTATCAGCCACAGATATTTGATCTAGGTAATGTTATAGCTGTGTTACTTTGTCAAACAAAGCTGCACACCCTCTCAGCCATGGTCTTTACACTATTTATTTGTCTATGGGCCCTTTGATGTCTTAATTAGATCTGATCTGTCTGGCTGAAGCCCAGTGGCTGGCATCCAAGGGCTCATCTTCCTGTCCTAAAAGTACTCAGAGCTTGCAAAAGCCCGAGAATAACACTAACACCAGAAAAGCAAAGTGTCCCAGGAAAAAGCTTCCATAACCAGCCCATACGCAGATAGTTCCCCAGGGCATCATCTGGACAAAGAAACCCGATCTTCCTCCACCCTGACCCCACCTCCACCTTTTTCCCACAAAAGCCTTACTCCTTCTTACTTTAATTAAGTTTCTGACATCATTCTGGTGAAGGCTTTGTGCTCATGCAGTCTTGCAGAAAAAGCCCAGAATCCTTCAGTGACAGCAGTAAGCCCAAGAACTTGGTCATGCTCAGAATGCCCCACCTTCTCCCCTGTGTGAGCGTAGACTATTTAAATGTCAGTGATCTGAAGTCTTAAATGCCAGATCCAGAGAATTAAACCTTAACCTAAGTAAAGACCTTCGTTCTCTCCACTCCCTGCTCCCGTTTTCTTGTTTGTTTGTTTTCCCCTTAGGTCCGGGATGCAAGCGCACGTGGTGTGTGTATGTGTGCATGCGTGTGCACACACAGGGCTGCGTTCTTCCACAGAGCTTTGTAATCCTAGCCTGGCTACCTCAAGCACCCATGGGAATCCAGAGGACGACTTTCAGGAGTCGGTTCTCTCCCTCTGCTGCATGGCTTCCGGGGACAGAACTCAGGTTATCAGCCTTAGCAGCAAGCGTCCTTGTCGTTACCCACTGACCCATCTCAGTAACCCAACTTCAGCCTATCTTATCTTCATTTCCCCCACTCCCCCAATATCACATCAGAACCGTTCTTGGACTGGGAATGTAGCTCAGTGGTGAAAAGGCTTGCCTAACCTGCACAAGACCGTGGATCGGATCCCCAACATCATAAGAAGAAAAAAATAAATAAATAATAGAACCAGTCTTTAGCTTGTCAAACTGGTGTGGCTGCTCTGACTTTTCAATGATGGCCTTCCAAGGTCTCCGTTACCTCAGTGGGACCGTCTCAGGGATAGCCACTCAGTAAGTGGTGTCTTGAACCCCATGTAAGGCTTCTAAAACTGGACTGCTCCACACTCTGCCCCTAGATAGTATAAGAAAGAACTCAGGCACTTTAAGACATAACAATCAATCACTGGCGAATCAGGGCTATGCTCATCTCTAATGCTGAACTAAGGTTCTGTTTCAGGCACTCATTTACCAAGACAGAGAGAGTGATCAAAAGTCCTCACGACGCTTTTCCATTCCCAGGACAACATGGGCTCCAATTTCCAGTAAAATCTAAGAGGAAAGCCTCAAGTCAGCCAGAGTGCTTCAGCCCTTGAATATGGCCCGTAGCAATCTCTTACATTTATAAAGATCACCCAGTTTATGAAGTCCCTCATGTACATTTATGTATGAGGCCTTTGAGGTGGATGAAGCACTGGGAGAAAGAAGGGGGTCCCTCCAGCCCTCCCAGCCTTAAACTGCTGAAACAGCAGAACGTGGGAGAGCACTTTCTACTAAATTTCACCCTAACAGGACAGCATACAATTTAAAGTTACTTTTAAGTATCTGAATGCTTTATGCGACAGGAATTTACCAAAGTGGGGTTGTAGCTAGAACTGTGTGGCTACTATGGAGAGGAAAGAAAAGTCTCAGTCCCCTTCAGACGCTTCAGTGTAAGTCTGCAGCCACACAAAGGAAGTAGAGAGTGGGGACCTCTAAGGCTAGGGGATGCTGCTTAGCTGCGGATGGCTGCCCTGGAGAGGTGACCCTTAAGCTGAGCTGTAAAAGACCTCAGCTATCAGGTGAAGAGAGAGAGAAACAAACATCAGTAAAAGCAGCTCCTTAAAAGCAGTGTGGTGGGGCTCGGAGCACATGGGAGGAGGCTGGAGAAACTAGGATGAATTGCAGAACTGCATCCCAAACACACACACACACACACACACACACACACACACACACACACACGTACGCACGTGTACCCCAGGGCACTGGGAAGCTGGGAAAGGGCACCACCCTTCTGAGATGGGAATTCTACAATAACATACTGTGGGCTTGAGTGAGGAGAGACAGGGTGAAGAGAGGTGAAGGATTGAATGTATGAATAGACTGGGGTTTTTTGTTGTTGTTTTGTTTGTTTGCCTTTTGATTTTTGTTTTTTTGACACAGGGGCTTACCCAGGGCTTGCTCTGTTGCCCAGTTTGGCCTTGAACTATCAATCCTCTTGTATTAGCTTCATACATGCAAAGTTTACAGGTATGTTCTTCCTGGCCCAGGCAGCTGAGAGCTAATGATTGCCAAGATGGAAGAGGTCAGATAGAAGGAGAGAGAGATGGTGCATCAGGGCTCAGAAAACAGCATTCAGAAGTACATACTCGGAAGGCAGAGGCAGGTGGATCTCTGTGAATTCAAGGCCAGCCTGGTTCCAGGACAGCCAGAGTTACAAAAGAGAAACCCGTCTTGGGGGAAAAAAAAAAACCTAACAAACAAAGTACACTATGTCTGTCATGAATATGGTATTTTGGCTGAGCACATTAAACTGAAGGAGTCTCAGACTTGAAAGAGTCTCAAAAGGGCTCTCTCTGACCTCCCCATGGCCCTCCTGCCCCCCACTCCTTCTCCCCCAAAGCAATCCACAGAAATCAGAATTCCTCAGGACAAGTCAAGTCAGGACATAGAAAATAAACTCCACCCCCAAATGCAGACACAAAACCTGAACTATTTCTTTAGCTCTGTGTAGGAGCTGATTATGAAAGATTCCCTGAGTTGTTCTGTCTGGAAATAGGTCATAATGTAGAAAGAAGGTTTTCAGTCTGTCTATTTCTATTCTATTCATGCGACCGATTATTTGTCCTGAGACACAAGAACCTGGATACTTGAGCAGGTGCCCCCAGGAACTCAGATTCACAGCTGTAGCAATAAGAGTATCCTTCCAAAAAGGGCTTGCCCGAGACCCAGGGGTGAATATGCTACACAGAGGGGCCAAGAGGAGCCAGAACAAGCAGCTTTGTCAGGTGTCTCCTCTCAACCTGTCACCAGTGGTTGGCTTTCCTTTGTCTAATCACATTCCATATGGCCGTCCATTCTCCACAGAATCTAGGCATAAAGATGGACAGTCGTCCCTGGGTCTTGGTTCTTTGTGTCTGGAGACTCCCGTGTGCATAAAACTGTATACACACATTTTCTATGCTTTTGTCTTTTGTTACAGAAGTGTCAGCCGTGACCCAGTGATAGATGAGGCAAGATATCACACCTTTTCTACCCTAGAGGAGGGTTCTAGAAATAAGAGCTTAAGAAGGCTCAGATGTAGGAACTGAGAAAGAGGGAGCTGTCAAGGTGTCGCTTTTCAAAGAATATTATGTATTTGAATGATGTTCACTTAAATGTGTCGAACAGGTGTCTGCTGTCATGACTGACCCTCCCAACTGCAAAATGGCCTGTGTGCAGTCACAGCGGTCCCACAATTGAGTCTGTGAACTGCTCTTACCACTTTTTTTAAGGGGTGTGTGTGTGTGTGTGTGTGCATGTGTGTGCATGCGTGTACACATTACACACGTGCATGTGTGGATGCCTGTGTGTACCCGTGTGTGTACAAGTGTTTATGAACGTGTGAATACACGTGTGCACATACATGTGGATATCAGTAAACAACTCTCCAGGAGTCGGTTCTCTTCCAACCACGTCTTGAGGCAGAATATCTCCTTTCTGTCACTATATTGAACCACAGAGGGAAAGTAAACACATCACTAAGATTCATCAGCAGAGCTGATGGAGCTCTGTTAAAGGAGAAGGCGAGACACACTGGCCATGGCCACCATGCTGCTTGATTGTGTTTGTTTTGCAGTGCTGCAGACTCAAGCCATGGTGTCATCTATGCTCAGCTGCTGAGCTAACCCCCAGCCCCAGTCCTACCAGAAACGTGTTTATACTTTAAAGGTTTTTTATTGTTTTTGTTTGTGTTTTCTGAGACAAGGTTTCTCTGTTGTAACTCTGGCTGTCCTGGAACTCACTCTGTAGACCAAGCTGGCCTCGAACTCACAGAGTTCATCTTGCATGCATTTTCTTTCACAGAAATACTATTTCTGCCTCTGGTACTCTAGCTACTCTTCACGTGTCAGGGCAAAAACAGCAGAGAGGAATAATACAGGAGCCAGGGTGGATCACTGTAGGGGTGAGGTGTCAGTACGGGTGGAGGCTGTGTCTGCATAAAATCACTGTGTTCCATCAGGGCCAGGAGAAGCTGGTGCAGAGGGAACTCTATTTTCCTCAGTATGTACTTGACTTTCATATGACTATCTCATTCTATTTTGGTCTTAGAGTTAAAAAAAAAAAATAGTAATGAATCCATTCAGGAGATTTAAAGAAAATGTGCCACAAATTACTAAAAGCATGAAAAACCAGCCAGGAGTAGTGATTCATGTGATTCCCATCGAAGAGTGAGGAAGGAAGGACTGTGGCTTTGAAGTCAGCCCAGGAATACTGAGGCTTAAAAGGAGAGAGAGACAGAGGAAGGAAGGAAGAAAGGAAGGAAGGAAAGAAGGAAGGAAGGAAGGAAGGAAGGAAGGAAGGAAGGAAGGAAGATCTACTGTTGAGATGGCTCCACATAAGTAAAGATACTGCCAAGGACAACCTGAGTTTGATTCCTGGGACCCACATAGTACAAGAAGAGAACTGACTCCTGCAAGCTGCCTTTTGACCTACACATACAACAGATGATGATGATAGATAGATAGATAGATAGATAGATAGATAGATAGATAGATAGATGATAGATAGATGATAGATAGATAGATAGATAGATAGATGATAGACAGATAGATGATAGATAGATGATAGATAGATAGATGATAGATAGATAGATGATAGACAGATAGATGATAGATATGATAGATAGATAGATAGATAGATAGATAGATAGGTGATAGATAGATAGATAGATAGATAGATAGGAGATAGACAGACAAATAGACAGATGAAATTTAGAGAGAGAATAGAGGGGGAAGGGAAAGAAGGACAAAGGCAGGGAGAGAAAGGAGAAATACTTGAAAAATCAGTCATGTGAAGAAAGTTTAATAATTGGGAAAAAGATAAGACTAAAGGTTGACCAAATGCCTCCCTCAGAGTCACGAGCAGATGATATTCTGGGGAACACTGTGTCCTGAGAATATAAAGAAGACAACCTCTTGATACAGCGAGATAGCTTTATAATGAGAACAGGCACATGGAACCCTGGCTTGTATACTATAGACATCCAGATTGTTATCCTAAGAAGACTCTGGAAGTCCCAAACGTCTCTAGCAGACTACGTAACTTTTTTTAGCAAATGATTACTCTTTGTGAGTCTCCATTTTTTTCCCGCTAAATGGGAATAATAATACCTACCTGACAAGTTTAAACGAGGCAGCCATTGTTCAAGCTTACAATGACACTTCCACACAAAACGTCTCCCTTAGCCACTTTCTCCATTATTCCTTTCTGGCATTAATGGGCATTATGGGCAATAATGAGCATCAATAAATTGCACTCAAGAAATATATTTGTTTATTCATAAAAATATTCACAAGAACCACTTGCAGAACTAGAGAGATAGCCCAGTCAGTTAAATGCCCGATGAGAAAGCATGAAGACTTGAGTTTGATTCCCTAGGACCCACAAAACAAAGCCAGGCATGGTTGTGCACATTGGTCACCCTACTGCAGGGGAGCAGAGACAGGCAGAGCCCCATAACTCACTGGTCAGCCAGTCTAGCCAACAGGTGAGCACTGGGTTCAGTAAGAAAACCTGAAGCAAAAAGATTACATGGAGAGCAATTAAGAAAGACATCCAACATCAATCTCTAGTTTCTGAACATATTGCACACACATGCCAACCATTTGGTGAAAAACAAACAAAAAAACCGTATTCATAATGAAATCAACTTACAAACTATAAATTTGAAAATAAAGTTTAATTTGTTTCAGAACAATCATTTTAAGCAAAACAAACAACTTAAAGAAGAAAATGCCATTGATGACCAAACAGTATTCCATTTACCCACAGGATCAATGAAAACAGATCACTAACAAATCTGGCTAACACACATGAATGACTGCCCACGGGAAAGGAGGTTTTGAGTATAAAATTTAGATAAAGAAAGGGATTCATAGGGGCTGGAGAGATGGTTCAGTGGTTAAGAGTACTGGCTGTTCTTTCTGAGGACCTAGGTTCAATCCCTAGCACCCACATGGTGGCTCATAACTGTCTGTAACCCTGGTTTCAGGGGATCCAACACCCTCACACAGACATGCATGCAGGTGAAACACCAATGCACATAAAATGAAAATAAATAAAATATTTTTTGAAAAGAGAAAAGGATTCATTAAACTAAATCCCATAGATTGCACCACAAGTTTTTGACTGATAGGAAAGTAAATAAGTTTATAGCTTGTCCTTTAAAAAATATTTTATTCTTAAGTGGTACATTCCTGAGAACTGAGTATCAATGGATCACACTGTTTCCAACATGATCTGAAACAAAGCATTAACCTAGGCAGCAGAGATCTCCAGGGCCTGGGAGGATTCACAGAGCCAGTTTCTCAAAATTACAACCCAAGATTTGACGTCAGGGACATTGTTCATGCAGAATTCACTCCCCCAAGGCCAAACAGCTCACAGAACTTCTTCAGAAACTGCAAAACATCTGATAGAGCCTTGACATTTTGTAAAAAAATAAATTTAAAAAAAAATGGAATTCTGCCTCCAAGCTCCAACCCAAGCTGTGCCTGTGCACTGATTGTACTTTTGACTCTTTAAAGAATGACGCTCTGACGAAACTTTCTCCTGGACTAAAATTTAGTCAGGCTAGACCATCTTTGTGTTGCCCGATTCTAGCCAAAAATCCTACTAAGCCGGTTTTAGCAAGAATGCCTTCAATATCTGATCAAATTCTTCCTCCTCTACGCTGCAGGTGATGTATGATTGATTGCCCTGATGTCTTGGGGAGAATCCCCCCAAGCTGATGTAGCCAGATCCCCGCTACCCTTGAGTTTCTTCTTAGTTATTTCCCGTCCACTGGTCCCCCGCCCTGTGCCTGGGCTGAAGCCGCCTTTATCTATGCCCCCCTCCCCACTGCTACTTGCAGTAACCTGTCCACACACCTGATCTGCCCAATTCCAGGCCTTCCCTACAGCCTTTACCAGCGGCTTATGTTCAGATGCCTTCATTTTGTTAACGCGTCTATTCCCCGAACTACCACAGGCCTTTACACTCGTTCATTGCTAGTCACCTATCCCCCATCCTAAGGTACCGTAAGGCCCCCTGACCCCACCGATTCATCGCCTTAGTCCTACCCAATGAGATAAAATCTGTACTCTAATATAAATCTCAACCTATCTGTCAGAATTTTCTGAATCCAATTTTTTTCTCCCTAAAAGTTGCATATTTTTCACTATCAACAATCAAGATCTAGATTCCCTATTAAATCCAAGGGAAGCCTAGATAGAACCGTATAAGCTCCATACAAAAGCAGGACGTTGTTTTCAGCTCTGCAAGCCACCAGCCTCCTGCCTGTCCTTTCAGGGCCACCCTGGCCTTAGGTGGCACTACTGAACTTCTTCCCAAGGGCCTGGCCTGCTCCAAAGAGTAATCAACTAATGGGAGCAACAAGGTTTGTGGTAAGGCCAGAACCCCCGCCAGTATTAAGCATAGCTGAAGACACTTCTGCTGTTTTCCTTCAAATATCTTCCAAAGGGGAATATCTTAGAAAAATCTGAGAGCATTCAAAAAAAACAAAGACGTGAAAGGAGCTAGAAAATAGGACCCTGGAGGACTAGGGGGAAAGATGCTATGATTCTTAGTCCGAGGGAAAGAAAGCCTGCAGGCTATTTAACAATGGCCTGCAAGGTTTAAAGGATATTCCTCAGGGAAACAGGAGACCAGCTGTCCAGCGTCTCCTGTGAGGACGGAACAAAAAGGAATGAGCTTCAGCTTCCACATGAGTGACTTAAGCTAGAAAATGATCTCTGCCAATGAGGATAGCAGACCCAGAGACGTTGTCAAGGGAGACTGGGGCTCTCCTCTAGAGTTCTTCAAAAATCAAGGAGGCCGTTTCCCGGGGCGGGGCAGGTTTGGTCACGGAGGCAGGCAGGAGAAGCCGGGGCTCAACACCTCGCCGGCTGAAGCTGTGACTCTGCCACCGACAGCCAGCGCTCAGCCCTCACGGCCGGCAGCATGTAGGGTTTGCTGTTTTCTGAATCCAGCCAGGCAAGAAGTAAAAAGGGGAAGCTTGTGAAGAATGAGAAAAAGGTGAAATTGATTAATTTCCATGAGAGAGGCTGGATGAAGCTGCAAATAACTCAGCTGAAGTCCTTGGTAACTGTCCATTTCTGAAGTAAGAATCCCCTCTTTCTCGTATGAAGATTAGCTTCTTTATAAACCACTAATTGGGCTTCTCTTCCCTTCTCTCTCTGGCTTCCTGGCCTCCCTTTGAGTCCTTTGTACGTTCCCTTTACACCTTCTGCATTAGCCTGTTTCAGATTCCTGCACAACAAAAGCCAAAGACAGATTCTTGATGTTGGAGCCAACCCTTCACGAATTCCAGGTCCAGATCTTTGGCACAGTGTTGCTGTCAGTTAAACCTAGCACTGAATCCTACGCGGCCTGAGGAGCCCTCGTCCAGAATGCTTGGGACCAGAAGCACTTCCGCTTTGGACCTTTTTTTTTCCTTCAGATTTTGGAATATTTTCATAGACATAATGAGATATCTTGGGAATGGAGCCTAAGTCTAAACACAAAATTATTTGATACTTCATATGCTTCTCAGGGCCTCAAGGTAATATATGTACCTACAGACACACATATAGCTCTGTGTACAAAATAGTTTCACAGTATAGAATTCTCTGCCTGCTGTGTCATGTCAGCACTCAAAATAGAAGTTTCAGATTTTGGAGTACTTTGGACTTTAGATATTCTGATTATCGTTGTTCAATCTGTACACTTTTTTAAAAATTTTAATTCCTTAAGGACTCGGGTATCTCACCCACCAACACTAAACAGTGGTTTTACAGCTGGTTGTGGAGGGTACAGCTGTAATTCCCACACCTAAAAGGCAAGATCTGCATACTGTAAATAACCAGCTCCTCTTACCAATTGGTTCATACTAAAATGCTCTTGGGTCCTAACAGGTTAATGCACCACTTTTCCTCCCCCACCTGACCCTCAGGGGAGACTGACCTCATTCCCTCATGATCTTGCACCAGCCCCTTTGCTGGAAAATGAGCCCTTGGCCCAGACGCAGAACAGAGAGAAGCATTTAAGCAACCCCCTGAATTCTTGAGTTGATGCCATGGAACAGCCAACAGGGGCAGACTCACCTACTAGAGCTCCACACATCCACCAAGGACAGACTCCACACAGCCACACACACATACACTAAACACAGAACTAGCAAAATATCTGGAGCAAGATGGCAGCTCTCAGGGGCCGCAGGAAACCCTGTCATCACTCAGGGCTAAGAAGTCCTTACTGAGGGGAAGGACACAGAGGAAAGCAAATGGCTGAGGGTGGTTCTAGGTTCAAATCCTGCACTGTGTGCCTCAGGGTGCAGAACCAACCAGAAGCTTAAAGAAAAAAGCTTCATTGTATCCTGACTCAATGAGAATTTTAGAGAGTCAGCCCCAGAGTCTGTGTTTTTGAAAAGCTGCTGGTGACTCTGACATAAGACACCAGGGGTGGGAGTAAGTACTCATTGACTGATTGACTAATGTTCCCACTCTCTTTATCTACAACCCTTGTTCCCCATTGGGAGGGAATCCTGGCTCATTATGGTAGTCAGTTGATAGCATATAAACCCCTTCTAAACTACAAAATGAGTTCAAGCCAGTGTGCTCAGAATCGCACGGGAAGGCATCCTGAAGGTTGCCTTTCCACTAACTCTCTGGTGTGAATTTGAGTTGTCCTCAGTTGTGAGTCACGAGATGAGGAAAAGCAAACGAAATGCATTTACTCAATACAACACTGTCTTGGAAAGGGCTTGAGAATGTGTATAGACCATGTTCCTCCCATCCTAGGGGTGATACATCATGGGGGAAAACTTGTCAATGACTGCACGAGAACAGAAGACAGTGTAAGCACCAGACCCTTATGGAACCACCTTTGTTGGGGTTGCACATTCCCGAAGCTCGGGCTCCATCGGGAACCAGAAGACAAGGCCTGGTCACAAGCATGAGCCTGGGAAACAGACGTGTAAGGATTTCTGGGTTGAGCATTCTGAGTTTCACTGCTCAGCTGGCTCTGGGCCTCCCGAGCACCTGTTTCTCCGACCTGAGTTCTGGACCAATGTCATGTGATCAAGTCTTTGTGAGTGGGCCTGAGTCTCCAGGCATTTCTGTAGCCATGAGAATTTGACACCTGCCATTGCCTGTAGGCCCATCAGGGTGAGGAGCTTATTTTTCTTGCTCATTCTTCCTAGACAGACTCCTGCCTCACAGCCTCTAATCACACTCTTAGACTGCCTTTGGGCCAGAAGCCAACTGTCCTCTCAGTATTCTTCCCCCTTGACTGAAACCCCACCTGTTGATTCTTGCTGACTTTCCGATAACCCAGCTGTCCATGATCAGAAACGTCTCCTGTGACTCCCAACTCCTGACACTATACTCTGCCTGCCTGTTTCCTACCATTTGCTTCATCTTGTCTATCTCTCCCCAGCCATCGCAACTGTTCTATCTCCAATGTGAGCACCTGATCACATCACAGTGTTAAAGGATGTATCTAGAGAATTTTATATGTCAAGAACTCGTTACCGGTACAGTGGTTCATGTTTGCAATTCCAGCTCTTAGGAGGCAAAGGCAGAATGTTTGCCTTGAGTTTAAACCAACTGTACGATACAGTGAGTTTCAGGCCCGCCGGGGCTGCACAGCAAGAAGCTGAAGTTGTGGTAGGGGGCAGGGACTGGGTGATTTCTCATCTGTTACCCCTCCAGTACAACCCATCGCCCTTTTACTTAACCATTTCTCTTTTTAACGTTTTCATCTGTCAGCTTAGGATTCCTGATAACAACGACCTAAAAGTTAGTAAATGTTCATCTGTAGGAATCTTCAACCTTTGTTGTATCTCATTATTACCTGGGATAATAGTGAGATTGCCATTATCTCAATAACTCCAGGAACTCACTATTTAAAAGCATGGTAGGATGTGTGGTGGCTCAATGGGTAAAAGTGCTTGCTGCCAAGCATGATGACCAGAGTTCAAATCCCAGTAACTGTGCAGTAGAAGGCGAGAACAGACTCACTAGTCCTCTGACCTCCACGTGTATGCTATGCCACATGTACTTTTTCAAGACAGGGTTTCTCTGTTGTAACTCTGACTGTCCTGGAACTCACTCTGTAGACCAGGCTGGCCTCAAACTCACAGAGATCCACCTGCCTCTATCTCTCAAGTGCTGGAATTAGAGGTATGAGCCACCACCACCCAGCAACTGTAATTTTTTTTAAAGCATAGAGCTGGAACATGGGCGTTCTCTTGTAGTTCCTAAACTTAATTTTATTTATTTATTTATTTATTTATTTATTTTGATTTGGCAATGTTCTATTGCTGTGAAGAAACACCATGACCACAGCAACTTTCTTAAAGGAAAGCATTTAACTGGGGCTGGCTTACAGTTCAGAGGTTTATTCCATTATCATCACGGTGGGAAATACGGCAGCATGCAGGCAGACATAGTACTGGAGAAGGAGCTGAGAGTTTTACATCTACATCCGTGGGCAGCTGGAAGAGAGGGAGACACTGGGCTTGGCTTGAGCATTTGAAACTCCAAAGCCTACCCCTGCCCTGCCCCTCCACAGTGATACACTTCCTCCAACAAGGCCACACATACTCCTGCACTTGTCAAGCTGCTGTGTCACTCATCAAGGAAGACATGGAGGCATTTTCACAGATGTAAACTGCCAGACTTTAGCATAGGGAACCACTATCATGGCAAGCATCACACTGGACGGTTGAACCCCAAGCATCTGATCCCAGGGGTTTTTATTGATTCAGAACTCCTCAGGTGTTCTGTTGATAACATGTGCAAATCATGAGCAATCAAATATAAAGCCAACACCTGCAGACAATAAAATGCAAGGCCTAGGCAGCCCCTCACCCAACAGTGCACAAAACAACTGTTTTAAACATAACTAAAAATAAACTTCTACAACATTGACTCCTTTCTGTATAAGACAATCAGAAAGAAATTGCTTTATCTCTACAACACTTCCCCAGCAAAACTATTTACAAGATGAACAATTATGAGGCCTGCTAGGATGCCAGGATTGAAACCAAACATCTACCAATCTTTTCATAACATTTTCAGACAGCAGAAAAACATTACCAATGTCTGATTATCTGGAATTCACTAAAATCTTCTGGGCTCCTCCAAAGAGCTTGGATCACTTCTTGGGCTCTGCCCTCTTCAGCACACACAGCTTGTCCTCCAGGTTCTGGCTGGCTCGCCTCCACCATTGCTGCTGTCCTTGATGGTCATTCCATGGTACTGGCATCTCCAAAACTGCTAGGGTCCCTTGCTGCAACTGACCTACACTTTCATCGATAGCCTCTCATAGGTTCTCTTCATGGTGCTAAGCCTCAGCTGCTCTCCATGACCCTTCATGCCTTCAAAACCAGCACCACCTGGGTGGTTAAGTACCAAGTTCAGCTGCCAGCACGAGACACAACCTCGGCCAGTTCTGGAAGACAGCTTCTGTGTGTGGAGGAAACACACCAGTGGCAGCAGGAGGGAGCATCAGCTCCGTGATCAGGAAAAGTGATCAGAGCCTTGTTATTTCCCTGCTCCCAGCTGAATTTCTTTGTTTTTACCATGAAAATTTCTTTCTCTTTCTCTGAAAGCTTCTACTCTGTAGCTCTCACCTCGGAGCTTTCGTTCTCATTTATTTATTAATTTCACAGTCTTCTCTCTTCATGGAGGCTTATTTCCTTTCTCTCCTCTTCCTTCAGGAGATTTCATTAAAACCTTAATCTCTGTCCTCTGGGAACCACTCTGAGCATACTTTACTGGATTCTGCAAGGTCTGAAGTTTCTCTCGTTCTTCCTTGTCTCCACCTTGAATGAGCGTGCATGACTTCAGGCCCAACATTGCAGACACCACTTGTAGTTGCACACCTACTGCGGTGGCTCAGCAAGGAAGACACGGAGGCATATCCATAGGTGCAAACCCTGTCAGACCTCAGCAGAGGGAACCACTGCCATAGCAAGCACCATACAAGACAGTGGAGCCCGGAGCAGCTGATCTCAGGGGTTTTTCTTGATACCTAAGCTCCTCAGGCATTCTATTGATATAACATGTAGATCATGAGCAATCAAACATCTTTTACATAAAGCCAACACCTGCAGACAATACAAATGCCAAGCCCTAGGCAGACCTTCACCCAAGAATGCACAAAACAACCATTTTAAACAGAACTAAAAATAAACTTCTACAATATACTCCAACAAGGCCATACCTCCTAAGCCCTGTAAATATCACCGTTCCCTAATCACAGGGCATTCAAATCTATGAGCTTATGGGGCCGTTCTTATTCAAATCACCACAGAAACTATGTCTTTTAAAATGAGGTCTGTGGACACGCCAAGGAAAGGAGTGCAAAAGTCAACTATGAGTAGGAACCTTCCAAAGGCAAATCTTGTATGATCCAAACAGCTTTAAGTTTTTTGTTCGTTTGTTTTGTTTTGTCTTTGAGACAAGGTCTCTCTATGTAGCCCTGACTGTCCTGGAACTCTGTGTAGACCAGCTTTGGCCTTGAACTCACAGAAATCAGTCTGCCTCTGCTTCCCAAGTGCTGGGATTAAAGGCGTGCGCCACCGCTGTCCTGATAGGTAGGGAATAATTTTTCAAAAAAACTTTAAAAGATGGTAATTTTTTCAAATTGAAAAAAGGCAGCCTCAAAACAGAACCAATATAAATTCATCTCCAGGTCAGACAGGACTGTTACCATCTCAGTGCGAGAAAATCCCGAGAAGCTTAAACAATCTGAAGCTTTTGAGTTTCTTTTTTCTTTCTTTTCTTTTCTTTCTTTTTTAAAATTTTATTTATTTGTTTGTTTGTTTGTTTGTTTTGCTTAACTGCACTGAAGTGGCAAAATAAAAAATTTTGTTGTTGATGTTAATCATTCTTTGAATTTCCAGAAACAAAATACCTATTGGTTTCTGGAACTTTACACATCATTGCCTTAATAAGATTGCAAACATATGCTGTAATATGATACATTTTGATTCTGAAATTTTAAAACTAAAGTGAGAATTACTGTTTTTAAGTTTCTGGAGAGTAAGGTGTGTGTGTGTGTGTGTTTGTGTGTGTGTGTGTGTGTGTGTGTGTGTGTTTTGTTTAGACAGGGTCTCCCTATGTAGCCCAGGCTGGCCTTGAACATGCTGGGTTTACAGATGTATACCACACTAATCAGTTGTGTGGTTACAGCTCAGGACTTTCCCGTATTTAGTATGATTTTTTTTGTGTTTGTTTGTTGTTTCCTGTTATAGATTTTAATAAGATTATTGCTTCAGCTAAGCGATGAGTATAAGCACTTGAAAAGCAAAGAGAATTCAAACTTAACCAGTTTCTCCAGAAGATACAGGTACAACAGATTGTGAAGGAACCCAGTCCCTTCTGCTAACTGGGCACAGCTGTCAATCACGAACACCCTTGACTTACATATTGCTTTGCCTCTAAGCTTGGCAGAACAGCAGCCCTTATCATTTTGGGGGGATACCTCTGACTGTCTCTTCCATCAGGGACACTAGAGTCTGTCTCAACTACACGTCACTGGAGACAGCCTGCTCCCAGTTTCCCCGTTGACAAGGTAATCAAGTCTATATTCTGGCCCCTCACCACTGTTTTCCAGACTTTGCTTATTATTTTGGATCACCTCAAGCTAAATTTTCTTTGCAACAAAGAAAAGAGAGATGGGGTTCTAGCTTAGCTGCTACAGTGTTTGTCCACCATGCAGGGAGCTCTGGGTTCCATTCCTAGAACCTCCAAAATGAATGTGGTGGCGCACATGAAATCCCAGGAGGGGAATTGGAAATTCAAAGTTACTTTCCACTAAGTATTGGACTCAAGGCCAGCCTGGCTAACTTGAGAGGCTGTCTCAAGAAAGCAAAACCAACACTAGGTCCTCAGTACCTGCATGGGATCTGGTTTCCAAAGCTCAAGGCAGAGCCTGGGCATGGGGCTGGGTGGGATACAACTGGCCTGCCCATGACATCCAAAGCTGGAGGGAGTTTCCTCCTCTGCTTCTGCAGAGTGTCTCTCAGACTCTAGCAGCCCCTGGAAAGGTACGAATCTTGCAAATGCAGGACTCACCTGGCATCTCTACCAAACATCAGTGATCCTTCATAATTCAGCCTTCCGGAAGAGGCTCTGTGCCCCGAGGAAGGATTCTTACAAGGGCTGTGTTTTTTTTAATCAGAACATAAGAGTTTCCCTTCTTTCTCTCTCTCTTCTTTTTAAAGCATTTCTTGCTGTTATAATAAAATGTACATATTTTAAAACATATCACCCATTTTCAGATGTGCGGATCGACAGTATTAACTCTGTTCCTGTGGTTGTGTTCCCATTACCATCATCCACCTCCTAAAACTTTCTCGTCTTCTCGGACAGAAACTTCTCTATTTAAATTTTTATTCATTCATTTATTTGTTGAAATTTTCACATGTGTGTATAAGGTATTTAGACCGTGTATACCCCTATGCCGTCTTCTGTCCCTAACAACCCCACAGAACCTCTTCTTCCCAGTAAGTTCCCCCTCTTATTGTCGTGTCGTGTGTGTGTGTGTGTCTCCATCCCACTGAGCTCAATTAGGGTTGCTTGCATGAGCATATGAGTGGCTATTTACTGGAGCATGGAGCATGGATACTATTCTGTGGCTACAAGTCTATAGCAAACGCCTTGCCCTCCTCTGGTAGGTGTTGACGGCCAACAGGGAGGTGTAGGTCTTCCCAAGCCCCTCCCCTATAGAATGTTGAAGGCCCCAGTTTTATGCAAGTCTTATGCAGGTAACCACAGCTGCTGTGAGTTCAGAAGTACAATGGCTGGCTCCCATCTAGGAGACACTGTTTTATAGCACTCCTCCCTATCCACTCCGTGCTCGGTAATTTTTGTCAACTTCACTGACACAAACTACAAACTACAGTCGCCTGGGGAAAAGGAACCTCAATTAAGAAATTGCCTCTAATCGACTGTCCTGAGTCTGTCTGCGGGGGCATTTCTTTTGTTTTCATTGATGTGGGAGAACCCAGCCTACTGTGGATGGATGGTCCTGGGATGTCTAAGAAAGCAAGCTGAGCAAGCCATGGGGAGTAAGCCAATACCCAGCATTCCTCCGTGTCTCTGTTTCAGTTCCTGCCTCCAGGTTCCTGCGTGAGCTTTCTGGGTTCCCTCAATGATGGACTCCAGCCTGTAAGATGTAATAAACCTCTTCCTGCCCAAGTTGCTTCTCGTGATGGTATTTACCTCAGCAGCAGAAAGCAATCTAGAACATTCATACTCTTTTCGATCTTTCCACTCCTTCTACCGTATTCTCTGGATCTTGGAGAGGAGATCTAGGAGTCCTTTTTAGGGCTAAACACTCCACAGTCATTTATTCTCAGCACTTTGACCAATTACGAATCTCTGCATTAGCCACCACCTGCTGCAAAAAGAAGCTTCTCTGATACAAGCTGAGCGCAGGACTAACCTATGAGTAGAAACAAATACGTAGAGGGCAGTTTGACAGCACAGCCATCTAAAGAATCCCAACTAAAACTCCTGTGTTCATTAAATACTAACGCTCTCACCTGCTTCCCCACTGCCCAGGCAGCCACATTTTACTCCCCATATATTTGATGTTTGCTTTGATACAGTGTCTTGCAATGTAGACCAGCCTAGCCTCAAACTCACAAATCCTCCTGTCTCAACCTCCCCAGTACTGGGATTATATGTGTGCCACGTACCCAGCAAGTAGCTGTTTTAAGTATCTCCTATAAGTGGAATCGTATAGTATGTGTTTTTTGTGACTGGTTATCTCCATATAACATGTCTTCCAGGCTTATTCATGTTACAGAGTGTGGATTTCCCTATTTTTTTTGTAAACACTGAATAATGTTATATGTATACAGCACACTTTGTTTATCTATTGCTCGATATTTTGGTCGCTTCTGCCTTTCGGCTGCCCACATGGATATGCAAATGCCTGTTACATTTCTGCTTTCAATTCTTTGGGGTCTATACTTCAGATAGAATTACTGGACTATCTAGTTATTTTATAGTCAGTCTGTTTTCTTTTGGGTGTTTTGTTTTCTGAAGGGTCACCCCCTGTTCGCCTCAGTGGCTGCATCATTTGCCTTCCCGTGAGCAATGCACAAGGGCCCCAGTCCCCCCACGACCTCTGCAGTGCTGCTGCTTCCTGTTTGTTTCTGTCACAACCTCCCTGCAGGCTAGGAACATAGTTTATATCATGGCAGCTTTGACTTGTGTTTCCCGAATGGCTAGTGAAGAGCCTCTGTTTTAAGGAATTAAAACAAGAAAAACGTACCTCCAAAGAATTAGGTTGGAGCTGGGGATATAGCTCAGTGAGAAGACACGTGCTTGACGTGCACAAGGCCCTGGGTTCCATCCCCAGCACACACGTGCACACGCACACGCACACACACACACACACGAATACACACGCACACACACACACACACACACACACACACACCCAGGAAGAGAAAGAAAAAGATTTGGGCTGAAGGAGGGTCCCAGAAATAATGGAAGCAAAAGGGGGGAAGAAATAACAGGGAAATGCAACTCTACAAATATTGGTCTTCAAACATCTGTAAAGATCAATATACTATTTCATCTTAAACAAAATGAAAGCATCTTAAACAAAATGAGAGCATCTTGTCCCCAAGATACAGTCAAAAACAGACTCACGACAAACAAGCTTAGACAATAAATAAGTAAACACAAAGCTATCTATGAACATTAGGATATAACTATGGAAACATTTCTTAAACATTAAAAACAATTCATTTTCTTTTTCCCGTTAAAAAATTCAAAGGAAATTCATGACCATGAGGTCATTGTAATTGTGATGAATCAAACTAATTAAAAATAATAATAAAATCCTCATATCCTATTAAAAAGCAGAAACAAAAATTTTTATGTCACTTTAAAAAAATGCAGACCTCATGTTTTGTCAACTAGCACCCTTTGTTTGAAATAACTAGGGGTTTGGGATTAGTCAGGACACCCAGCAGGGGGATCAGGAAAAGAGATTAATTAAAGGAAATGTGACATCAGGTAACAGAATGTTCTGGAATAACAACAGTGTCTAACTTCCTTCCCCATATGTACAGAAAGGAGTGTGCATCCGGGCTACAAGTTCATAAACCTGAAGAATGTGAACTGGTTTAATCTGACAGACACACAAACACAAGTCTGAAACTTACTGGGAAGGAACTGATTCTGCAAACTCCATATAAAGTCCAATACAAAAATAGTACTCATGGCTGAAGAGGTGGCTTAACAGGAGCAGGTGCTTGCCAGTGATCCCAGGTAGACTGCCAGCGCCCATTTCATGCAGCTCACAACTGCCTGTGTGTCCAGCTCCAGGGGCTCCATGCCCCCTTCTTACCCCCACGGGCACTGCACTCACGTACACATACCTCCACAGACACACACACACACACACACACACACACACACAGAATTTAAAAAACTAAACATAAATCTTAAAAAAAAACCCACCACCTGTGTACTACACAAAAGCATTACTTTATTATTATTTATTATCAGTGTATCCATGGGAGCTGCGCAAGGTTCATGTGTGGCAGTCAGAGGACAACTTTGTGGTGCTGGTCTCTCCTTCCACTTTTATGAGTTCTGGAGATCAAAGTCAGGTTGCCTGACTCACCCAACAAGCACCTTTAACCTCTGAACCATCTCACTGGTCCCAAAGCAATATATTTCTTTTTACATTTCTTATATCTCTAAGATACAGGCAGTTTGCAATATACACATTATGTGGCCGGGCAACTTCTTATCCTGCATTCCCATCTCTTTTCAAATACATTATTTTCATAAGCGATCAAGATAGTACTTTGTGTTCTGGGGGCTGGAGAGATAGCTCAGTGGTTAAGAGTGCTTGTTGTCCTTCCAGAGGATCTGGGTTCGATTCTCACCATCCACGTGGTGGCTCACAATCATCTTTAACTCCAGTTCCAGGGGATCCAGCCTCCTTTCTGACCTCTGTGGGCATCAGGCATGAACATGGTTACAGACATGCATACAAGCAAAACAATCATAAACATACAAGTAAATCTTTAAAAAATAAGAAAAAATTAAAAAAGGTATTTTGGAGCTGGGCATTGTGGTACAGGCCTTTAATTCCAGCACTTGGGAGGCAGAAGCAGATAGATCTCTGAGTTCAAGGCCAGCCTGGTCTATAAAGTAAGTTCCAGGACAGCCAGGGCTACACAGAGAAACCCTATCTCAAAAAAAAAAAAAAAAAAGATGTTTTAGAATTTGGGGCATGTGCAGAAGAAGTTCTAGAAGAATCATCAGTAACAATCGAGCTTGCTTTCCATCCAATGCAGGGCTGAAGCTGCTCTCTTGGGAAAGCCTGGTATCTGTGGCTCACATCCCCATAAGTGATCAGTTCACTTAAGTTATAGCCACAACTGTTTCTCCTTGTGCTGATGAAATCCATCTGCATGTGTGGTGGTACACACCAGGAAACAGGAGGCAGTGGCACGTGGATCTTGGTGAGCTCAAGGCCAGTCTGGTCTACATAGCAAGTTTCAGACCTGCAGGACAGCATAGTGAGATTTTGTCTCCAAAAAGAAAAATCAATCATCAGTAAACCTACATTTACCTGAGGGAGGGGGACGGGGTGTGGTTCTATGAAAAGGTTGTGGGAGGACGGGTCTTCCTGATCCGAGGTCTAGAAAACAAAGAGACACGGAGACCAGAGAACTTCCATACTGAGGAGTAAAATGGCCTCTGTTTCCAGGCAAGTACTAAAATCCACTTCCTTTGGCAAGCTGTGGTGGTTCACACCTGTAACCCCAGTACTTAGGAAGTGCAGGGAGAGCCCACCCAGGCCAACCTGAACTGTATGAGGAGACTTCATCTCAAGGGCCAGAGATGGCTCAGAGTTAAGAGCTCTTGGAGAGGACCACAGTTCGGTTCCCAGCGCCCACGTGGAATGGCTCACAACCACCTCTAACTCCAGCTCAAAGGAATCCAACACCCTCTTCAGACAACTGTACTCACACACACAATCACATATAAGCATACACATTAATAAAAATTAAAAAAAAAAAAAAGCCAGGCGGTGGTAGAGCACGCCTTTCATCGCAGCATGCAAGAGACAGAGGCAGGTGAATGTTGTGAGTTTGAGGCTAGCCTGGTCTACAGAGTGAGTTCCAGGACCAGAGTTCCAACAGAGAAACCCTGTCTCAAAAAATAAACAAACAAACAAATAAATAAATGAACTAAGGAGACCTGTCTCAAAACACAGGCACATACCCTCTAGAGCTCGCACAGAAATAGCTTGACTTCATGAAAAGCAGCAAAGCATTTTTCAGCTCAGTTCATTTGCACATCTCCTGCCGGATGCTCACTCACTTGTAATAGAAGACAAGATACATAATGGTCCTGAGTACAGTAGTATTTGAAATGCCGGACAGTATACAAGTCTATACCTTATTGTGGGAAATAATCAATCCCAGGTCTCCCATAATGAGATCCTGTGTCAAAAAAAACAAACAAAAAAACTATTTAAGAAAATTAAAAACAGAAAGACAAAGACAAAATGCAAGTGGAATCCCACACCTGACATCACCTTTTCCACACACCAGAGTCTGGGCTGCACTCATCGGATAGGACCGTCCCATTCATGAATCCATATTTGGAGACGAGAGTAGGAAATTATTCAGTCAGTAGAGTGCTTGCTACACAAGCCCAAGGACCTAAACCCCACCTAAAAGCCTCAGATTCCCAGCCCTACATAAAACATATAAACAAAGAAGTTGGCAGCGTTTGACAATCATCCAGTGCAGGCATAGATGGCAGGCCCGCAAAGATAGCAGGCCGGCCTGTGGGAATCAAAGCACAACCTGTAGGAGTCTGTTCTTCCACCACGTGAGTTCTAGGGATTGGGAGGTCCTTAGGCTTGGTGGCAAGCACCTTTATTCTCTGAGTCACTCATCTGTCCCCTTGTTCAGACACTATGCGGCTTCTTGCAGATCCCAGCTTCCCATGCAGACTGCCTGTGCTATCAGTCAAAAAACTACCAGTATGCAGTCCCCCTTGGCCCCTTCCATCATGAGAAATTGGCAGCCTCTATGCTCCATCCATCATTCTCTGAGTTCCACCCTGAGAAACATTCTGTTCTCCACAAGCTGTGGGATGACAAATTAGGTTTCTGAGCCTCTGAGACCAAGGACCACAGTCCCATGTCTGGAACACTCTCCAAAGAAATGACAGATTCCAGTTCTCCTGAGTACAGGTATAACCAAACCCAGCATCACCGGTCCCTGTGCTTGAAACCTCACCAAGCATCCAAGCACGTGTTGAGAGTGATCAGACCTGTACAATAGGGTGATGGTGGTTAGTAACCTTGCATTCTATGCTCGAAAGACACTGAGCAGATTTTAAATGTTCTCACTATAAATCAATGTGTTTGTGTGTGTGCACGAGAGAGAGAGAGAGAGAGAGAGAGAGAGAGAGAGAGAGAGAGGGGAGGGAGGGAAACAGAGACAGAGAGAGAGAGACAGAGAGACGGGGGAGGGGATAGAGCTGGAGATGGAAAGGGAGAAACTAATCCTCTCTTTCGGAAAGGTCCCATTTCCAACAGTCTGTCTGTATCCATGGGCCCCAAACAGGCTAAGGTTCCAGGCTCCTGCTTCCTGTCACCAGAGCCAGACTGAAGACAGACCAGGAAAACAATGAGAGAAAACCCAGCACTGATTTACTATGAACCCTGATCTCTCCTATCAACCCTGCTCCTCTCTCGGGACAAGAAGAATCTGAGGCAGTGTGCCCAAGGGCACAGGGCTGTGACTACCAGAGGGCTGTGGATTTCCATTATCTCTTACACCCACCAGGGTCAACTGGAGCCTCAGTATCTTGCACCTCAGACGCAGTCTTCTGACATTTGGATGCCTGTTTCCTGTATTTAACCTATGGGAACAGTGGTCTGCCCTACCATGGGACAAAGTAAGAAAGGGGTCATTTCTCCCATTGGTGGTAAATCTGTCCTATCACCGTAGACCCATGGCACCCTCTGTGTAAGGTCATCCTACACAAGCTGGGCATGGTGGCAGACACCTTTAGTCTCAGCACTCCAGAGGCAGAAGCAAGCAGATCTCTGTGAGTTCGAAGCCAGCTCACTCTACACGTTTCAGGACATTCAGTGTTACACAGTGAGACCCTGTCAAGAAAGAAATCATTTAAAAGCTGCGTAGTAGTGGTGGTGCATGTCTTTAATCCCAGCACTCAGGAGGCAGAGGCAGGCAGATCTCTGAGTTCAAGGTCAGCCTGGTCTACAGAGCAAGTTCCATGACAGCCAAGGCTACACAGAAAAATCCTGTGTTGAAAAACAAGAAAGAAAGAGAGAGAGAGAGAGAGAGAGAGAGAGAGAGAGAGAGAGAGTGAGCAGGGGAAGAAAGAAAAGGAAAGAAGGAAGAAGGAAGAAAGAATCATTAGTCAGCTTCCAATAGCCCCCAGTCACCCCTAAGTGCACTACTGTGGGGCGACCCAACAAGAGTTCACATGTAGGAAAAAATTAAAGACCATTCTCACCAAGACCATTGATGACTTCAAGGCAAGGCCCTGTTTGACAGAACACACCGCAACCGGGTGAGTTTGGCGGACTGCTCAGCCTGTCCTCACTCTGACCTGCTAAGCCACTAGGATGGCTTCCTGTTTGATAGACACCCTGTTGTTTCTGGCCACCTCCAATCCTTCCGGACAGGAGCTAAGGCCACAGGAAGAAGGTTGAGGCCTGTTCTCAGATGGCTGCAGACTTTACCGGCCAACTCTCTGGCTCTTTTGATTATGTCTGGCTCCATGTCACACTAAAGCTTCTCTCAAAGTTTGACCCTCTCAGGCCCCCATCCTGTTGCCTCTACTACCCAGACTTTCCTTCCTTTCCTCAAGTCACAGAGTCCCGCAGAGCAGGTCCCGACACCTCATTTGCTGCACTTTCTGTGTCCATGGCGCTCTCAAGTACTGTCAAGAATCAACTCCCTGACCCCTTACTACCTCCTAGGCTCACACTGCCAAACTTCCCACTTTAAAGCTGCATTCAGGATCTTGCCCAAGGCCACACAGCCTGCCTACCTGCTCTCAACAGAACAGCAGAGAAGATTCCCTGTTCAAACAGCCAGCAGTTGCTCACAGAAGTAGAAAACAAAGTGATGACTCTTACCCGTTCCTCATAGGGTTGCCCCGCTGAAATGAAACAGTTTTTTTAATTTGTTTGTTTTGTTTTGTTTTGTTTTTTGTTGAAAGACAGTAAAGTAAGTGGAAATGTACATGGACTTTGAAGTTCAAATCCCTGTTAAGCCACTTGCTTATCGTGTGACCTTGGACATGCTATTGAGCCACTCCGAGTTTCCGTGCTCTCATCTGCACAGTGTGGGCACTAGTGACCATCCACACCTGTCTTGGGTGCTGTGGCTCCAGGAGACTGTGTGCATGAAGCACCTGGGCCTGGGCCTGGCAAGGTGCCTAGAGGTGGATGGGGATCTTCAGTTTGTCAAAGTAACAGAAAAAGAGAATGAGTTCATTTGAGGAAACATGGCAACATTCAAAACATACCAAAATAGTGGGAAATTTTTTTAAGGGGAAAAGTGAAGGTTATAAAAGTTGTTTTAAATCAGTTAACTTTGGTTACCAAAACAAAAAACAAAAAAAGGAGGAGGGGGAAGAAGAGGGGGAGGAAGAGGAGGAGGAAGAGGAGGGGAAGAAGAGGGGGAAGAAGAGGAGGAGGAGGGACGATAATAATAAGGGCAGCGACAGCCCGGGACTGGACGGTCATCCTCGCAGAAGCGTTCCCCATGTGTGGGTGTGGTGGCCTTTGCGGAAGGCTGTGGTCATAGTCTTTGCTAGTTGCTTTTGTTGTCAGGCATCTGTGAGTGAAAGCCCTGTTGTCATGGCCTGTTTTGTCAGTGTTTGGACCCTGTGACTCCAGTTTCAATCTGACAATTTTCACTCCATACATTCCCACACAAAACCTGACTTTAAGTTGTTTCCTTCTCTTGAGTAGTGTGACAAACTGTGCCTTTCAAATAAGTATATGTACAAATCACATTCTGTGATTTTTTGGTAACTTATACTACCAGTGTTTCTTCTCCCAGAACACTCTCAAAAGGCATGAATGTTTATTCATTGCTAATCTTCTGAGGATCTCCAAGATATTAAAAAAGTCCACACAGCAAAGTAATAAAGGAAATATAAAGAAACGTCATCTGTTGTATTTTTAAGTAATACACATATACACATAAACAGGAGACAGGATTTATCTCTAAGGGTTTCCTACACCTCCCAACATAGTATCACAGACTGTCAACCAAGCCTTTAATACATGGACTTTGGGGCACACTTAAGACCAAACTATAGCAATTTTATACTTAAAGAGGAGGGAATGTTCTATGCATGGTTATATAGAAACGTTTAAATCATTATCTGAAAATGTTACTAAAAAGCCAGGTGGTGGTGATGCACTCCTTTAATCCCAGCACTCAGGAGGCAGAGGCAGGGGGATCTCTGTGAGTTCGAGGCCAGCCTGGTCTATAGAGTGAGTTCCAGGACAGCCAGAGCTACAACAGAGAGAACTTGTCTTGAAAAACCAAAAAAACAAAATAAATCAATAAATAAAATAAAGAACTACAATGACACATCGGTTTATTTTGTGCCTTATCCTGCACTGCTTGGCCCTGGAAACCTGACTGGGAAGACGGGGATAAAGAACAAATACATGTACAGAGAAGCGGGAGTGGACGGACTGTGTTCACTCTGGTGGAATGGTACCAACGATGGGAACATGGGTAAGTTACTGTGTACCGCACGAGGAGGAGATAGCTAGTCTCAGCAGGTCTACACGGGAGCAGTCTGGAGCTGCAGTTACCTGGGAGGAGGAAGCTGTGGCTGATGTCCTCTGTACATTCTGTCAGCCTTCACACACGAACCACGGGAAGGTTTTTCCCGATTCCCCTGGGTCTGAGGCGTTGGGAGCCTTGTCAATGATACATATTTATTCAGGGCTCCCTCCACTCCCTGCAATTTTGATTCAAGTTCCGTTTGTTTGTGGTTTGTTTTTTGTTTGTTTGTTTGGTTGGTTTGTTTTGTTTTAAAAAAGAAAAGAAAGCATAGCTGGGAAAAGCTCTAACAAAGGCTGAAGTCTAGAAATACTGCAACAAGCTCGATTTAAAGAAAAGATAGTTTACTGAAGGAACACTCAGAAGATGACCAGTCAAATAGGCTTCCCAAAGAGCAGAAATTATCGGTTTTATCCCACACTATCCAAGTGTGAGGTTTTTAAATCCCACAGTGGCTTTCTGGCCCGGAGATGTAGCCCATGGCAGCGCTCTGTGGCCTCATGTGGCCGCCGGTCTATGTCAGGTCCGTCGGTCCGAGGTCTATCCTGGGTCCATCAGTCCTGGATTGGAGAAACTATGAGCCAGAAAGAATGTACAGAATTCTTGGGAGACTTCGGTGGTGGGCGTGACTCATTCTATTGGGGGACTAGGGTTATGTATATGGGGAGAGGAAGGGTCCCTGTTATCCAGGGACATCATTGGAAGCTCGAGCATTGGTTAGGACAGCGCCATTTGCAATTTGGAGGTCACAGCCTGGACCTAGGTATTTTCTGGGGACCAAAGGGAAAGACCTTACATGGCCATATATGGAGGAGTGCTACAACTCTAGATAAACAATTCTGCCAGGTCCCAAACCTTTGAGGGGCCAGTGCCTTGATGGGAGCACACAGCATTGCCTATGGCCTGTCAGAGCTGCAGAGGGGAGGGGCCGAACACCTGCAGTTCTCAGAATGAGAATTCCAGAGTTCTAGGCACGCTTTCTTCCTCACCTCAGCAACGGTACAGTCCCACACAAGTAGACCATCACAAGCTCTGAGAACAGCTCACCAGAGTTTCTGGACAACTGGACTCCATCTGTGAGGAAGAAGCACTTTATCTGATTTTCTGCCATCTTGATAAACATTTTCTTGTACATCCAAATCCCTCACTCAGATTTCATACTATCAAGTTTACTACTCGGGGTAAGTGACTAAATGATGCTCCATGATGTGATGGATGACCTTACAATCTCATTGGCTAAATAAGGACATAATAAACCCTAAACGCTTATGTCCCTGTCATGTCATAATTCCAGTGATGACTAAAGAAGAAGTAGGCTGAGCTCCACACAATCTTCAAGGACTCAGGGTCACTTCAGACTGTGGCAGCACCCTCCTTGGGTTCCTGGTGGAACTGCTCAGTAAACTGGTGGGTGGAGAAAGAGAGTTGATGTAAGAAGCACACCCACTCTTTCTTATTCTTGGCCTGGAGGAAACAGGCCTCACTCTCTCTTGCATTCATTCCATTGGAAAGAAGTTGGTGATAGAACAGAAACAGGCAGTGTTGCCTTGAAGGATGCCAGGGAAGAGGTGAACGTTAATTACCTTTCTTCTCATTGTGACCGAATGCCTGACGTAAATAAAGGAAAAAATATTTACTTTGGTCCTTGGTTTTAGTGGCTTCACTTCATCATGGTGGGGAAGGTGTGGCAGAACAAAATAATTCTCATTGTGACAGGACAGTAAACAGAAAAAAGGAATGTTCCTGGATTGGTGGCTTTCTCCCCTTCTATTCTGTCCAGTCCCCAACCCATGTATAAGTCTTCCTCCCTCCCTCCCTTCCTTCCTTCCTTCCCTCCTTCCTTCCTTCCTTCCTCATTTTATCTTCTCTAGAACACCCTCACTGACACGCCCATACCAATCTTCTTTTAATTTTTATAGTGTGTGTGTGTGTGTGTGTGTGTTTGTGTGTGTGTGCACGTGCGTGTTGAGGTCAAAGAATAACTCCTGGGAATTGGTTCTAAGGACCGAATTCAGGTCATCAGGCTTGGCAAAAAGTGCCTTAACTCACTAAGCCATCTCTCAAGCCCCCTTCCTGGTGGTTATTGATCCAGTCAAGTTGACACAAAAGATCCAAGGAGGATATCAGTATGCATGAATGCCAATGGTTACTCTTACCCTAAGAAATATTGCATTTTTTAATTGGGTTAACCAATACTCTAAGTCTAGAAAGGGCTGTGTTTTAACAGTATGTGAGCACCTCCGTCCTACAAAGTTGTGTCTCCTAACTCAGTTGACAAATTGTCTTTCTAGTTCATACATCTCTCTGTAGTGATGTCACTTGAATTGTTAGTAATCTCCTAAGACATTACTCAATTCTATGTGGATAAGGTAAGAGTTTCTAGATTCGTGAATCTCAGAACAGAATTTGCATTGTGGTGATCACACAGGACAGTGTAAAGCAAGGAGGGATTTTCTGACTGACGAAATAGTCAAATCTCTATAATTTCTCTACCTCATGCCTAAAACCTCAGCTATGGAAAACTTCTGAAATGGAAAAGCACACTTTGGGGCTGACTTGAACAGGGAAATCATTTTTCAAAGTCAAATTGCTTGTCAGTGACTAGGTTGCAGGCAAAAGTGAGATCTTTCTTTACAAAGGCAAATGGATTTACTTCCTGTGGCTGCCATAAGAACTTACCAAGAACTTGGTGACTTAAATCAACAAAAAAATTATTTCTCTCATGTTTCTGGAATGCAGAAATCTGAAAACAAGAGTCAGCAGGTCCACACTTCCTGCAAAACCTCCAGGAAGGTAATAGATTCCCTTGCCTCTTCCAGCTCTAGCGGTACCAGGTGGTTCTCTGACTGTAGTTACGTTGTCCCACTCCCTTACTCGGCCTGCTGTCCTTCTCTTCCGTGTCTCCTATGGAGAAACCAGTGTACGTAAAGACTACCCAGATAACATCATCTCAAGAGTCTTACCTCTTTGTAGCTGCAGAGGTTCTTAGTGCAAACCAAGTCATGGTCTAAGATTCCAGAAGACATATCTTTTGGTAGGTGCATGCAATGTTCTAGACCAGCAGTTCTCAACTTGTGGGTTGTGACTACTTTGGGGGTCAAGCGACCTTTTTACTGAGGTTGCCTAAGACCATCCTTTATATCAAATATTTACATTATGATGCATAACAGTAGTGAAATTACAGTTATGGAATAACAACAAAAGTAATTTTGAAGTTGGGGATCACCATAACATAAGGAACTATATTAAAGGGTCACAGCGTTAGGAGGCTTGAAAAGCAATGAACTAGACCAAGAGAAAGCTTCCTGCCCAGTACTAGGTTCCATTCAGACAGACCCTCTACAAGTACCGTGCGCCCTGGGTTTCTAGCTAAAAGGTGTTATATGGTTCTACGCTGACTAGATATTCCCAGGGGAAAAGTACCCTGGGTTCGCAACAGTTCTGCCAGAATACAAAGCAAGCTTCACCTTGGAGGTGTTTTTCTTTATGTTGTAGACACTGAAAATATTTTCCAGACTTTCACATTTTTCCATGGTGTCAAATCTCCCTGAAGGTGAAAGCAATCAATTTTTCTGTAAGCAAAAGTTTTCATGGTTCCTTAGGCCAGGAGATGCTGACTTTCAGGTCTCAAGACAAATGAGAAAGGAAGTCCTGCTTCAGACTTGCTCAGAACCTTGGTTCATAAAGAAAGCAATACATTGGTCCTGCAGGTAGCAAAGACAAAATGGTAACATCAGCAGATCCTCTAATCACATCACTAGCAGGCTGAAGCGGGAGGTTCTTGAGTTTGAGGCAAGCCTGAGCTGCAGAGAAACTTTGAGACCAATGTGAGCTACAGGCTGAGACCCTGACTCAAAAAAGCAAAACAAAAACAAAAAATTGAACGGCAATGCATAACTGGATTTCAGGATCCGCTGGGACAAGCTGAAAGGTCTCCTGTCACCTTCAGATATCGTGTCATCGCCTTGGGCAGAACAGGTCTGTGCACCAGAATTTTCTCCTCTACCTTGCCATTACCACACCATCAGGAAGGAGTAACAGGTTAAGCCCCGCCTGACACTCAGTTGCCAAAGTAGTACTGAAGACAACAGACAGATAAACCCAACGAGATGTGATGCTTCTTCTTGAATTACTTTGCTTTCTTTGTGCCTTTCTTTACCATTTAAATCGAGACCCTCTGCTTTATATGCAGAGAGGAAAGGAGCCCTATCGATCCCTATTTCCAATATGTTCATGCTTTTTCCTCACTGTCTCTAACCCTTCATCTCATTCCCACCAGTCTAAGTAGAGTTTTTCTGAACATCTCCCCATACAGAGTTTTCTTCCAAAGAACCATAATGCTCACCATATAGGACCCCTCATGTCTTTCTCGTGATATTCTAAAGATAGGCCTACTCTCATCCTCATTTTCCAGATAGCTAAAGAAGCATGCTGGGGTCTGGGGGAGGAGAGCAATTAACACAGAGAGAATGTAAATGGCCTGACAAAAGACTGTGGTTAGCAAAGACACAGACTTCACCCCCTGCTCCCCTGGGCTAAAAGATACACCATGTGGACTGGGAGTGTGGCTCAGTGGTAGCATAATAGCTTGCCTATCATACAAAAAATATATAATAAATAGTAATAATAAAATAAAAGACAGAGGAATAAATTAATGGCATTATAACAAAAAGATTGGACAAACCCAGGATGTATCATTTGATAGGACAAATGAATTGTTTTTTGTTTTTGTTTCTTTTCTGACAACTTAATGGAAATAGGGAATGAGAGATGATATGGGTGAAAAGAACACTTAAGCATTAAAAAAAGGAGAGAGATTGTAGGGACCTTATTCAGCTACTGATTCAAAATTTAGCTGTAAAACACACTGGATTTTAAAACGATCAGGGTACTGTGGTGCTCTCATGGAACAGTCACGCAGTTATGGGTCCAGAGGGCACTTGCAACCCAGCTCTCATCCTAAAGAGCTGGTGGGAGTTTGGCTCCTCCCCTCTGCGCTGACAGACCAAGAGCAGCAACAGCAAAACTCCACCCCCTTCCAGGGGAGGGCTCCGAAGGGCAGAACTGCTTACCTGTTTTAACCAATGTATTACTCCCGAATACCAAATGACCCTCCTTTGCCCCAATCCAATAAATGTACAACCCTCGCATTAAACTAGAGAGAATGCTCCTCTGCCATCTCTGATCTCTCACCAGCTCCAGGCTCCAATAAAAGTCCCATGGTTGTGAGGTAAGAACCACACCACCCACACTGCGCTCCCCACCTGACTTCCCACCTGGGAGTGACTGTAGCTGTGGGCCGGCTGTGGCTGTTTCTCAGGACAAGGGAAGCCGCAGGCAGGGATGCACATGGGTGAGATTCTTTCCAACGGGTAATACGAATACAGACTTCAGTAGAGAAAATATTAAAGAATTTCTTGACTGTTTTATTAGATATGACAATGCTATTATCATTCTCTTAATTTATCTATTTATCTATTTGTTTATTTATTTGAGGGGAGGATGTCCACACGCCTTGACAAACTGTGGAGGTCAGAGGACACCTTTTGGGCGTCAGTTCGCTCCTTCCATCACATGGCATCTGGGAACCAAACTCAGATCATCAGCCTTGACAGCAGCTGCTTGTACTCACTGAGTCCTCCTGCCAGCCCAGCATTAACTGGTTTTTAGGAAAATAAAATGGGTGGCTGGACAGATGGCTCAGCGGCTAAGAGCACGGGCTGCTCTTGCAGGGGACCCAGGTTTGATTCTCAGCACCCACATGGTGGTGGACAACCCTCTGTAACTTCAATTCTGAGGGATGTGTCACCTTCCAGCCTGCTTGAGCACTGCGTGCATACGATGCACAGACATACACACAGTCACACACACGTAAAATAAATAAATATAAAAAGAAAAAGAATTCGAAAGGGGGAAGGTACCAGAGAGAAAACTCAGCAGTTAAGGGCACTTTCAGCTCCTGCAGAGGACCAGTGGTCAGTCCCCAGCACCAACCTGAGTGGCTCTCAGCTGCCTGTGACTACAGTTTCTCAGAATCCAACACCTCTTTCTGGCGTCCATGGTACCCTCACACTTGTGAGCACGCACTCACAGAGATTCATATAGATAAAAATAAAATGACAGAAAAGCAAATGTGTTTACGGATGGTAGTGTGTGGCAGCACAGAGAGGAGACACGGAGGTGTTTTTCACAGGTTTGATCCCTGTCAGGCCTCAGCAGAGGGAACCACTGTTACAGCCAGTGCCATACAGGACAGTGGAACCCTGAGCATTCCAGCATTCCAGTTCTCATACAGAACTCCTTGGTGTTCCACTGATAGCACATGCAGATCATGAGCAATCAAACATTCCCCACATAAATCCAATACCTGCAAACAATACAAAATGCCAAGACCCAGGGAGCCCCTCACCTAACAGTGCATGAAACAATTATTTTATACGTAACTAAAGATAAACTTCTACAACAGTAGAGTCACTGGTAGAGTTACTGACTAGCAAATGAGCAAAGTCCTGAATATGATCCCCAGTATTGCAAATAATAAATAGATAGATAGATGATAGATGATAGATAGATAGATAGATAGATAGAAAGATAGAAAGACAGTCTAATAGATAAATGATGGATGAATAAATGGATGCAATGTATTTATTTTTTTGGACTATACTGCTCTGTTTCTTTTCTTTTTCTTTGTTTATGTATTTACTTATTTATTTATTGAGACAAGATCTCTCTGTGTAACCCAGGGTGACCTGGAACTCATGGCTATTTTCATGACTCAGCCGTACATAGCTGCAATTACAAATGTAGGCCACAATGCCCAGCTGCCAGCTGAGGCAGGATCTTCCTATGTATCTCCCAAGTGCTGAGATGAAAGGCATATATTAACATGCCCCCAGCACAGCATTTGTATTCTGTGTGGTGTGTGTGTGTGGTGTGTGTGTGTCTCTGTGTGTCTCTCTCACCTGCCAAATACTGCATTATTTATTATTCATAGCAGGCTGTTTTAAAATATACATTGTGGGATGGTGCAATGTTTCAATGAAGCTAACAAGTGTGCAACATGTACTTATTATTTTGCAGCGAAAACACATCGACTTTCAGCTGTTCTCAAATATACATTATATTGTTACTATAACATGCTGTACAACAGAGCCTGAACTTATTCCTCCTGAGTGATATGTTTACATATCCTTTGGCACCCTCTCGTCAGTTCTTCCAACCAGGTCTGGGCAATAGAAGTCCCATCTAGAAAACCATTGGTTTGCCCAGGATGACAGAGGAGGAGACAGGCCACAGACCATCATGCTTGCCTCTGATTCTCTGGTGGGAAGTGACTGCATCAGGCTGTCGTTGCAGAACGTTTACACTGCTACAAAGAAGAAGGATTTTAAGGCAGCTGTGACAAAGAGGTAGAACTGAAAGGATTCATAGTAAGAGTCTGGATTTAATGAGTTCTTAAACTCAGGGAGTGGTTGTAGCAAGAATCACAGAGAGAAAAAGTCTAAAAGGCAAGCCATTTTAAACAGAGACATAGAAGAAAGGCTCAATCAACCGATGATTGACGTGTGGCCAATGAAGTCCCAGGTTGATGCCAGGGATGAAGAGGAAGTTAATCTTGATTGTCAACTTGATGGGATTTAAAATCACCATGGAAACAAATCTGGACATGCACGTGAAGGAGATCTAGAGTAGGTTAACTGAAGTGGGAAGACCCACCCTAAATGCTGACAAGAACCATTCTGTGCACTTGGAGCCTGGACAGAGCAACATGAAGTCAGCTGAGGACAAGTGTGATAGCACACTACTGTGGCAGCTCACCAAGGAAGACCTGGAGGCATTCTCATAGGTGCAAACCCTGCCAGACCTCAGCAGAGGGAACCACCGCCATGGCAAGCACCATCCTGGGCAGTTAATACCTGCAGACCATACAAATGCTAAGGCCTAGACAGCCCTTCACCTAACAGTGCACAAAACAACCATTTTAAGCACAACTAGAAATAAACTTCTGTGGCGTTTTATGCCACCAGCCACATTCCGCTCTTGCCCCCACACCTTCCCCGTTATGATGGACTGTACCCTGGAACTGTAAGCACCCCTGCCGCCGCCACCGCCGCCCATCCCCCGCCAATTCTTCCTTCCTTATGTATCTTCTGTCAGGTATTTTGTAGCCATAACAAGAAAAGTGGCTAATACACAGGGGTCAAGTGCCACAAGAGTGGTCAAATCCCAGCTCTATAGTATAATAGCTGGGGACATTCCTTGAACACATTGTGCCTCCATTTCATTATCCATGAGCAACAGTTAAACAGAGCCTGTTCTTTGCAGGTGAAATGAGAAATAATGATGGCAAAGGGACTTCTTGGTCTAGCGTCTGAATAATAATGTGCTCTTAGTAAACATTACCTATTAGCATTGTTGGTATGAAACCTGTAGATCTGTCACAGTCTGTGGGAAGGAATAAGGTTGCCCAGGAAAAAGGTGAACACTAAGGGAAGCAGAGGAGACATGCAGACCCCTCAGTCTACCCTTATTGAAGGGAAGACGGGAAGAAGGCTGCCCGGAGGATTTGGACACCGAAGGACCACAGGGGAGCCTAGGCAGAGGAGCGCTTCCTGACAGAAGAGGCTTCACCACTGGTCACTCCTACCATGGCAGATTCACAGCTATGAGAGCAGTGGGCCGTAGCATCACTGGGAAGTGAGGATGATCTGACAAGGAACATCACTGGGCTGGAGACATGTAGAAATAGAAAGAAGGACGAAAGATAAATAAGGAGAGGTTGTTTCTGGTGCAAAAAGCTTGGGCAGGCTGGGGAAGGGATGGTACAGAATCATTAAGGGGAAAATGAAAGGCTAGGAGGGAGAGGAGGGATGAGACATATAACAAGACAAAGGCACTGATGAGCTCAAGGGGTTAGGTAGTAGGAGACTGAGGGGTACGGAAACCTAGACAGGATAGCAATGATACACCCATGACATCCTGTCAAGCCAGTGTTCTTAGGATGTTTGTATTTGCAGAGTAGATGAGAGGAAGATATACATGCATACATACATACACATAAATATATATACCTATATATACATACACACACATACATTGCTGGGAGCCCCAATGCCCTGGCAACGTGGTTGTAGTCTGTCGACAAGGTTCCAGACTCCCTGGCTGGGAATTTCAGTTTACCAGCTATTTTGCCCCTTTTCTCCCATTTGCTGTAATGGCGACAAAAGCCTTTCATTATGTCTGCATGGCCTAGTAATACCTTAGCTGGTTGGTGTTAGCTGAGAAGGAGAAGCAACCATTTTTTAAAATATCTTGCAGGCTTCTAAGTCCTGGCATGTGTAAAGCTACCTATTCATATTGATAGTATACTCCTGGAATGGGTGTTGGTCCTCCCAAGAAGAAACAAGCCTTTAACAGATGGAAGCAAAAATAGATAGAGCCTAGATAGAGAAAAAAATAAATACGTACCAAACAGCTAAAAACCATAAAATAAAAACCTTCTTTGCCTACATGGCACCCTGCTCTGTTTGAGGCAGATGGAGATATTATTCAGCTAACAGTATTAAGTCAAATGTTCTTTCATAGCCAACAAGGTAAGTCACCGGAGGAAGGACACCCAACCTGCACCCTGGGTGTGACTACATCTACATATGAAACCGTTTCCTCTGAAGGCCTGAGCAACATCTACATACCAAAAAATTGTATCTGGCTTTTTAAACTTCTTGCCAGAGCAATTCTCTTTCTTTCTGGTGTGGGCCCCTTCCCCTGGTAATGTATATTGTCAGTCTCTCCCTCCTTCTTGGTGTGGTTTTTCCACTGACAAGACGCATTGTCAGTCTCTCTCTCTTGCCCCTCTCTTTTCTTAATATGTATACTGTTAATTCCCCTATTAAAAACGCTCCTGTGTTTTACTCCTAAAGCATTCTACATGTCATTTTAAAGCGCGATCCTGCGTGTCATTTCCTCAGGTCCCATGAAAGAACGAACTACCCTGTTCGTTTGTCATTCCTCATTTTTCCTGCATTCATACTCCCTCCTGCATAGTTTTCGTTGAATCCATTTGTGGAAAAGGCTGGTTCCCTCCGCAACACATATAAACATATAATGTGTATAGATGGGGTAGATGTTTTGTCTACATCTTTGTCTGTGTGCCACATGTATGCCTGGTGGCCACAGAAGCCAGAAGAGGGCATCAGTTTCCCTGGGACTGGAGTTACAATGGTTGCAAGCAGCCACATGGGTGCTGGCAAGCAGCCAGTGAGTGCCCTTAACTGCCAGGTCCTCTCTGCAGCCCCAGTGATTTCATTTATAACTTCCAGTTAAACAGGACTAATTATACTCTAGCAGTTACTTAGCAGATTGGGGTAGAGATCTGACAAGCACTCCGCCTCTGTTTCATTCTTGGAACTAATTTGGGCCCATGGTTGAATTCCTGCTCAGACAACTCGCCTGCTGACCCCTGCCTATTCTGTTGTGAGATGAGCAACCTTCACAGAAGCAGAAAGCCTTAAGCCCTCTGGAGGAAAAGAAGGTACTACTATAACTATAGGTAAGATTGTGGTTGAGGAGAATGGAATACAAGGGAATTCACTTTGTGATCCTGCTTGCCTCAGTATGGAAGAGCTTGAAGGAAATGGACCACCCATTCCCCACCCCCTGCCCCGCCTTCAGTGACTCAGGGAGTCAAGGTGACGTCATCACTAATGGCCAAGGCGACAAACTCCTTGTACATGCTCCATATTCCACCCCTTGAAAATCGTGCCATCATTACAGCCGGTGCTGCCTCCTCCTAACCCTGCTTTGAGTCTCTCCCCGTAGCCCCAGTCGATCTCTAGCATGGGATTCTGTTGTGTGGTGACTTTGTCCCCTATCACTGGAATATCCTTCAGCTGCAAAAAAACAAAAACAAAAAAACCCTTTCATTTCCCACCCTCAGTCTAATACTGAGGAAGAACGTGAGCGTGGGCTTGGCACAGCTAGCAGGCTCGACCAGCGTTCTCTTCACCTACTTAATGTGTTTAGCAATAACGCTTTTTTTTTTTAAAGACAACTTGTCAAATCAGGTCTCTCCTTCCACCATGTGGGTTCCAGGGATTAAACGCAGGTCATCAGGCGTGGCAGCAAGTCCCTTAGCTCCTGAGCCTTCTTGCCAACCCTCTTTCTTTTTCCTTTTTTTCCACCCTTGAACAGCGTGCCCAGTTTATTGCTACCTAGATAAACGTTTGCTCCAAATCGTCACCAAAATATGAATTAAAGTGAGAATGTGGTTCATCATTATAACCCTAGTGCTCAAGAGGCTGAGACAGAGGACTGCAAGTTTGAGAGCAACCTCTAATACATATCAAGACCCTATCTCAAAAAAGTCAAAAACAAAAACAAAAATCCACAAATTAATTTCCTGTCTTATATAACAAAAATTATTGTTACTCTGTTAGTGTAATCTGTTTTCTGAATTTATTAAAACTGTGCTAAGATAGAAATAAACAGGCATTAAGTAGGCATCTGAATCAATGTAGCAGTAAAGTAGTGTGATAATGTGCAAACGAGTGTGGGAAAGGTTTATACGTCCTTTGTCGAGTTCCGATGAGCTATTCTCAGCGGTGGAATATATTACATTTTTTACTTGAATTACGAAAAACAACTTGGTACTGACTTATTAAATTACACTCTGGAATTTTCTCTTAAGGCAATTATAGCATTTTACATTTTCTTGCAATAATTCTCTCCTTCCCTTTTCTGCATATATATATATATATATGTATATATGTATATCTTTTTCTTTTACAGCTTTCTAATGTATTCTAAAATTATTTCAAGTGTAAGATTGCTGTAAAAATACCTACCCATCAGGTGTGATAATCATTATCATTTTTTTCTTTCACCACTTTTTTCATCAAATAAAGGAAACCAAGACTGGTGTAACATTTGCCAAAGAAACAAAAGGCACCCAGTTATTTCTAGGCTGCGATGGCAGACAGCTTCCCATTGCCAAGAAGAAAATGCAATCTAGCTGAGAAACACAGGATCTCTTTTAGTTGAAAGGCAAGGTTGTGAGTACATAGGTGGTTCATGATGCTCTCCAAGGAGGACGCAGTGTCATCCTACCAAGTAGCGCACCAGAGAGCGAAGCTTATCATGACAATGAAAATCCCCCCTCTCCTAACTGTCAGCCCACTATACACAGTAGCAACAATATAGGAAACATTTGACCCTCTTGCCACTTGTTTAGATCTATTGCTAGTTCCTACATGGTTAATTGCTTGAATTTCTGGAAAAACAAGAAATATTTTCAAAATCTCATTATGAGAAGATACATTTGCAATTTACAGGTAAACGAAGCAAGCCTTGTACGTGCCCAGATGTGATCAGGCATCTGTTACATGAAGCCCTGGCAAGTTAAACAGGCTTTATCTTGTCCTCTGAAACAGCTAAGAATGCCCCCAGCTCTGCGCTGTGCTCAGAGGCCCCAGCGTGACTCTTGGGAAAACGTTTAAGATGAAACATGACAGTTGCTCCCTAACCCGCAATGTTACCTTTGCAGTTAGCAAGAGAAAGCAGAGAGCGCTAAACTCTCGGTGAACTGATTTCTCAGTTTACTGAGCTGAATTCCCTGACACGCTGCACTG
The DNA here is from genome assembly GCA_026225945.1 of Cricetomys ansorgei. Lineage (NCBI taxonomy): Eukaryota > Metazoa > Chordata > Mammalia > Rodentia > Nesomyidae > Cricetomys > Cricetomys ansorgei. The sequence goes on along the minus strand of JAMJFZ010000451.1, from coordinate 6,384,614 downwards.
GGTGTCTGCAATACAAAGATGTATAAGTCACAGCTCAGAGAAGAAAGTAGTTACACAGACATGGCTGTAGTCCCGGGAGAACAGCCTAGGCAGACTCCAGGGGAACAAAGACCCACCTGGAGATCAGAGAGGCTTACAGCCAGGGCTGCTCGAATCCAGACAGACCAGGGAACAAGGGAATTCCTCTCCCATCTTCAAGGCACACTTGACATGAACTGGTGGGATACCTCCTTTTTTATTGCAGTGTCATTGGAAAAGCTGAGTGGTAGTTACAGTAGCTACTACCGTTTACTGAACAAGGCTGCTGAGACAATTGTCCAGTCCTCTGACTCCTGGGTTCTTCGTGCATAAATTCAATCATTTATAGCATGAAAGCATTCAAGAACAAATTGTTTGCTGGGGAGATGGCTTAATAAGTAAGAGTTCTTGCCATCAAGTCTGATGACCTGAGTTTGATCCCCTAAACCCTGGGACACACACGGTAGAAGGGAAGAATTGATGAGCCCTGCAAGTTGTACTCTGACTTCCACATGTACATCATGGCATGCACAGACCTGCAAACATGCACGTGTGCATGCACACACACACACACACACAGCGACACACTAACACACATGATTTTTTTTTTTTAAAAAAAGAAGTGAGCTAAAGGGAGAAGACCCTAAGACAAAACTAGCATTGTGAGATATTGTCCAGCCAGAGCATCCAACCTTTCCCTTCTAGCTTCTCTATGAAAGAATGAAAGGCAGAAGGGTCGTTTCTACTTCCAAACTGTATCCTATTCTATAGGCACCAGATCCATCAAACTGGACCAACAAACAATCTGTCACCAATTGAATTCAATAGCACATGTCCCCCAGAACCACCTCTGCTTTTAAAAATATCTTCCTGGGGTTAAAGAGTTGACTTGGTGGTTAAGAACATTGGCTGCTCTTCCAGAGGACCCGGGGTTCAATTCCCAGAACCCAGAGTCCACAGGGAAGCTCACAACTGTCTATAAATGCAGTTCCAGGGAATCTGCCACACTCACATGGACATACGTGCAGGCAAAACACCAATGTACATAAAAATAAATAAGTGGGGCTGGAGAGATGGCTCAGTAGTTAAGAAACCTGACTGCTCTTCTAGAGATCCTGAGTTTGGTTCCCAGCAACCACATGGTGGCTCACAGCCACCCATAATGAGATTTGAAGCCCCCTTCTGATATGCAGGTGTGCATGTATGCATGTATAAGATACAGTACTCATAAATAAATAAATAAATCTTTTAAAATAAATAAATAAGTTATTTATTTAATGGTGGTGGTGCCTGCCTTTAATCCCAGCACTTGAGAGGCAGAAACAGGCAGATCTCTGATTTCAAGGCCAGTGTGGTCTACAAAGTGAATTCAGGACCACCAGGACTACACAGAGAAATCCTGCCTCAAAAAAACAAAAAAGAAGTAGAAGGAAGGAAGAAAAGAAGGAAGGGAGGGAGGGAGGGAGGGAGAGAGGGAGGGAGAGAGGGAGGGAAAGAAGGAAGGAAAAGAAAGAAAGATTTTTTTAAAAGACAAGGAAAAAATAAAATCCAAAATTTAAAAAAAAGGGGGGTGGGATGGGCTGGAGAGATGGCTCAGTGGTTAAGAGCACTGGCTACTCTTCCAGAGGATTCCAGTTCAATTCCCAGCACCCAGATGGCAGCTCATAACTATCTGTATCTGTAACTCCTGCTCTGGGGATCTGACACCCTCATACAAACATACATGCAGGCAAAACACCAATGTACATAAAATAAAAATAAACATTAAAAAAAAAATCTCTTTCCTTGTTGGCTTCTGCCTGTTAGCCCTTCCTTAAAGCTTTCTCCTCCTCTTTCTCTCTCTCTCCTTCACTTTCTGTTCTTTCTTCTCTCTCTCACCTCCTGTCTACAGGCGTTTCTCAGGGCTTAATGTCACTGTCTCCTGCTGGCTTCATCCTATATCTCTGGAATAATTCTGCTAGACTGATTTAATTTTCTTTTTTAAGCTATAATTTCTTGGCTGATAGTTCCTAGAAATCATAAAAGGTTGCTACTGCGATTGTTCAATGCATCATGGCAGAGAAAGAACAGCTAGACAGGCATGTACTAAGTCAGCGTCACAGATACACAGTACCACCACAAGGGTCTCATCCATTATTCCCCTACTCTCTTGTTCTATTATTATTTCCAAGTAGCTCTGGGCAGCTTGGTGCTTCCAAGCTTCTGGTACCATTGGAGGAATAATAATGAGTTACCCAACTGCAGCAACAAATCCAACCTTGCAAATATTTCTGCAAGTAAGTAGGAAATTACAAATGGCCCTGCCTGCTGGAGCTCACCTCTGAGGATGTGTTAGGCCCACTGAGAAGCCACCATGTTGGCACCACCCACTAGAGTGGGGCCCACAGCATCAGCTCTTATTCCCATTAAGGGGAATTAATTACTATTTCCATGGAGAAGAGTACAATGAAATCATAGTCCCACAATTGGATATTTTACTGACTTGAAAGCTTACCTTTCTTTCTCTCTTTCTTGTCTTTCTTTCTTTTTGTTTTGTTCTGTTTTGTTTTTCAAGACAGGGTTTCTCTGTTGTAACTCTGGCCGTCCTAGAACTCACTCTGTAGACCAGGCTGGCTTCGATCTCACAGAGATCCACCTGCCTCTGCCTCCCGAGTGCTGGGATTAAAGGCGTGCACCACCATATTTCACATTGTACCATCTCAGAAACAAAGATTCACCTAACAACAGTACTTTTCATTGTCATCAGAATATAAAATAATGGTGCGTCTCAAAACCTATGGAGCCGTAAACTTGAAATTAGAACACATGAAAGATAAGATGGTTAAAAAAAAAGTTTTCTTTATTATAGAACATGGTGACTACAAAGAGTTTTGTTTTCAACATCAAAAGGAGAGTAGATTTTAAAAGTCTTCAACACACAAAAACAGAAATAGTTGAGGTAACGCATATATGTTAATTAGCTCAATTGAGCCATTCTACAATGTATACATATTTCAAAATATCTTGCAGCTTATAATAAACACATACAAATTTTATTTGTCAAGTATACTTCTCAAAGGGTGTTTATTTATTCATTTATCTTAATTTTATGTGTGTGGGTGCTTCTGGTGTCCATGGAGGTCAGAAGGCATCAGATCCCCTGGAACTGGAGTTACAGATGGCTGTGAGCCACCATGTGGGTGCTGGGAATTGAATCCTGGTCCTCTGGAGGAGCAGCCAGTGCTTTTCACTACTGAGCCATCTCTCCAGCCCCTCAAGTATATTTCTAAAAATCTAATTTTCCCTGAAAGATACTAAGTCCAGTGGTTAGAAAGTGGCCTTGGAATTCAGATAAGCTGGCTTTAGGTTTTAGTTCTTATGTTTATTGGCTCAAAATGGCTGGAAAAGTTGCTTCATCTCTGAGTCTCCGTATCCCAACCTGAAAAGTTGGACTAGGGCACTAGCCTTTCAAACAAGCTTGCAAGGTTGTTAGACCTTATCACGCAGTGTGATCAGAGCTGTACCTTGAGTCTGGTCAGCACTCAGTAAGGGCAAGAGACGCAGCTCAGTGGGTAAGGGGCAGGCCTCAGCTCAATCCCCAGAGCCTGCATGTAACTGGAAGGAGAACAGACCCCCACATGGAACCAGTAAGAAGATTCAATGAGTAAAGACGTTTGCAACCAACCCTGATGACCTGACTTAGATCCCCAGAACCCACAGGATGAAAGGAGGGAACTGGCTCCCGCCAGTTGTCCTCTGACCTCCATAGGCACGCCTTCGAGAGCTCCTCTGCACACACACAAATAAAATGATTTAAAGGAAAGGAGAGAAGGGGGGAAGAAAGGAGGGACAGTGGAAGGAAGGAAGGAAAGGAGGGAGGAGGGAGGGAAGGAGGGCAGGAGGGAGGAAGAGAGAGGGGAGGGATGGAAGGAGGGAGGAAGAGAGGGAAGGAAGGAAGGGGAAGGGAAGGAGGGAGGGAGGAACAGGAGGGAGGGAGGGAGGCTGAGCGCGTAGCTCAGCTGGAAAGCACACACCCAGCACGAATGAGGGGATGAGGCTTGGGTAGGATCCCAGCACCTAATGTGGCGGTTGCATAACTCTGATTCACAGTGCAATTGTGGGAACTTAGATAGCCCTGCCTACTGCAACTGAGCAGGGTATGTCAGCCTGAGAACTCTAGCCTCTGCTCCTTGGGAGACCTGTGCACAGCTGAAAGAGGAGAGGCTGGCTGGCTGCTACCCAGATACAGTTTCTGCTGCAAAGAGTAACACCACTGTGGCATATTCTGTCTTAACTTTTTATATGCCAACGTCTAGGGGAAGGTCCAGTGGAAGAGAGCATGCCTAGCAGGTGTGATGATGTGGGCCTCATCCCCAGCACGACAGACAAATTAGTAAGTTTCTATCCTTAGTACCCACTCACTTACTTTTTAAATTTAATTTAACTTTATGTGTGTGGCCTTTGGTCTGCTTGTATATCTGTGTGCCACTTGTGCGTCCAGAAGTGGGCACAGGATCCCCTGGAGCTAGAGTTAAGTTACAGATGGGTGTGAGCTGTGGGTGCTGGAGACCAAACCTGGGTCCTCTAGAAGGGCCGCCATCTCTTCACCTCCCTGGTGTCCCATCATGTATATGATTAAGAAATGTTTTAGGAGCTCCTACCACGCAATCTAGCAGTCAACCAGCAGCTGGAAGAGGGCCAGGATCTGACTCCATCACAAAGCTTCTATAGGACATGAGTCCTGACCACACCTCCGCTTTAGCCCACAGAAACTGGTTTTGGGGATCCGAGCCTCCCGAACTGGGAAGTAATGGACCTCTGTTGTGAGCCACGCAACTGTGGCAATATGTGGCCACAGCTACAAGAAGAGAATGCAGTGAGATTGTCCTCAGCTTCAACCCTGGCCGTCAGCTTCTGAGCCATGGTCCTTGGTCAAAATGTTCCAAACTGACACCAATTTGACCTCTACATTGAATTTAGTGATTTGAATCTAGCTGAGCCTTTACCTAAGAAAAATAAAGTAAGCTGTCATCGATATTTAGAATTTCATTAAAAACAGCCTAAACTAGGGTCCCCTATTCGGGGAATTTGAAGCTGGAAACAGGGAGGGAATTCCCAGAGTTCATTTTCACTCATTAACTTATTCAGTAATATTCACCGGACACCTGCCATGGGCCAAGCACCAGCTCAGGGTTGTAGAAACAATATATTAGCAAAGTTCCCTTGGGTTGTCTCGTCAGCTTCAGCCTTCAGTGAAGAGCAGAGAGGAGGCAAAAGGGCCCGAGACAGAATAAATAAATTTGAAAAACCCACTTTTATGAACAACACACAAAGGAAAAAAAAAAAAAAAGGAAAGAAAAGAAAACTAGTCTTTAACACCTCTCGAAGTCTTGTAGCACTATGAGCAGAACAAATGTTTCATGGGACAGGAGACCTCGCTGGATGTGGAAATCAGGTCAAGAAGAGGGTCAGCCCCTTGCCAGACTCAGAACAAGGCCCTCAGGGCAGACACACAGATGAAACATCCCTGAACACGAGGGGAAATGAGGGCTGAGAAAGCATCTGTTTCAGACTGCCTGCATCCTGCAAAGAATCTCAGTCATACGAAAAAATGAGTACCGAGTTCCAGGCAGATAGGAGCAAGAAACTGGGGTGTGCCCTCATATGGGGTGACTCTAGCCGAGAACATACTGCACATCTTGAAAGGCTAGAAGAATTGTCACAATAAAGAAATGGAAAAAAAAAATTAAGGCGATACATGCATTTAGCCTGACATAAATATTACATGGAAGCATTAAATGATGCCCTTAAATATATGTAATCTTTATGTGTTTATGTATCAGTTTAACTAAATTTTAACAAAATAAAGCCTCAAATTCCAAAACGCACATGTCAGAACATCACATTATATCCCACAAACATATACAATTGTTATTTGTTGATCAAAAATAAAACTGAAATAAATCTAACATTTAAAAATTAAATCATCAAATATAAAATATATGCATGAGTCTTAGTGACTAAAGCTGAACTCTTCATCAGTCAAGTAAAAGGAAATTTAAATCACATTACCATATTCATCAATCAGCCTACATAAAATAATCTTCTTACATTTAAAGTTGACTATAATCTCGATTCTACATAGGTTTATTTTTTCTTAAGTCTGAAGGAGACACTGTTATTTTCATATGATCTTGGGGAGAGTCATAAAAGTCTAGAGGACAAACCTGAATTGCCCAAGAGAGCTGACGACATAATCAAATTACCCAGTTCAAAGGGCAAGCTGTATAATACAAGCCCATCAAAGGAAGGAAAGGTCCCTCGTCTCAGTCAGTCGCAAGTTTCTTACCACTTAATATTTTCATATGAAATTGCTTCCATTCTCCTTTTATTTTATATATTTCCAACACTATCTGCGGAATTTTTTTTTTTCACCAGAAAATAGCAAAGTGACAAGCATTCTTGCTAAAGAAATCTAATATCACACATCTTGACAAATCCCTTCAGACGTTCCTCACTTCATTCAAAGACCTGGCTTCCTCTGACAGACTGAAGGGATGAGCCAGCAGGAACTTTATTTGCCTGGTAGGGTGGGGGAGGTGGGGGGGCTGAATAGCTCCCTGGGAAATTCTGCCACCCAAGGGAAGCTCTCAAAGGTCAGACACGGGCTTGGCCCGGTAACAATGCCTCCCTAGTCCCAAAGGAGGGGGTGACTCTAAGTGCAGTCTGGTCTGTGAATTAAATTTGCCCACCATCCCAGCCCCCATGGACACTAGTCAGAGTCTTCAAGAGGGCCATACAAAGCAACAACAGCAGCTTTTACTAGAATCTGCTGGTCAGCTTTAACATAGTCGGAGGTAGACGGCTGGACACTGTGCCTCTTGATGAGAGGTACCAGGAAGCGTTCTGCGCCACTTATAAAGTATTCTTGTTCAAAGAAAGCAGTGACAGTGAAGGCAAGTCTCACAGCACCCAAGGAGGGTTTTGATCGACGCTATGAAGGCTTAATCAGCCATATCGGAAATGTGGAGAGCTCCGTGAGAGGAAACGCCAGTTTCCTTTAATAAACACACAGCTTTTAAAAGCAGACGGTAAGGGGGCGCTGGAGAGGTGGCTCAGTGGGTAAAGTGCTTGCTACTTAAATGTGAGGACCTGAGTTCGGTTCTGAGTTCGGTTCCCCAGCACCCACATAAAAGCCAGATGTGGATGAGGGGTTGCTCAGTGGTAAATCAGAACCCATGTGATGGTCAAGGGAGAAAACTGATTCTACAAAGTGTGAGAGTTCTGAACCCTTGTCATGACATGCATGATCATACACACACACACACACACACACTCTTGCATGCACATAAAAAAAGGAGAATTATACATCATTGCAACTGACTATGTCTGTAGATCATGATACTCAATGCCATGTTTGAAATCCCAGAGATGAGAAACAGAATCATTCATTCACCTTTGCGCTCTTCCCCCTCACTCTCCTGGCAAGGACAGTGACCCACCCACTGCCTGGCTCTTGAAATACCCTCAAAAGCACTTCACTGAACTATCCTTCAATGCCCAGTTCAAATTCCTGCCTCCTCCAAGTGTTCATGGCAATCCCATCGCTCCATTTCCTGGGACTCTCAGACTTAAACTCAGTCAGTTGTCCTAGTTTGCTGCTGTTCTTGGTCAGCTATTGAGTGTTTTGTTTCTCTGCTTGCTTGGTATTCTACTCAGTTGTAACTATTCCTTACCTAGTACTAAATGATAGGGAAATCTTTTTGAAAGCCCTGTCCTATCTAGAGAGAGAGAGAGAGAGGGAGAGGGGGGAGGGGGGAGGAAGGGAGAGAGAGGGAGAGGGGGGAGGGAGGGAGAGAAAGAGAAAGGGAGGAAGGGAAGGAAGGAAGAAAGGAAGGAAGGAAGGAAGGAAGGAAGGAAGGAAGGAAGGAAGGAAGGAAGGAAGCCCTGTCCTAAAAGATAGCTCACAGAAGTGAGACTCTGAAGCTGTGAGCTAGTCTCTGCCGTAGGGCTACAAGACAGAGAAAAACCAACACTGAGGAAAGGCAAAAGCTGGGATGTACTGATTCACGCAACTAGAAAGCTCAGGTGTAGATCTGAACCTGATGGAGGTTTTCTTCCCTCTTCTTTCCCTTTCCCTGTCTCTTCACTTTGTCATTTGTGACAGATCCAGCTCCTCGCACCTTGAAGGAGAAAAACGTACTATGTCTCCCCACATTCATATATTAAAGTGTCAATAGAAGATTCTGGTTGGAAGTAGGGGCTTGCATCTCCTGTCCATTGTTAATCCAGTCACGGTGCTTGGGGAACAATAACTGGTCAGGTCTGGAATCCATGAAATGAGGGAAGGAGCACATAGTTCTCCCAAAAGGAAAGGAAGGTAACAGGGACCAGAGGAATGGAAGAAAAAAAATGCAGAAAAGAAGCCATGAAGACCCTTCTTTGCATCTCTAAAAAGCCCTCTATCATGTTCCCAGCTCTGTCATTTAGGAACTGGTCCCAAGCCAGCTACCTCCTGGGAACGACTCAACACTGTCATGACTTCTTGTACTCTTGCTATACGTTAGATGATGTGCCAGTATTTGTAAGACAAACACAATTTATGTATGTGAGTATATATACATGTGTGTGCAGGAGCCTGAAGAGGGTGTTCAGTCCCTCAGAGGAGTTACAGACAGTTGTGAGCACCTGACCTGGGTACTAGAACTGAGTACCTAGCACTTTTTTACTCTTTTTCTTTCTCTTTCTCTTTCTTTCTTTCTTCCTTTCTTTTTTCCCTTTCTTTTTCATTATTATTATTATTATTATTATTATTATTATTATTATATCTCACTATATAACCTTGGTTCTCCTGGACCTCAGTATGTAGACCAGGCTGGCCTCGAAGTCATAGAGATCTCCCTATCTCTGCCTCCTAAGTGTTGAGACTAAAGGCATGCACCGCCATGCCCAATGACACTAGCACTCTTAACTGCTGAGCCAGCTCTTCAGCCCCCACAGTTACATTTATCAAGTAATGCAATGTCTGTATACTGTCTAGAGCCCTCTGAACAACACCATCAAATAGATATTACTCTTCCTACTTAATAGGCCATAAAACTAGCACTTCAACAGGCTCTTTTTAAGAACCGGCTCTTCACACAAGCAACTGCTTCTCCGCATCTCAATTTCCTTGTTCGGGGGCCTCTTCATACCATCCTGCCTTGTGCAGACATTTTAAAAGTGAAGCAGCACTGGCAAGGTGGCACAGCAAATAAAGGTGCCTGCCACCAAGCCTGACAAGCCTGGTTCAGACCCCTGTGTGATAGAAGGAGAGAACCAGCTCCCTGGAGTGACATGTCCTCTAATCTGTACTCACACCCGTGTCCCGCCCTCAACACACATACACACACACACACACACAAAATAGTTTTGTTTTTTTTAAAAGCTAGTGGTGCATGCTATATTTTCAAATATGGGAACTATACTTTGCACGCCAAATTCGATCCTTTATTTAAAATAATAAAGCAATATAGCATTTTCCCGAGACCTTTCTATTGAATAAAACTAACATCTTTCACATTTACTATAATGAGACCAGACAATATAGAAAAACAAAACCATTCCTCTGATACCTCAGTGAATTTTAAACACATATACAAATTAATTCCAGAGCAATGGTGTCTCTAGAACAAAGAAGAAAAAAAAAAAAACTGCAGATGAAAAACATTTAAATGGATAAAATCCAACAGACATATATTTTAAAAAAATGAATGCAATGCAAAATAGCATTGCTTGTACTTCAAAATAATGTTTTATTGATTAGGTCTTATAAAAACATGTAGTAGCAACAAATACACTCAGATTATTTGTAAAATATAGCAGAAACATAGAGGATATTTGTAAATTAATTACATTAAGACATCACATATACTAATCCCAGTATCACACAGAGTGTATATTTTAAGTGTGGAGACAATTGATTTTATCAGTCACATATGAAATCCCCTTTAAGTATGAATGAAATAGGACTCTCAATACATTTTTATAATGTCCAGAAACAAATGTGATCATGTGTTTTGAGTGATATATGATTTAAAATAGTGATTATAGATTAGTAGCATAAACCTCAAACCAAAATTCAATAAGCATCCAAAGTTCCCCTACTTGACCTAACTAGCTGCCGCTGGTTTAAATAAAGCTGTCCTGAGACCAGCAGAGCCACAGCCTCCCGCAGGCATGAGAATTACAAACAAAGGTATATGCTGCTGTCTTCTGATGATGTCGTGCATAACGCAGTTGGGGCATTAAAGGCTGTGTTGGTTGATTTCAAAACATGCACACAAATTTTTTAGAGTCCTCCTTTTAAGTGTCAGAGGGTCTTGTCCCCACCACCCATGTGTGGACCAGGACACAGAACTCATTTCACTTCTGGAAGGCGGAAGGATGTCTGAGCTTCGGGAAGAGCTTACAGGAAGCTCTACAGCTTCCTTCTCTGCAGCGCTGCGCTCCAGCTGTGTTAGCTGACCGCTGCGAGCAAGAGGCTTCACTGTGAGGAACAGAGGCCTCCAGCCAGTAACCGCAGGGTGGGCAAGCTTGGAAGCAGATCCTCAGCCATCAAGACCTCGCTTGCCTGCAGCCCCTTCCAACGTTCTGACCACAGCCGCGGAGAGACCCTGAGCCAGACTAGCTCAGCGGAGCAGCTCTTGAATCCTGCCCCACAATGAAGTGGTTATTTTTTTTAAAGGTCATCGTTTAAAGCCATCAATTTTAGGGGGTAATTTGCAAAGAACTTAGAAGAACTAAAATAATCTGGGGGATAGAGGTGTCATAGAGAACGCGTCTGACTTTACTGCTATAGTATCTAACAGAAGGTAGAGAATCCAGAAGCTGATTTACAACGCATCTGTTTCATAGGAGAAAGGCAAGTCAATAAAGAGGGTCTTCTTGACAATAAACTCAGGAACAAGTTATCTAAATCTTAAAAAGTAAGCTTCTACTCAGACCGCAGAACATACAGAAAAGTTAGTTGAGGGGAATAATAGCCCTGAACATAAAGGACCATTTCTATACAGCTCTGGGAGAAAATTTGGGAGTGATTGGCGAGATGGCTTAGTGCTACGCTTTTTTTTTCTTCTGTTTTTGTTTTGTTGTTTTGTTTGTTTTAGGTTTTAGTTTTGGTTTCTTGAGACAGGGTGGCCTCAAACTCAAAGAAATCCACCTGCCTAGCCTCCCAAGTGCTGGAATTGAAGGCGTGCGCCATCATCACCAGCGGCTCTTGCTCTTGCAGATTTAGTTCCCAGCACCCATGTTCTGTGGCTCACAACCTCCTTTAACTCCAGCCCCAGGGGAGCCAGTGCTCTTGACTTGCCCCCCCAGACACTGCGCCCACACCCGTGAACCAACGCACAAGCACACAAGACACAGTTTAAATTTTTTAATTTTTGCAAAAAGAAAAGAAAATCAAAAAATTGCTTTATCAAAAGATACTACTTACGCAGGCGCATGCACACACACACAATAAATAAAGACTGTTTAGGGATGAGAGGACAGCACACCATTCAGAAATTAAGAGTCAATCAACAAATTAGGAAAGTCTATTTACAACCTGACAAAGAAAATTTAATGTAAATAAACATCTTCACCGGCTTTTACGCTTTGTTAGTACCCGCTAAGCAAATGGCGCTCCTGCTCTCACCACCACACCAGCTAATCCGCTAGGCGGCTTACAGGGTGTCTGTCCTGAGAGAGAAAACATCTGCCACGGTGACTTAACCTGACCTCACAGAGGCCCCCGGGAGAGGTGACTTAACCTGACCTCACAGAGGCCCCCGGGAGGTAACAGGTCCATTGAGCCCAGGGTTGATAACACAGTTGTAGAACTGCCAGGAACTTTCCAAGTGCCAGAAAAATGAAATAGTTCAGGAGGGTAAGGAGTGGATGTGGGAAGTCACAGATTCACGGAGGAGAGGGCAAGCCTGGTAGGTGGAGGAAGGTAAAGTCTGGTGGAGAAATGGGTGGGAACTAACTCATCCTAAGACAAGAGTGCATTTCATACAGCTGGCTAAAGCTTGGACCAGTGGTCTCAGAGGCATAGATTACAGGTCAGAGGCTGCAGGATCAGTTTTGTCCTGAATGGAGGAAAATTGAGAAATGTTAGATCATATCTCAAAACACTTGGTAAAGACTCTGGCCTGCCTTTGAGGATTCAACAGGAAATAATGTCTTTTTCCATTAAACACAAGTGCTAGCCAGAACCTCTGGTAATTCCTGAAGCTGATACTGTTTATCTGCACATTTTCATTTTCACATGGCCTGTGAAGGCATGGACCAGGACCATGTCCATGGCTGTACTGAGAGCCGTGTCAGCTCACCTCTACATCTCCAGCAGTGTTATCTCAGACACCTGTCCTCACCAGGTATCCCTGAATATGCACAGGTTGGTCTTACGACAACCCAGAGCCTGCATGACTGAAATCTGCCTCTCTGCTTTGGACTTACAGCCATTCGCAACCTTAGAGTACCACATAGGCAGCCAGAAAATCCCTAGACAGACAGCAGAGTCCTCAGGAATGCAGAAAAGCAAAAAGGACACCAGATCAACAAGCAAGGCTATCAGTGCTGGTCAGTCTAACAGCTGGGAAGCAGTGTGGAGATTCTTCAAAGAATTCATCCAGCGACCCCTCTCCTACATATATTACAAAAAAGACATCAAACCCATGAGTCAAGGAGACACCTGTACTTCCAAGGTCTTGCATCACTGTGGGGAAATTAGCCCAAGTTTCCTTCAGAAGACAAACAGAGGACAAAGAAAATGTGACAGATATGCAACATGGATGCTATATAAAAACATGAAAATCCATTATTTTCAACAGCACGGATGAAATTGGAAAGCATTATCTTAAACAATATGGACACAGAAGAACAAGTACCACATGACTTCCTTCATATGTGGAAGCTAAGAGCTGTTCTCACAGAATTTGAAATTGGGGGGCTGAGGTTACAACTCAGTTGGTAGAGTGGTTGCTTAATGTGGTGGTTTGATTAAGAATGGCCCCATAGACTCATATTTGAATGCTCAGGGAATGGCATTAGGAGGTGTGGCCTTGTTGGAGGAAGTAGGTCACTGGAAGTGGGCTTTGAAGTTTCAGAAGCTCAAGCCGGGCCCAGTGTCTCTCTCTTCCTGCTGCCTGCTGATCCAGATGTGGAACTCTCAGCTCCTTCTCCAGCACCATGTCTGCCTGTGTCCTGCCATGCTTCCTGCCATAATTACAATGAACTAAGCCTCTGAACCTGTTAGAAAGGCCCAATTAAATGTCTTTATAAAAGTTGCTGTGGTCTCTTAGCAGCAATAGAAACCCTAAGACACCTAGCATTCACAAAACCCTGAGTTTGATCCACAAAACCAAATACAATAGGTATGGGGGTGTCTACATGTCAATCCCAGAAGGATCCAAAGTTCAAGATCATTCTTGGCTACATAGCAAGATCAGGATCACCCTGGGATACTTGAAATACATGAAACCTGGTCACAAGAATTTTTCATTACATCTTTATTAATTTTGTGTGTGTGTGCATACGTGTGCACATGAGAACAATGAAATTTTAAAGAGGTATGTTGTACCTGGTTTAAACATTCTGTAATGCATGCATCTCTCAAATATCACATTTTCCCATTGTTCCATACGGATAATTTTTATGTTTGGTATGCTAATTAAAAATATAAAGTTTCTAAAAGAGATATAATTATAAATCCAATACACTTAATAATGAAAGAAAAGAATGAAAGAAAATCAGCCAGCCTGATCGCCATCTAAACAATTAAAAATTAATACTCCAGAGGTTCAAGATGGCAGCAGGAAGGCAAGCAGGGTCCCTCAGGGACCCAGAGCTACCCCACCGCCCCTTTCCCCACTCAGGACCCCCACTCAGGATGTCCAAGACCCCTTACGAGTTCGTGGAACAGGATATGCTATATTGGTGCTTAGCCCAATGACATAGTATGAGAATCTGGAATGGTTGGAAATGGACGGAACAGGACAGTGTTTTTGGCCCAGGAAGTGCAGAAGAGACAAGTGGGGAGCAGAGGCTGATGAAGCAGCACCTCCTCAGGGCAGCCCACGTGCCACATTGCTGCCTGCAAGGTGGGGCTGGGGGGGGGGGCACTGGGAGGAGAATCAGGAATGGACAGGCGGGGCAGAAACCACAGCAGAGAGACTGAGGAGGGGACCTGCCGGGTATCACGGCTGCCTGACAGGCTAGGACCCTACCAGCCCACGGGTGCTGGCCCCGACATGGAGGAGGAAAGCCATGAGGGGGTTCCGGCTTGCAGGATCAGAGCTGCGGAGGGAGCCCAAGATGGCTGCGGACAGTGGGCAGACTCTGGTGACTCTAGAGGCTGCATATGACCCCACCCAAGTCACCCGGCTACTCTCGGACTGAGATAACTACGCTGGTGTCTGGTCAGGCAGGAGGAACTGGGTGAATTAAAAGTGATGAGCCAGCAGGTGCGGCCTGCATGGATGATACTGACCTAGAGACAAAGTCACCAACAGGACGGAGGACAAGGGAGCTAGGCATAGCCGAGAGGGAGGGGTTCTTGGGATGCCAGGAGACTGAGACCACGTTAACTGAAAGCACAAAGCAGCGAGAGTGAACTGGAAGTGGCAACAGACATTTTCTCTCAGATCCTGGCCCGCAGTGACGCACTTCCTCCTAAACCTCCCAAGCAGCTACCAACTTAGCACCAAGTATTCAAACATATCAGGAGGGGACATTCTCACTTAAACCACTACACCATTGGAAGATGGATTTCCTCTAATGACAAAGAAGTTAGGATTTACCTAACCAAGCATGGTAGCTCCTGCCTTTAATCCCAGCACTTGAATGGCAGAGGCAGTTGGACCTCTGTAAAGTATGAGGCCAGCCTGGTCTACATAGCAAGTTCTAGGACAGCCAGAGCTACATAGAAAGACCCTGTCTCATACAAGCAAACAACAACAACAAAGAAGAGAAAGGAACAAAGAAACAAAGAAACAAAGAAAGGAAGGAAGAAGGAAAAAAAGATTCACCTGAAATCCCAGCACCTAGGAGACTGAGACAGTAATCGTTGCACATTGGTGGCCAGTCAAGGGACACATGGTACACCCTGTCCATACCAAAAGAAGGAGGAGGAGAAGAGAGGAGGAAGAAGAAGGGGGGGGGAGAAAGAGAGAGAGAGAGAGAAGGAATGATGGAGGAAGGAAAGAAGGAAAGAAAATCCCTGCATCCAGAAGGCAGAGGCAGGGTGGCTGTCTGTGAGTTTGAGGCCAACCTAGTCTACATAGTGAGATCCAGGGCAACCAAGTGCGATCCTGTCTCAAAACAACAACCAAAGAAGGAAGGAAGGGAAAGAGGGAGAAAGGAAGGGAAGGAGGAAGGGAGGGAGGGAGGAAAGGAAGGAAAGAAGGAAAGAAGGAGAAGGAGGAAATAGAGGAGAAGGAAGGAAGAAAAAAGAAAAAGAAAGAATGAATGAAAGAGAGAAAGAAACAAGAAAGAAAGGGGGAGAAAGAGGGTGGGGAGAAGAGATGGAAGGAAGGAAGGTGGAGGGAGGGGTGGAAGGAGAAAGGAAGAAATACAAAAGGGGGAGTTAAAGCTTAGCAAACCTATGCCTTGTGTCCAAGGCCATAGAAGCTTATTTCTCTCTCATGACTCTGCAGAGGTGAAAGATGAGTCTGCTTCCGAGCATAACGTTCTCTTTAGAACTAAGGACCATGCTCTCACTCTCCTACCCCACCGCACCCCGTAACTATTGTAACTATTATTGGATCCCCAGGAACTAAATTATCCTTGGTTTCCCTGTGTCCCTCTCTCATCTTTGGAAATCATTCCTTGCATAAATACCCAGTTTGCACGTGCCTGGTGTTGCCTGCCTGGACCTGGACTGACTCTCCTCATTCACGCTATAGGGAAGTAAGTGGCCCAAAGGGCTTCCATACTGACCAGAGTCAAATATCTACACCAGGATCTGAATAATGGTGTTCTCTCTAAACTAACAGTAGGAAGGAACTGAGAGGTATGGCCTCTGGTTAAATCATGAAGGCTCAGCCTATCGCCTCTGTCCCTGCTACTTTGTATGAGTACAAATGCATACATACATGTGAAGGACCACGAAAACATCTGAGTATTGACCCTCGGCTTGTACCTTGTCCGAGACAAGGTCTCTTGGTCGTTCGCCACTGTGCATGCCACCAGCTGGCCCTCGGACCTCCAGAGAATCTCCCGTCTTCACCGTCCTTCTCACCATAGGAGCATTAAAATCGCAGACACGTGCTGCCACGCCCAGTGCTGGGAATTTGAACTCCGGTACTTTACCCACTGAGCCATCCCACAACCCTCGTCTACCTTCTCTGTGAGATCCTCTCGCATAGTTAGAGCCTCTGTCTGCTCATTTCGGCAGCTAAGCTGTCTGTCGTCTGCTTCTATGACCTCCGCTGGGTGAAGTACGGCGAATACCCCCTCAGGAGGAAGCGGAAGCAGCACACAACCTTTTCCCCTTCCTTTCTTTCTTTTTGTTTTTAGATGGCTTGGTTTGGTCTAGGTCTTTTTTGATGATGCTGGGTTTGGAAACCAGGGCTTTGAATGTTGGACCAGTTACCAACCACTTAGCTACACTCCAGGCACAATATTGGAAGCAAAGAGAAGTCCTTGCCAGTCACCACTCCTACCAGCAACTTGTTCTTGGACTTCCCAGTCTCCAGAACCATGGGAAATAAATTTTATTTCTAAATTTACCCCGTCCATGGCATTTTGTTATAGCTAAGACAACCTGCAACACTTAGCAGTACCTTCTGCTCACATGGAATCATCTCCCCCGCATATCAAATAAACTCTACTGAGACCTTACCTTCCTTTGCTATTCATTTTCAGAGTCCAGGACAATGCCTAGCACACAGTAGGCTCTCTAAATATTAGATCTGAATGGATATTGAGTTCAACAAATACATCAGATGATTGACTAAGTGGCCCAAATCTTACACATTAGTCTTTAAACAATTCCTTATGAAGCCATAAAGTTGTTCTTTTTTGAGAGAAAACACTTCAATGCAGACTTTATTTAGCGATAGTGTTCCTGTAATCTCAAATCTTCTTGTTCCTTTATGGGTTTTAATACTCATTCTTATTGCAACATGTTCACCAGATTTTCCATTTCTCTCCCCTGTGATGCTTTGAAGTAAAGTGTGATTGAATAACTGCAGTTTAAGCTTTGACAAAGTTTGCAGTAAATGGATTACAGATAATTTCCTTTAAATGTGATCTTCAATTCTGGTAATATACAAAGCTCATCAAAACAAGACATTTTCTAAGGGACAGGAAGTTCAACTTTCTAATTCACAGAAAATACCAACGTATTTCGTTGAATCTAAGATAACGGCTGATCTTTCATTCACCATGATATACCACAAAAAGAAAAAGAACAAGAAAAGAAACGATAACTGTTAAACTCTGAGACAACCCTTTCTGACCATTTAGAATCACTCAGAGTTTTGTTGTTGTTGTTTTCTGGTGTGTGTTTGTTTGTGACAGTGTCTCGTTACATAGCACTGGCTGGCCTGGAACCAGGCTATGTAGACCAGGCTAGGCTTGAACTCATGGAGATCCACCTGCCGCCACCCCCCACCCCCCCAGTGCTGAAATTAAAGATATGAGCCACTAGGCTTGGATTTCCCTTTTGAGGCTATCTTACTATGTAGCCTGAGTTGGCTTGAGACAAAAAGAGAAAGGGGGGGGGGGAGAAGGGGGAGGAGAAGGAGTGGAGGAGGAGGGAGGGAGGTAGAGGAGGAGGGGAGGAGGAGGTAAACGAGGAGGGGAGGAGGGGAAGATAAATCATCCATCAATACTACATGTTAGATATTTTTCCCATTTACCAATGGCTTGAGGTAAGGCTGAAAACTGAAGAACAACCTAACAAATCCCACATCAGAGAAACCTAACAATCTCGAGGATGCGGACAAATGCCCAGTAGGTAGTGAGCTGCCACATCTGCTTTATGCTGTGCTAGGGACCAGATCAAGTGCTCCACGGATGCTGGGAAGACACTCTACCAACCGAGCTTTGTCCCCAGCCCTAAGGAAGACATATTAATTCTACCACTTAATATGGTCTGGACTCTTACAGTTGTAACCTAATGAAACTGGCTTTTTAGAACGGATATTGTTACACTTCAGTTGTGCCCAGGGATATGGGAATGTCAAGTTTCGGATGTCATTACACTCGACTCTTCTGAAAGGCCCATTTAAAGCAACCTGTAAAGCGGTCAGGCTACGGAGGTCGTAGGTAAAACAGTATCGACAGGAGACACAACCCCCATGGGCCTTAGCGTTCCAGGAATGACTGCCTGCACTTTAGGATGGATTTCCAGTGACCACATCATTCACAGATTAAGGAAGAGCTACATCTCAATGTAGCCGGTATAAACTGGTCTGAAGAACCCTGGGCGGGTGGTGAGGTTCGGGAGATGCTACTCCAAAACTTCGCCCCTTGGGGTATGAGAAAACAAGAGCGTGATCTCTCTCACCTTCTCCTTTTCTTCTAGGTCATAAAACCTCACTCTAGAAGCATCTTCCCCATACCAATAAAGAAAGGAGTGCACTTATCCCTGAAGACACAGACAGACAGACAGACAGGCAAGCACGCAAGCACACACACACACACATACAGAGAACAAAAGGCTTTGCTAAGCATCTCATTGTTTATTACCATTAGATCAGACTCCCTTTCTCCACTCACACTTTTTCAAATATAATTTTTTTCTTGTTTACTTCTATTTTTACATTTAGTTATTTAGTGGGAAAAGGGTACGTGCACATGCCACAGTGCGGGCGTGGAGGTCAGAAGACAACTTATGGGCGTCAGTTCTCTCCTGCTGTGTGGGTTCTAGGTCTGGAGCTTAGGTTGCCAGCTAAGCCATCTCACTGACTGGGTAAAGGCAGACGGAAAGAAAGGACTCCCCAAAATTGCTCATCAACCTCCACACTTGCACCGTGCACGAGCATAGATATGTATTTTTTAGCTTTTAAGTTACAGTTTTCTTCCTTTGGGTCTTCACTTCTGAGGGCTCCAGTATCATGATTACATTTTTAAAAAACATTTGCTTTTCTTTTTCTTGTTAATCTGCTATTTGATACAGATGCCTTAGCCATCAACCTCGGAGCTGATGAAGAAAAGATACTAATTTTTCTCTCTTGTAATGATGAAAGACGTATGTGCTCAAAATGTAGATAAAAGTATGAATTAAAATTTCCTTGCTAGGCATGGTGGCGCACACCTTTAATCCCAGCACTCAGGGCAGAGGCAGGCGGATCTCTGTGAGTTTGAGGCCAGCCTGGTCTACAGAGTGAGTCCCAGGACAGCCAGAGTTACATAGAGAGATGCTGTCTCAAAAACAAAACAAACATAAAATTTCTCACTCCATTTTTTAAAAGTAATTTCGTATTTGTCGCTAATACTGATTTTAAACATACTTAAATTAATATTTAAATATTATGTGTAGCCATTGGACTCTTTCCTCTAAACCGCTAAAACTTTCGTATCACAGTAGCCTTGATCACACGGTAGCAGCCTAGCTCAGTGGGACTCTATTGAGCCCCATTGAGGGAAAGCTATTTTCATCTGGTCCAGAGAGTGGAATATGCCTTCGGAAGGAAAAGCATTCCAAGCTATCCCAAACATGAATTAATACAATTGGGTCATTCAATCATCTGACTAAGAGACTACCCACAGGAAGGCAAATACGCCTAATGCCAGCTAAAGACATAGGCAGAATAATTATCTCTCTAATAACATACTGCACTTTTCCTGAAACAGGGAGTTGCCACGAGGTTCTGTGGTACCTACTCAGCTCTCTGTCTCCTAATCTAAAGGGTGTTTAACTGTTTGTTGTTTCTTTGTTTGTTTGGAGACAGGGTTTCTCTGCTGTAACCCTGGCTGTCCTAGAACTCACTCTGTAGACCAGGCTGGCCTCGAACTCACAGAGATTCTCCTGCCTCTGCCTCTCGAGTGCTGGGATTAAAGGCGTGCGCCACCACCCGGCACTATTTTTAAACTCTAATAAAAATTGTCCCGAGTCTCCCTCTGGACTCATTCTTAAAGTTATTTACTAAGGAGACTAAGGACCCTTTGAGGGGCACAGGTTTCTCAGGGATATCTGGAACCCAATGTGCAGCTCCCTAAAACGTCCCAGTAACACAAGCTGACTGAAACACAGCTTTTCACTGGGGAGAAGTGGAAATGTTCCCCCTTGTTGTCTTATCTTTGAATTTGTACAACTTTTAGGAATTAACTGGGAAATTTTTCCCAATTTCTTTATTTTACTTGGTCTTGTTAAAGGCCAGTTTTATTTTAAAAAAAATTTTTTTAATTAAAAAAAAGCTATAATAAAGAGGCAGATAGACAGCTCTGCAGCTAAGAGCACTTGCCGCTCGCACAGGATGTAAGTTCCATCACCAACACCTGTGTTGGGCAGCTCACAACTGCCTGTGACACCAGCTCCTAGGGGCCCGACACCTTCTGACATCCACAGGCACCAGCACATACATGGAATTCACTCACACAGACACACAAACATACATACAGAAACAAAATACAATATTTTAAAACTTCAACAGCCTGGTGGTAGTGGCACACACCTTTAATCCCAGCCCTCCGGAGGCAGAGGCAGGTGGGTCTCTGAGTTCAAGGCCAGCCTGGTCTACAGAGTGAGTAGTGGACAGCCAGGGTTACAACAGAGAAACCTTGCCTTTAATAATAATAATAATAAAAATAATAATAATAATAATAACTTAAAACTTAAAAAACAAAACAAAAAAAAACTTCAACAGAGACAATGAACACTTAATAGTGATAATGGGGAAAACTAAACTAAAGTGGCTACAGTGAAAGCTACATCCATTTATAATGGTATCCAGGAACTTGCTTGATGAGAAATCTTTCCATGTCCGAAAATCCAGTGGACTTCTCTCTCCATCAAAATAAACAAGTACACGGCCTATTTCTCAAAGCCCAGGACGAAGCCTATCTAGATGCTACACACACCATAGTGACAGAGAGCTCTCCTGCACCTGAGTGTGGGGGACAGGAGGTTAACTAGACCCACTGTGAATTATTAAATCTCATGCCAGCCCTCGCAAGTCAAGCATTTCTTTCCAGGAGTGTCAGAGCCCATTAGCAAACCAGAAAACAGTACTTCCAGCATAGGCTGGGAAGCTACATCTGTAACCCAACGGAGATGGTTCTCAATGATCCAGAAGCCAGAGAACGTGACTAGAAGATAATAGAGGATATTTATTACAGTAAGGACAGCACCAGAGCTACCTCCTTCAAACATGGGAATTCGTTGAGGAGCCCCTACATAGTAATCTAGAAAAATACTAGGACACTTTCCTGAGCATGCTTAGATTAAGGTCATAGTTCAAAAAGGAAAAAACAGCAGATACAGTTTGGGACAGGGTCAGCCCAAGGTTCAAAAGGCTGAAAGAGCAACCCCACACTGGAGAGATCCGTTAAGGTCCAGAGGTCCTGAGTTCAATTCCCAGCAACCACATGGTGGCTCACAACCATCTATAATGGGATCCGATGCCCTCTTTTAGCACATAGGTGTACATGCAGACAGAGCACTAATACATTAAATAAACACTGTTTTAAAAAAGGGAAAGAAAAAGAAAGAGCCACCCAAACATCTCTGGCCATGCTCATTTCGATATTATACTGAACTGCCTTTATTTTAGGTGCCTAGAGAGTCAGTTGAGTGGGTCTGGAGAACTTGGTTGATTCTCCAAAAATATTAGCTGAAAGGAGAGGAAAGAATAACCCCAAAAGTGAGTTAATACAGTAGTCTGTCCCAAAGTTGCCCGCCCCCCGTGAGTGGCTGGAGGGGCTGCAGGGGACTCAGAGGTCTCCTGTTGGAAAGTAAAGACATCCAATGAGAAGCCCTTCCAGGCGTAGAACAGTGTAGAGGCCAAGGGAGCTTCCCCTCTGCCCTCCAAAGGTTCCGACTGTGATACTCTTGAAACAGAAGAAAAGTCCACAAGTTCACGATCTGCGCTGGAGCGTGAGACCCAAGAACCCAGTGAGGGTTAGAAGCTGATGTGCTTGCTCCTGTCGTGAGAAGGAAGCATGACTGGGTAGAAGCAACTTCAGGGGAAGGGTATTTGTAGGGGAGATGAATGGACTCAGAAGCTGGAAATAGCCTGAAACAAGGTTTGCTCTGGATTCAGACATCCTCCTTCTTGCCACATGTATCCATTTCCCTGGTCGATGAGATATGTGAACAATTTACTCTCTTCCAGAAGACGGATAAGGAAAGCCCTGTCCTGCATTTTCTTCTCCCTTGGGGCTCTCGGTTCAAAATCCTAAATGGCGACAGGCACGGTAGTACACGCCTTCAATCTCAGTGTTCAGAAGGTAGAGGCAACGGGAGCTCTGTGAGCTCAAGCTAGCCTGGTTTAGGTAAAGGAGTTCCAAGCCAGCAAGACTACATGGTGAAGCTCCGTCTCAAAATAACAAAACGAACAGTCTAGAATATGGTTTTCTGAGGCCCAGCACTAACAAGCACTTGGCTGCATGCATTGAGTGTCTGAACAAGGACTCTGAAATTCACACTCTGCACAGAGCCTGTGTGCAGCATGGGATGTTCAATTAGCAGAAGAAAAAAGAAAGGGCCCCGATAAGCAGAAGCGACATCGCAGTGCAGTCGGGTGCAGGATAAGAGTGGCATGGGACATTCTGAAAGGTCAGCAGACAAAACACAGGACTGCCTGACAAAAGAGGAGAGTAGGCACACCGCAGAGACCCTTCCCTTAGGCACACACTGGCTAAAGGTTTCACTCAGCCCCCAGCAGCGAAGAACAATAAACTCAGGGCAAAACCACACTGGAAGGGATTTGGACTCCTTCTGTATAAAGTCGTGCTCACATTCAGCTCTGCAAAAATTGGATCTAGGTCTCTTTTCCCTGCCTGCATTCCACCATTCTTAATTAACACCACCTTTATCGCTATGAAGTTCCAAGCTAATGAAGCCCTCCAGGTATTCTTACAGCTGTATTGAGAGAAAAGCCAGGTCTGGCCATGAGAGTCCAGAGCCCGGTGCCCTTCTGAGGCAGGCAGGATAAAGTGTCCTTCGCCCCATAGAACACTCTCCTAATAAGCCCTGTGCCACAATGACTTAGAAATACTTTTCAGTGCATGCTCTAGAAGGAAAAGAAGGTGGGATAAATCAAAGGTTTTCAGGCTGCCAACTGCTAAGGAGCAATCTGTCATTTTCTGGATCAGAAAAAAAAAAAATGTAGTCTGGGGACAATTATTTTGGTCTCTCTTTGTATTCCCTCTGTTTCTGCTTAACATAACACTTCTCACACACCCCAGTGGCCTTTAGAGGACGTACAAACTTCTCTGACAGGACCCTTCTCTCCAGCCCCCTATTCTCATGCAAATTCGCCCTATAAGTCCTCTGCTTTCTCATTCCGTTCCCATTTTGAAACATAAAAAGAAGAAAACCCCCAGAAGCCCCACGGTTGCACCAGAAGGGGTGCAGGCTAGATAACCTTTGTCCCTTTTCTGTCACTAATTCCTGATCTGAGCCCAACGTGTTCCCACTGATGTGGCTCGGCTTTGTCACCGTCCTTTCGGATGTCTGCGACAATTCACATTCATAAAAAGTGAGATTAAAAGTGTGTGACTGTTGGCCTAAACTCCCGAATTCCACTTCTGTCCCCACTAATGGTTCCTTTACAAGGGCAGATTTTTATCTTCGTAAAGAGTGATGCCTCCCCAGCCGGCAGAACAGTGAAGAAATTACTCCCAGGTCTCTCTAAAACCTAAGAAATTATTTGGTGAATTTAGTAAATGCCAGGCAAAAGACAGCAAGAAGGGGGTGGGAAATCAAGAAGTTGCCGAGCATGCATGAAGCCAGGAGTTCAATCGCAGCCCTGCTCCCCCCTCCAAAAAAAAAAAACTGACAAGAGAAACATTTATCATTATACATATGGGTATTAATGACCTGCTCTGTGCTCTGTGCTCTGTGCTCTGCGGGAAATCCTCGAGGATATCTAGACTCTGTGCTCATGAAACCCGGACTACATACAGAGGGTAAAACAAAAAGGGCATTTTGTTTTGTTTTGTTTTATTTTGTTTGCTTTACTTTAAAGTATGAGCACTTAAAGGACTTCAGAGGAAGGAAAGAATTTAAACTTTCTGCCCAGTGTGGTGCCATATCCCTGGAATCCCATCACTTGTGAAGTGAACTGCGTGGGCCCCGTCTCTAACTAAATGAATAAATAAGTAAATGATACCTAAATGGTTTAAGCTTTCTGCTAGTTATTTTTTAAAAATAAGCCTTTTGATCAGTTGTATGGAGGCTCAAATGTACCAAATTTAATCCAAACTGTTTCAAATAGTCATCAAAGTCAAAATAGATTTAAAAAAAAAAAAATTGTTGTGGGGTCTACAGCTTCATGATGAGCAAAACAACCAAGGAATTAGTGAACCTCAGACATGTGGCCAGCACCACGCTGAACATGTATGCATGTTGCATGACCCAATCTCACAACAGAGGCACGAAACAAACAAAATCCAGGTTCAAAGCACAGAAAAGAGAGCCATATTGCAGGACGTCAGTGGGCAGAGCTCAGATGAAGCATTTCACAGGTAAAGAAGGTTCAGGCAAGCTGAGCGATCCATCCAAAGAAGGGGCAATACAAGAGCTTTTAAATATCCAGATCTTTCTGTCCAATTACTTATTACCATATGTACTATCTCCTGTTTTTCCACCAAGTTATGTCAATAGAAAAAAAAATGTTCCCTCTACTCTTATTTTCAATATTCAAGGCCACAGACTAAAATGATTAAAGATATTTTTTAAAAAAAGAATTTTATTTACACACTACAAATGAAAGTTCAGGGGGAAAGTGTGACTCAATGAGGATAAATAACTTAGGGTTATTTGTCATCTTTTTCTTTTAGATTTATTTATTTTATTTCATGTCTATGCGCACTTTGCCTGCACGTATGAATGTGTGCACCAGGTGTGTGACTGGTGCAGATGAGACCAGGAAAGGGCAGCGCATGGATCCTCGGGAACCAGAGGACGAGGTAGAGGAGCCATTCTGGGGAAGCAGACAACTTCATAGAAGGTGTCGGGTAAAGGCACACCGAAAACACAGAGGATGCCTTTGGAAGATAAGTGGGAGCCGAGGAGAATGCATAGGGGATAACATAGCTTGCTGACAGTATCCTTTGGGAAGACAAAACTAGAATGGGCTCCAGGAGAGGGACCATGACAACTGAGTGCCATGTGCAGCTTTGAGTTCAGGCAGGCGAAGGGGTCCAGCAACTCAAATGGCTTCAGCTTCTTCTTCTTTTTTTTTAATGCCAAAGTGACATTTTTGGGGGTGGTATATCCTGATTCTCCTCAATGTTTAGGGACACAAACACAAATGACAGCCGTATAAATGAAGACGTGCTAAGTTATAAAGATGTTCTGAGGTTTCGTAGTTCACTCGGGTGAGACCAGGAAAGCAGGACATGGAGAACAAAAGAGAAAGATTTCTCAGAATTTCAGCAGCCATAGCTGGAAGAAATCAAGCACATGCTATACAGTCCAGCTTGCCTGGAAGAGATAGATAGATAGATAGATAGATAGATAGATAGATAGATAGATAGATGTAGATAGATAGATAGATAGATAGATAGATAGATGATATAGATAGATAGATAGATGATAGATAGATAGATAGATTGACTGGAAGAGATAGATAGATAGATGATAGATAGATAGATAGAGATAGATGATAGATAGATACGATAGATAGATAGATAGAGATAGATGATAGATAGATAGATGATAGATAGATAGATAGATAGATAGATAGATGATAGATAGATTGATAGATAGATAGATAGATGATAGATAGATAGATAGATAGATAGATAGATAGATGATAGATAGATGATAGATAGATATAGATAGATAGATAGATAGATAGATAGACGATAGATAGATAGACGATAGATGATAGATAGATAGATGATAGATAGATAGATAGATGATTGATAGATAGATGATAGATAGATAGATGATAGATAGATAGATGATAGATAGATAGATGATAGATAGATGATAGATAGATGATAGATAGATAGATGATAGATGATAGATAGATAGATAGATAGATAGACAGACAGGCAGGCAAATAAAGAAAAGAAAGAAAGAAAGAAAGATTTTCAAAAAACTTTAAAAATTTGCATGTAGTCTTCACAAAAAATTCTCAGCTCCCTTCTTGCTCCAAGTGAAAACTGAGCAGAGGCCTATTATTATTGAACTAGCAATAGTTTTTCAGCAGGCATGGTGGCACTCACTAAAAGAGCAGCAGCAGAAAGATTATGATTTCAAGGCCAGCCTGGGCTATATAGTGAGTTTAATTCCATCCAGCCTGGGCTATACAGTGAGTTTAATTCCATCCAGCCTGGGCTATACAGTGAGTTTAAGTCCATCTAGCCTGGGCTACATAGCTAGACTGTGTCTCAATAAAGCAAAAAAGGCTAAGGATGTAGCCCAATTAGCAGAGTGCTTGCCCGGCACAAAGCCCTGAGTTCAATCCCCAGTACCACATAGAACCAGGCATGGTGGTACACACCTATGCTCTCAGAAGATACAGACAAGAGGATCAGAAGTTCAAAGTCAACCTTAGCTACACAGTGAGTCTAAGGCCAGCTTGGGATACATGGGACCCTGTCATGAGGAATGGAAGGAAAGGAGGGAGAGGGGGAAAGAACAGGGTAGAGGACAGGAAGGGAAGAAAGGGAAATGGAAGGAAGGGAACAGAAGAAGGGAAAGGAAAGGAAAGGGAAGGAAAGGGAAGGGAAGGGAAGGGAAGGGAAGGAAAGGGGAAAGGAAAGGAAAAAGGAAAGGAAAGGAAAGGAAAGGAAAGGAAAGGAAAGGAAAGGAAAGGAAAGGAAAAAGGAAAGGAAAGGAAAGGAAAGGAAAGGAAAGGAAAGGAAAGGAAAGGAAAGGAAAGGAAAGGAAAGGAAAGGGGAGGGAAAGAAAAACAAGAAAGATTCCCTGTTAAATGATAAAAATCCCATATTATAAAAACAGATTGCTTCAGTTTCACAGGTCTAGTTGGAGCAAAGTTCTGCACAAGAAGGCTGACCCCCCCTCCCCTCCTCGGGTGTTAAAATTGTTGTGAAACTGTCACAAGGAACTGATCTCAGTTCTTCCAGATACTTCCTTCTTTAAAAATAAATTAGAAAAGAAGAGTGTAGCATTACTAAATCTGCTGACCCTAATTCCCTCTTAATGCTTTGCTTTCTAACCAGCTTGCTTTGGTGTCTGGGAAAGGTAAGACTCAGAGCTCTGGCAAAGAGTGGCACACAGGAGGCAGGGTGTCTTCTATGAACAACAGGAAGTGTGTCCCAGGAGGATGTGTGCAGTTCTCGTGTGTCACTGTGCCACCGTCCCAAAAGTCTAGAAGCATCTGGCTTTCCCGCTATTCTCTGTAGTAGGATTTTTGTTCCAACACACATAACTGGTATGAAGAAAGCTCTGTAAGCTACTGTAAGACAAAGGCACCACAGGGCTCAAAAGATATTAATAAACGTTGACAGTCCTCTCAAGTGAGTTTTTGAAAACACATGCCTGGCATCCAATGCTTTCAGAAATATTTGGGGTGTCTTTTTAGATGGTAGAGAATTGGAGTGTATATGTGTATATTCATGCACATGGTGTGTGTGCATGTCACGTGTGTGCGTGTGTGTGTCTATGTGGGCACATGCAAGTATGTGTGTCTGGTTCATGTTTGTGTATGTATGTGTATGTATGCTTGTGTGTATCTGTGTGGGCATGCATGTGTGTATGTGTATGAGTATGTATGTGTGCATATGCGTGTGTGTAATTTTCTTTTTTTTCTTTTTTGAGACAGGGTCTTTCTACTTAGCCCTGGCTGTCCTGGAACTCACTCTGTGGACCAGGCTGGCCTCGAACTCACAGAGATCCCTGCCTCTGCCTCCCAAGCACTGAGATTAAAGTCATGTTTAGTTTTCACCTCCACTCAAGGATTCATAAACCTAAAACATCCACACGAAAGGCCAGTGCCTGCCTTACAGAGGGTTATGAGCCACTGTGTGGATGCTGGGGCTCCAACGCCAGCCCTCTGAAGGGCAGCGGGTCCTCGTAACCTCCGAGCCATGGCTCCAGCCCCTTTGTCATGGTTTTTTACTCCCAGCAACAGAAAAGTAACTGAGATACGTCTCTTCTTTCTAATTGTATAAACTTATTAAATGAATAGATCACTCAGATAAGAAGCCAAGACACAGGAATGGTAATGGCTCACAAACATGCCTTTGCAGATTGGGATGCTTGGAATGGCGCTCAAGGCCTCGCACACGCTAGGCAAGTCCTTCAGCACTGACCTACATGCCCAGTTCTTTGTTTTTGTTTTTGTTTTTTAATAGCACAGAGGCTATCCCTGGCTAAGTAAAATGGCAGCCAAAACTGCTGTCGTAAATCTCACTGACTTTTCCCAGGTGGTTTAAACAAGGATGGAGAGTTCAGCCAGTAAAGCACCAAGGCTGGCTCTCCATTCCACACCTCATCAAAAAGAGCCCAAGATACCTTTGCAAGGACAGCTTGACTGTACAGTGCCAGAGTCACTGTGAGGGGGGCGGGGGGATGCAAAAAGAAAACCATAGCCTTTAAAGATGCAAACGCAGCCTGTGTTTGGATTCCACCACTTAAAAATATGCCTTCCTGGCCCACTAGCCTCCCTACTTGGAAGGTAAACCTTAATTTATTTCTAAGAAGCGCCAGCATCCATTAGAATCCTAGGCTGTTTTTGAAAATGGCCTCTGGGCACTTGCCTAAAATAACTTTCTAGAGCCTGTGCTCCCATAAAGAGTCCTTTGCTGAAATTTGGATCACATGTTCATTTATTACCCTCTCTTAGTCAATTAAGAAACATATCATAAAAGCGCACTCCTTCTAAGAGGACAAACATAAGAGTCATTCTCCTCGCTGGGCTCATAGCATGGTTTTTCTAGAATGAAAAGAAACCACACATATGTACTGAGCAGGGGAAAATGTGTTTGCATCCTGGGGTAACCCATTGAAATATTATTACCTTATCAGTCCCCGACAGAAACTGATGGGAAGCAGGTAATAACTTCCCTTTGCCAGAGTCAGCTCTGAATGGGGCAGGGTGTTAACTGCACTAGAAAAAAACTGGAAAATCAAGTTTCTTCTTCTTTCTTTTTTTAACTCCATGGTCTCTGGTTAAAGCAAATGTTGGTTTTAGAATTGAGATCAACGAAAGGTACCGGTGTTGTACTCCCAAATCCCCTCTTCCTGAAAAAGAAAATATTTATTTAAAAGATCAAAGCCTGGGAGCCTATTCTTCTTAGCACGTGAAGATTTTGAACCCAGTCGGTTACCAAATACAGGCACGGAGACATATGATGTCACAGTCTAGCAGGCCCGTTCTCCCACCCCACACATGCATATGCTTCTGAAGAATGGAAACATGTCTTAATGTCATGGAGACACACATGCTTTGGAGGGTTGCGAGGTGGCATCTCCGGAGCTGGAGGTAAGAGAGGCCCTTGGAGGGCAGACAAAGAAGTAACAGCACAGAACTGCAGTCTCCTTAGACACTCCTGGTCTCTAACAGCAATAAACACCGGGTGGGGGTGGGGTGTAATTGACTACAGCTTGAAACCTTTAGAAAAGGAAAAGGAAAGAAAGAGAGAGAGAGAGAGAGAGAGAGAGAAAAAGAAGGAAGGAAGAAAGGAAGGTCGGTCTTAGGCTGCAGAGATAACTCAGCTGTTAAAGGCTAATCTCACAATCAAAAATATAGAAGAAACAGGTTTTTGAAGTATCAAATCTCTGATCCACCTAAAACAGCAACGTTTTGATGTACCCCTAACATGACTTTGTCTCTCAACTGGGGACAATACAACAATGAAGACAGGATTCTGAGTGATGCTTAATATGCCTCATCCTGCGACTGAGAGAGAGGTTTGTAGGCATGGGAGTGTGTAGTCTAGTTTGGGAGGTGTGTCAGTTCATTCAGGCATTCACAACTGAATACCATAGACTGGGCATCCTACATCCAATAGAAATGTATTACTCTGGAGGCTGGGAACTGTGAGATCTGGTGTCCGATGAGGACCCACTTCCTGCTTCATGGAATCTGCCTTCTTACCATGTCCTTATGTAGTGGAAAAAAATATGCAGCTCTCTGGGCCATCATTTAAAAGGGCACAAATACTAATTACCAGTGTCCCATCCTATGAGCTAACCACCTCCCAAAGGCCGGCCCTCTAATACTTTCCCCGTGGGGTTTAAGAATTCAACTTGTGAGTCTGATAGGAGCACAGGCTGCCCATAGAAAAGGCGTAAAGAGTATGTGGAATAGTTCATAAAGATGCCAGATAATATGTAGTAAAGAGTGGAATTCCGGTGGTGTGCGTGGCAGGTTGGGCTCCTCGGAACACTGGCACTGAGATGGAGACTCAGTTGAGTTGATTATTAGGGACTGTGCTCGTGGCAGCACTTGTGGGGAAAAGAGGGATTGGAGACTGAGGACTTGGAGAAGCCAGGCTGTGATGTAGGATCCCCAAAGCCTGGTTCAAAATCATCCTACACTGGGTCTTTAGACAGCTTCACATATACAGACCCAATCACTGGTGTGAGATGTGTAGATATATCCTAGGTCAAAGGTTCAGTCCTCAAATAGAGGTAATTCCCAGGGTTCACCTGGTAGCAGCTAACACAAGACCTACAGGGCTCCCAGCAGCTGAAGGATTAAATTCAACCTTGAAGGGGAAATCAGGGTAAAGTAGCCCTGAATCCCTGGGAGGAAGGTTCCAGATCACAATTTTCCCTGCTCTGAAAAGCTCCTTATCATAGGTCAGGCCCTGTTACAGTTCAGATCTGAAATGTATCCCCTGGGCTTATGCTTTGAATGCTTATAACCCAGGTGGTGGTGTTTGGGGAGACTGGAACCTTCAGGATGTGAGCTCTAGCTGGCAGAAATGGATCACTCTGGGTGGTATTTGAAGGTTATAATCTAGACACTGGCTTGGGTACCCACTGGGCTTCCCGGTCTGCCATGGTGAGGCACATCCGCAGATCCTACTGCCGCCTCGAACACTACCATGCCTTCCCCATTACAGTGGGCTGAGACCCTCAGGCACTTTGACCCAACATGTATCTTCTCCCCCTGTTAGTCGTTTCCTCAGATGTGTGTCCTCAGTGGCCCCAGCTCTCCGCACGGGAACCACCACCTCTACATGACTGCACGACCTAGCGGGAAGCAGCTGACTTGGGCTTTCTTTTCTCAGTGTTCTATTGCTGTGCAGAGACATCATGAACCAAGGCCATTCTTATAAAGGGAAGAATTTAACACGGGGCTTGCTCACACTAGCATCATGTCAGAAGCTTGGTGCTGGAGCAGTGGCTGAGAGCAACCTCCTGATCCTGAGAGAGAGAGAGAAGAGAGAGAGAGAGAGAGAGGACCTGTGAACCTGGCATGGGTTTTTGAAACCTCAAAGCCCACCCCCAGTGACACACTTTCTCTAACAAGTCCACACCAGATCCTTCTAATCCTTTCAAACAGTTCCATTCGCTTGCAACTAAATACTCACATATATGAGCCTGTGGGGCATTCTTAGTCCATCCATCACAGGCTTAAAATTCTTTGGTCTTCTCCTGGGACTTGAAACATGACATATAGAAAACAGCCATTACTGAAGCTGAGGCAGACCCTCAGGGGGAGTGTTTGCTGGGTTCTCTCCCTACATCAGCAGGTCAGAACTTTAGCTCTTCTTTCAGTTCTGTGAGCTACGTCAGGACCTTCCTGGGAACTGCATGTTAGTCAGCTTTCCAACACTGTGACGAAATACCTGAGGAAATAGAATGAATACACAGTGAAGGTTTCAGCCCACGCTCTCCTGTGTCAAGGCGGAACCAGTGTGCAGTGAAGCGATGTTGCTTGCCTTGCAGAAGCAAAAGGGAAGAGGAAGAGGTTAATGCCTTGAGGCCCCCAGGACCAGGACCCCAGAGACCTATTTTCATCCACTATGCCCCACCTCCTAAGGGTTCCACCCAGTTCAACACGGGCTGTTGAGTTAGTCTTCTCTATATGAGGCTTTAAAAAGACATTTAAGATCCAAACTCTACGTGCCAGCCACATAGGTAAATAGTAACAATTGCAGTTCATCCTATATAACATATAACCTGGCATAGCTTGTTCATAATGCGCATTCTTTATGAGTTCTGCTGTGGTCTGAATATTTGTGTTTTTCTCACATTCATATGTTGAAATTTTAAACTCCAAAGCAGTCGTATTAGAACACGAGGGCTTTGGAAAATAATAAAGTCAAACGAATGGAGAAAGAAAAACTTTAAAATGAAGAGGAGATGAAGGGAAAAAAGATCAGTCACTTGTCTTCTGGATCCTTGACCCCTCACCCTATTGACCCCAGTATCGGCCACTGGGAGAGATGCTTATGGATCACCTAGGATTCTTTAACTGACTACCCAATGGTTACCCCTGGCAACAGCCAACCACAGACAAAACCCTAAACTTCTGACTTCCCTCCTCACACCCCTCTTTCTGCCCTGTAAGCACCCCGACCTATAAGCAGACAGCGGGCTCTGATTCCTAGGACTCGAGGATGCCTTCTGCAGGTTTTTCTCCTGAAGAAAAACCTGTACTTCCATTGAGTCACTTTCCCTGGTCTGTACTTCCGGTCTGTCTGTCCTTCCAGGTAACCCCATATTTCCCACAAAGCATTGCATATTAGCCAGAGTTCCTTGTTGCCATGACATAAACAACTTAAGGGAGTTTTTCTCATGGTCTCCGGGGTTCTTTTTATCCAAGACACCAGGTGATAGCAGGGTATAAGAGGAGGTTCTTCACCTCGAGGCAAACAGGAAGCTTAAAAAGAGAATACAGGAAAAAGCCAGAGCAGGCTCTACCCACCCCACCCCACACCTGCCCTAGATGTTCCTTAGCAATCCTCTTCTTCCAGCTAGGCTCCATCTTCTGAAATCTTCCCAAAGCACCACCAGCTGGAAACTAAGCCCCCAGTGACATCAGCCTTTTGGAGGTACACTTCATATTCAAACTACAACGTGAATATGTAACAAATATCTATGAAAAAAAAAGCAAGAAAAGCAGAGAGTTTGAGCAGGGCATGGTAGTACCCAGCTGTAATCCCAGCACTTTGGAGTGGAGATATACGAGGATCAGAAGTTCAAAGCCATCCTCAGCTATACAGTTTGAAGCCCATCTGGACTACACAATACTGGAGGGAGGTGGGGGGAGAAAAAGAGAGAGAGAGAGGACAAGATTAGTTTAGTTGGTAGAATGCTTGCCTACCACGAACAGAAGACAAGAAGGAGGGAGGATTTCAGTGTTTGCTGAGGTCATCAAAAGGCTTCTTGAAGCCAGGTGTGGAGGTGCATGCTTCACATCTCAGCCCTCAGGAGGCTGAGGCAGGACCACAAGTTCAAAGCCACCCTGCGCTATACACATCAAGTTTGTGCTGCAAAACAAAGCAAAGTCAAACCAAAAACAGCTTAGTGAAGGAGAGTCAGCATTGCATGGAAGAATTTAACTGAGCAGAAAGAGAACCTGCCCCAAAGGAAAGTGGTATGAGTGAACCTACAAATAAAACTGAGAACAGAGGGTGTGGATTACAAGGTTGGTCCAGATGTGCCCAGATGTGCCCGCTACGAAAAAGCATGGAGACCAAGGTAGACATCCCACCAGGAAGATGTTGTTAGATCGTTTATGGAAAAAGCATGGGATCGAGGTAGACGTCACACCAAGAAGAGGTGGTTAGATCGCTGTGCAGAGGATGACTGGATTTCTCATCAGCTTCCTCTCTCTCTGGTGAACACTCAGACAGAAATCACCACATGCCAGCTACCTGCTAGGAATTTCCACCCACGTAGTGCTTGCTATTGGAGCTGGATTGAGAAAAATCTGACTAGAGCCAAAGAGGGGGGGAAAAGAAAGTAACATATTTCACCTCCTCCACGTCTATTTCCTGTCTCAGAGACCATAAGTGTGAAGCTACCAAAATACTAAATTATGAGCTGCTACAAGGCAGCCAGAACCAAATCCCAACATGAATATGCTCTCTGCCGGAAGATATGAGGAAAGAAAAGAAGAGGCTTGAGAGCCAGGGTACTCTACAGCTTCATAGGCATAAATTCCACCTGTCAATTCTACAGGAATTCTGTCCTTTGCTTCATTATAATGGTACCATTAACCTGACAGGATCGGTTGTTCCCATCTTGCATCTCCTGCCATGACATATTCAAAAGCCATAGGTGAGGACAGAAAAGGGAAGTGAGCCCTATCCAGAAAATCCAACCCCTTCCTGGAATTCCCCACCTCCCCCAACTCATAAATAACCCATTAGGAGGAGCTATGCACAGCTCCAGACAACGAAACTCGCCCAGAGAAGCCTGTACTACCCCTCAAATGTGAACCTTTCTCTCTGTAAGAAACTTCCTCCCACTTCCTTACTTTGCTTCCTCTGAACTCTTTCCCCCAGAGTGACAGAACCTGTAAGCAGAGCTCACAGTTGGCTAACTCTGAGGACTCTCCAGCCTTCGGTTCCAGCAACAAGAACCTCGTTCATACAGGCTTTTCTCCCTGTACCCACAAGACAGAAATGAAGGTGCAGAGACACAAAGTAGAACCTAAACAAGAAACCTAGCCAGACATGCTCCAGTTTCTCAGCATTAGAGCGTTTTGTTGACATGGGAAATTGGGTGTCTTTGAAAATGATAGAGACTTTCTCAGGAGTTAGGGTCCTAACTGGACAGCCATCCAAGCCACCACCACCCCCAGACCGGTAGCTTTTGAGCTCTTGTCTTGTGAATTTAAAGAATGAAATTCATGGAGCACAGCGGGTAAGTTTTAGAGAGAAGTTTATTATAGACTCATAGATGGAAACTTTTTTAAATAATATTTTTGATTTATTTATTATTTTCATTTTACATACATTGAGGTTTTGTCTGCATGGATGTCTGTGTGAGGGTGGCAGATCCCCCCCTGAACAGAAGTTACAGACAGTTGTGAGCTGCCGTGTGGGTGCTGGGAGTTGAACCTGGGTCCTCTGGAAGAGCAGCCAGTGCTCTTAACTGCTGAGCCATCTCTCTAGCTCTGGAGGGGGAGGGGAGCACCTCTGTATACTTGGAGGGGTTTTAAGAAATAGAGTAAGCACTGAGCCTCGATGCCTTGGGGTTACATAGACTTTACTGGATGGAGGGGCTAGGGATGAGCTGGTCAGTCCAGTTCCCACTCCAGGACATGAGGGGTCTTCCAATGTCAGTCTTTAGTTTGATCTCCAGGAAAGGAGCATTTCTTCAGGGAAAAAGAGATAAGAAAAAGCCAGGCACACACATCCTGCTCCCCACCCCCCTCCCCAATCTCTGGTTTCCAGTCATGGTAAAAACAGAGACATTTTGGTTTAAACATCTCTGGCATCTCTAGCCTCTGGCAAGAAGGAAGCTGCCTGTACTATTCTCTCTCCATCAAACCTAAGTATAAAAACACGTAGTGCTCTTTCTTGTGTCCTGTGTGCCCCTCTGGCACATAAGACTTAAGCTGATACTTTCGTTGATCTATCATTTGTCATATGGGCCTCAGCCATGAATCTTGCAGTGGGTTAGGGACAGATATTAGTTTGTTTTCTGCTATTGTTTTGTTTTCTGTTTGTTTTCCCCCTCACGAAGTGTAAAGAGAAAATTGCTTTTCTTCCACTACAAGGGTGGTGAGGCAGAGGCAGATAATTGGGGAATGTCCATCGAGGCATTGCAACACACGGTGGAGACTATGGTCCTGCCTGGGATTTGCAGTTCAGTCTGAATTTACAGTTTTGGTTCAGAGAATCTGGGGACAGAGGGTAGGAAGGCTTCATGCCTAGATACCACAAGAGGCCCCTTTGGTAAACTGATTTAGAACACGAGGACAGAGCTGAGCCTACGGCTCTGTGCCCAGTTGTGGATATAAAGAGAAGGACATAGCGAGTAGAGCCAAAAGCAGTTAATACTTTGGTCTGACAGCAATCACCAAAAATTAATAAATCTCCTTTTGTTTGAAGTTCCGAAGCGAGAGGAGGGGGAAAGTTGGAGGTCTGTGAAATCACACTTAGACAGAGGAAACGAAGAGGAAAGAATGCCCAAAACTTTCACAGAAAAAGCTTCAACTAAAAGTGGTTCTATGCAGAATCTGGGGGTGGGAGGGGATCAGGGAAACATTTTTTATTGTTAATATAGTGAAGGGAAGAGAATGCATGGAATCAGCTGGTAAAAGTAATAAATCCCACGGGGATAGAACAGGCTGAAAAGAAGGCAGGGGTATTCCTTAGAAGATCTAATTCTCTTTGCTTGCAGTAAATACATAAATTTTTTTTAAATGGGAGCAAAAGAAGAGGAGGGATTGGCTGCAAGCTTACAGGGTGATTTACAGACCACGGGGGCAGAACAGAGCCAGGTCTCAGAACAGAGCAGAGTAGCTGTAGGAAAGGAAGGCTGTACTTCCTCTGAGGTCTGTCACACTTCCTCACCAATAATGGACGTGATTAATATCCTTCATCTCTGTCGCAGCGATGGGGGGAAGCAGTAGTATCTCATTCTAATGTGCATTTCTTCGATTATTAGGGAAGTCAGATATGTTCTCATGTTTATCAATATTTCCATTCAGCCTGCTCTGAAGAATGAAATGCAAGACTGGGGGGCGGGCGGGGGAAGGGGGTGGGGAACAAATAAAGGCTGTCGACTTACTCTATTTTTGCAAAAAGAAAAAGGAAGAGGAAAAATGAAGAGTGGTTTCTATTGAACACATATTTCAAATACATTCTGAAGCTCATCAGGTTTCTATTACAGAAGAGCAGTGTGTACACAGACCAAGACTATTTCTGATGATGAAACTGCACCCAAGCAAATAAGCATTTGATGGCTAGATGTGATAAAGATCTATCATTTAGCCCCAAGCCAAAAGGAGGAAAGAGGAAGGGGGAGGGAATCCCAAAAGGAATGTCCTGAGTAAGGCCATCTTTCCTTGACTCTTTTAGTTTGGCTCTTACGGGATTTTATTTCCTGCAGGGGAAGAACGGGTGCGTGTTCGTGTAGCCGTAATCAGAAAGTATCTCCCTCAATTTGTCGTTGTTTTGACTTTGAGACAGGATCTCCCTGTGTTCCATAAACTGCTTCAGCTTCTAGACGCCAAACAGTCTTCTGCTTCAGTCGCCTAAATAGTTGGGACTTCAGAGCTGTACCACCAGCCCTGGCCTTCCCTGGTTTTTGAAAAAAAAGGAAAAGAAAAGAAAAGCCTAGTAAAAATAACCCAAGCCTGTTCAGGGGTGAGCATTTTCATCCAGGAGGTTGGTCAGTATAGAAGAGACAGGCACTGTTTCCGGGTCAGCACCTCACCAGCACAATGAAGGATAAATCAAGCTGGGCATGGCGACCCACACTTAATCCCAACACTCAGGAGGCAGAGGCAGGCAGATTTCTGTGTTCAAGGCCAGCCTGGTTTACAGAGTGAGTTCCAAGACAACCAGAGCTACACAGTGAGACCCTGTCTCAGAAAACAAACAAACAAAAACAAACACACAGGAATAAATGTATCTTCAAAAAAAAAAAAGATAATTCTCCATTTGGCCGTGTGTTACTGGGGATGGAACCCAAGACCTTAGGCAGGCTAGGCAAGCACTCCACACTACCATTGAGCTACAACCACCCCCCCAACCGTGTGTGTGTGTGTGTGTGTAGATCAGAGGACAACTTTTAAGAGTAGGTTATTGTCTTACATTTTTTTGAGGTACAGTCTCTCTTGTTTCTGCTACTACATCCTCCAGGCTATCTGGTGGGTAAGTTTCTGGGGTGATTCCCTGCCTCCACCTTCCCTTTCTCAGTGGAAATGTTGAGATTACAGACAGACACCACCAAATCCAGCTTTCTATGTGGGTTCCAGGGATCAAAGTCACCCAAGGCTTGCTCTGCTAACACTTTCACCTGACGAGCCCCCTCACCAGCCCCCGGAGTATCCTTTACATACCTTTTCTGTTTAACCACTTGAAACTACGTCTTCACTGGAAAAAAAAGGACTCAAGTCTGTTTTTATGTCTTCACTGTAAATATATCACTGTGTATGAAGTAGAAAAGAGAGACAGACAGAGAGAAAGAGATGGCAATACTGTGCCCCAATAAGAACCTAGCATTGTAAGGATCTTGTCTTCATCTCTTTGTGTTGCTACTTTAAAACAAATAAAAAACAGTGCATAAGACTGGGACCTTATAGGGAAAAGAGGTTTGTTTTGGCTCATGGCTGTGAAGGCCAAACCCTTCAAGCTTGGAAGCTACGTGTAGCAAGGACCTCGTGCTCCCTCACGTCATGTGGATGAGACAACCAGCAAGACTGCATTCAAGAGGCAAACAAAGAAGAGGCCAGGCATATGGGGTAACCTGGCTTCGTCGCAGCTCCCTTTTTCTGGTCTAGGTTTGGTTTGGTTTGGTTTGGTTTGGTGTTAAGGAGACAAGCTTCCCAATACTGCCCAGTCTGACCTCCAATTGCTGGGCTCAAATGATCCTCTTGTCTCAGCCCCCCAAGTATTGGGACTATAGGCACACATCCCCATATACTAACTTAACAACTCACTCGATATATTTAATCCATTCGTGAGCGACCTAACCCAGTAGTCCCACAATACAATTTTTAATCTCTTCCCGGGGTGAGTGCCCCCATGTTATAAACTTTTGCCATCAAGTCCCATTTCTTAAAGATTCTGCCACTTTCAACACTACATTAGAAGCATGTGGGTTCCCGCATATGCTACAGTTGGCAGAGGGA
Source organism: Cricetomys ansorgei (assembly GCA_026225945.1). NCBI lineage: Eukaryota > Metazoa > Chordata > Mammalia > Rodentia > Nesomyidae > Cricetomys > Cricetomys ansorgei. The sequence goes on along the minus strand of JAMJFZ010000451.1, from coordinate 6,345,735 downwards.
TAATCCGAGAGAGACAAGAAGGAAATCCGGTTCAGCCGGACTTAGTTGGCTGTGTTAGTTCAGATATCTAGAGTCTGACCCCAAGCAGTTTAATGTAAGCATATTTAAACATAGTACAATTTGGGAAAAAGTTGCCTGGTGTAATACAATCCCCTGTGCACAAGGAGGCATATCTACATCAAAACTCAACGCAAAGTACAAGTTACTTCTTCTAAGAAGACGGGTTCTAGAGATAGGTTACCTATATTATCTTAAGGGCTCAGGGAAGAATCTGATATACTCTTGGTTATACAGATAGCATAGGTCATTTGGGCTACTAGCCACCTCTGGTCCTGGTGTGGGAGCTGGGGGAAGCCCCTGACCATAGAGATAATGCAAAGGTCACCTAGACTGTTAGTCACCTCCAGTCCTGCTTGTGGGAGCTTTATATGACCTGGCCCTACAGATAGCAAAAATCACCATGTTATTAACCACCTCTATCCCCAGCCTTCTGGGTGGAAAAACAGGTTATACGTCTCTTCCATCCAAACGATGTTTAACATTCCTGGTTTCCTTAGAGCTTATCTGTGAGGGCAAGGACCTTTGCTCCCAACAGAAACCAAACTTCCAACACAAGTCTACGGAGGACAAACTGCACCCGAATCACAGCAGAGCTCTGAGGGTTCCCAGCACCTAGTAGGAAGAGAGTGATTCCATCTGGGCCGTAGTCAAGCACCATTAGTGTTTCCAAACCCCTGACAAGTTAACTGTAATCAGAGAGAAAAAAAATCTCTTTTTAAAACTTGTTTTATGAACATTGTTGTTTTGCCTCCATGTATGTCCACGTGATGGTGGTCAGATCTCCTGGAACTCAGTCACAGACAGTTGTGAGCTGCCGTGTGGGTGCTGGGAATTGAACCCAGGTCCTCTTGAAGAAGAGTCAGTGCTCTTAACCACTGAGCCATTTCTCCAGCCGAGAGAGATAATCTTAAGATCCATTCCACCCTGCTGAGGGGTCTGTAGTCTACAAACACTTCATCTGACTTCTCCACGTCCTAAAGCCTTTCTTTTCTACCTAGCTTCAGTTTCTGAACCCTCCCCCTCCAGAAATACAAACAAAGCAAAAGTCACTTTGATGTCTAGTCTTAGTTGTCAACTTGGCACACCTGGAAAGTAGGAACCTCCATTAAGGCATGTCTGTGGGGCATTTTCTGGATTGATGACTGACGAAGGAGGGCCCAGCCCACTGTGGGTGGCGCCATCCCTGAACAGGAGGTCCGGTGGCGGTAGGGAAGCTAGCTGAGAACAGGAAAGCAAGCCAGTGAGCAGTGTTCCCCCATGGTCTCTGCTTCAGATCCTACCTCCGAGTTCCTGCCTTGGCTTCCCTAGATGACTGGACTGTAACCTGTAGGATGTAACACTTTCCTCCCTAAGTTGATTTTTGGTCAGTGATTTATCACAGTAACAGAGAAGCTAACCAGGATCGTCCCCAGAGACTTCTTCCACCTAGTTCCTCACAGGCCACTTCGTAGGACCCTCCCAGTCATCTCTCATCAGTGAAAAAGATTTAGAAGAAAAAAGTAATGTCCTGACCAGAGATAACAGCAACAGAAACTGTTCCAGTTCCAGATTCCTTTTTATCATTATTATTTAGGTAGGGAAAAAGTCTTTTATGCCGTCCATAGAGCAGTAAAGAAAACCAAATGGAATCCCCGTGCTTCTGCTCGGAGCCTGGGAAGCTGTGCCATTACCCCATTACAAGTCCGTTTCTGATTTAGAAGATCCTGAATGTATAAGCTCAGGAGGCTGAGAATCCAAAAACAAAACTCTGCAATCAACGTACAGAGGTACAACGTACACTCTCCACTTGCACTCAGCTCAGGGATGCTCCAGCCATCTGTGTAACACTTAAAGGGAAAAGGCCTGTCAAAGACGAGATAAGCACAAGAAAGCCGTTTTTCATGACTTTAAAAAAAAAAAAAAAAAAAAAAAACCTTCCTGTTCTAAAAACTTGAAACAGGTGGAACTTCAACTGGCCAGGAAGATCCGAGTTTATTTTCTCAGCAGCCCAGCTCATGGCTTTGTTTTGCTAAAGGATGCCCATACTCCTGTAGAGCGCTGTTGGAAAACCCAGGATTCCCTGGAGCCAGACTTTCAGTGCGTTCCTCAGGGATGGAGGGAAAGATGGGACTTCTTCCTCTAGGCTAGGCTGCTTCCGACCTCCACTGCGCACCTTTCTCACCCTGACCACATCTCGGCATGTGACTGTACCCTGAGTACAGCAAGTACAGTAGAAGCCAGGTCTCTCCCTGACCTTCTGACCCCCTTGGGCTGGCTACCTTCACACCGCTGCGATGGGAGCACCTGACAGAAACAACTGAAGTAGGAAAGATCTGGATTGATCATGGTTCCAGTCAAGCACAGTGGGGAAGGCCGGGCAGAACCGTTCTGTCCTTGAAGCAGAGAACCGCAAGCATGAGCCGCTAGCTGGTCACGAGGTGGCCGCTCAGGAATCAAGGAGAGCCAGCAAACAACTAGTGTCAGGTGATACAATCTTCAAAGGTCCGCCCCTAATGACCCACTTCCTACAGCCAGGCCGCATTTCCTGAAAGCTCTGTGGCCTTCACGTTACCCCCACAAGCCAGGGACTGAGCACTGAAAACATAAGCCCGTAGGGCATTTCAGATTTAAACTGTAACGCTCCTGTTTTCCTACCAGCCTCTCCCTTACCTAGAGTGACAGGAAAAGCTTGTTTTTCTCTTTGACTGGGGGGGGGGGGGGGTCCCTTACCCAAAAGAAATGTAGTGATTTTAAAATCTCATTAATCAATCAGTGTGAAACCACCCCCCCACCCAAGACTGAAAACTCCTCTCCTAAACTCCGGGGAAGGTTTGTCCCAAGCCTTTGTCTGTTCTTTGAGCCATTCACTAGTCCAAAAGATTATTTTCTATCCCTCTAGAATTGTCTTCAGCCCTCATTTCCCTCTCCTCTTTGAAGCGTGTGTTTAAACCTCAACCATATGGCTTTTCTTTAGACTTTGTATTTTGCACAGCTCCTGTGTCCATGTGCACATTAAATAAACTCAGATGCCTTTTTCCTGGTGATCTATTGTCAGTTTATTTCAGCAGAACTGGACCTGTGGACTGGGGTGGGGGTGGGTGTACAATTCCTGAACCGTTGAGTTCCTTAAATGTCCCAGGTGACATTTGCTCCCCGGTCCTTCCTGACCTGCCACAGCACCTGGGGCACAGCCTCCCCTCGGGGCAGAGACTGCTCTCAGAGTGACAGGCAAGGCAACTGTGTATGCGAAGGAACACATCAGGAAGTAAAACCTTCTCTTCTACTCTCATACTTCTGTTTTTGGGGACCTGCAAATTAAACTAACAGAAGATTAGCACGAGAAGAATGTAGATTTAGTTTTATATATACATATATGTGTGTGTGTGTGTGTGTGTAAACATAGGAGTTCATAAATAAATGTGACTAAGGGGACAGAATTAGAGATATACATGCCATCATCATGGGGACAGATAGACACTTATGAATGTGACTTTCAAGAAAGAAAAAAGAACTATAGAGCCAGAAGTCACGTGTAGACAGCTACCTAGTTACCGCTGATAGATTGGCAGCGGCTAAAGTGAAGTTTGGTCCCTTTGTGACCTCCGACTGAGGCAAATGACATTTCAATGCACCTTCTCACATTCGGAGCTGAGACAGCTTCTACCCAGTCAAAAGGATGTGAAGTTCAGATTGTCCAAAGACACTACTGGCAAAGTGGGCCAGGTGTACAGAAAGAAGTATGTCATCTACAGTGAGCAGATGCATCCAGAAAAGGCTGATGGCACAACTGTCCACGTGGGTATTTATCCCAGCAAGGTGATTATCACCAGGCTAAAAATGGACAAAGACCTCAAATAAATAAATAAATAAATAAATAAATAAATAAATAAAATAAAAAAAAATAAAAACAATCCTGGAAAGGAAAGCCAAGTCCCTACAGGTGGGAAAGGAGAAGGAAGAAGGAAGAAACCTCTGAGAAGATGCAGGGGTAGAGGCATCTCAGGCACCGCTGTCATCAAAGACTGTGTCTTGGATGGGGTGTCTATTGCTATGACGAAACACCATGACCAAAATCAAGTTGGGGAGGCAAGGGTTTATTTGGCTTACATTTCTAGATCATATTTCCTTCCTGGAGGAAGTCAGGACAGGAACCCAAGCAGGGCTGGAACCTGGAGGCAGGAGCTGATGGAGAGGCCACAGAGGAGTGTTGCTTACTGGCTTGCTCTTCATGGCTTGCTTAGCCTGCCTTCTTATAGAACCCAGGACCACCAGCTCAATGGATTGTACAACCCACAACAGGCTGGGCCTCCCGTATCAATCACTAATTTAAAAAAATGCCCTAAAGCCAGATCTTATGGAGGGCTGATAATTTTCCCAATTCCTCCTTTCAGATAACTCTATTTTGTGTGTCAAGTTGACATAAGACTAGGGAGCACAGACTGTTTAAGTAAAAAAGGAAGGAAAGAGAAAGAAAGAAAGAAAGAAAGAAAGAAAGAAAGAAAGAAAGAAAGAAAGAAAGAAAGAAAGAAAGAAAGAAGGAAGAAAGGAAGGAAGAAAGGAAGAAAGAAAGAGGGAGAGAACGAGATAGAGAAAAAAATAGATCCTTAGAATTCCTAGGAAATATGGTCACTGTCTTTGTTCGACCAGATTATCATAACAAAAACATAATTAATAGCAGACAATTATTTCCCTTAGTTCTGGAGGCTGGGAAGACACAGGCAGCTCAAGTCCTTCTAGAGACCATTTTTAAGTTTGTAGATAATCATTTCTTCATGTGGTGAAAAAGCAAGCACTCTCACCAGGACTTCTTTATAAAAGCACCAGTCCCATTTATGAAGACTTTGCCCTCTTAATTACCTTCCAAAAGCCTCATTTCAAAATACCCTCACATTAGGGATTAGTTCGCAACATATAGATTTTGGCTGTCATAAACATTTAGAATAGAATAAGTTTTATGATGATGTCTGTTCAGGTAACTTCTCTACCAGGTGCTGATGTGGGCTGGTTTTGGGATCTTTTGTTTCTTTTCTTTTTTGTTTTTCTGGGTTTTTTTCAAGACAGGGTTTCTCTGATATAACTCTAGCTATCCTGGAACTCACTCTGTAGACCAATGACCTCCAATTCACAGAGATCCGCCTGCCGCTGCCTCCCGAGTGCTGGGATTAAAGGTGAGTACCACCACCGCCAACTTGATTTTTTTAGCTTCTGTAATAAGAATCTATCTACCTGGTGGTGATACTTCCAGGATAGGATTTATGACAGTGGATTTCTTTGGGAAGGCTTTCTCTTTACAAAGGCAAGCCCCAAAAAAGCTCCTGCTGCAACTGTGGATTCCCAAATAGCTTCAGTTCCAACTATTCTTCAGGCCACTGAAACATACTCTGCGTGCCTTCAAGTGAGCAGATGAATGAATGAATGAATGGGTGAATGAGAGAATCAAGTGACCCTGCGCCCACCCAACCACTAGAGGGCAGAAGTGAGCGGCCCAGTTTAAGTGACCACCCTGGCGTCCCTTTCCCTACTGTGCAGACATGTTCATTGATTCCACAGAAATACAGAGGCATGCAGAGCAGTGGAGCCGGATGAAGTTTCTGAACCAAGAAACTTGAGCTGTAAGAAGAAAAAGAAAGAAGTGGGTGTGGAGGGCAGTGGGTAGACATCTCCGAAACTAACACTCCAAAGATGCAAGGCTGGAAGTGAGGGGTGGCGGCCGTGTCTATGAGTACTACAGACCCGGTGATCCGAGAGGGAAACCAGTATGTGAGGTTCAGGCACCAGCCAAGCAGCTGACGCTAAACAGAAAGCAGGATGAAGCTGGGCATGTAGCTCAGTTAGTAGAGTGCTTGCCTATAAATTGCCTGTAAATTGGGTGGTGGTGCGTGCCTATAATCTCAACTGTAGAGAGAAGAGGATCAGAAGTTCAAGATAATCCTCCACTGCTTAGTCAGTTCCGGGCTACGCTGGGCTACGATACAACCGTATCTCAAGAAAAGAGGAAAGGGGGAAGAGGAGTGAGAGAAAGGATGAATTTCAAAGGAAGCTCATTGAGAACACTAAATAATCCTCATCTTACTGTACCAGCGTGGAAAATTATGTTTTCCTCTCCCATCTTAGGCCCATAGCTGACATTTCAACAACAAAAGACAGACAAGAGAAAAGCCACGCAGATTTATTTGTTACGTAATTTTACCTGCGTGGCTTTGGAGATAAAGATCCAAAGAAACTGTAAACCAAATGGTTTTGTTTCTGTTTGAGGACCTGGGGATTGACTCCGGGCCTTGATGAAAAGTAAATAGTCTCGGAGAAACATGATGGAGCCAAAGCGTATACTTCAACAGCAATAAATCGGGAAACTTAGAAAAGCCTGTCCTTCAGGGTCTTCTCCATGTCGTTGTCCCCCCCAGCACAGGGAAGGCACCTCACACAACCCTCTTATGACCCAATTCAGACGAGAAGTACAGGGAGGTGGCCAGAGGGACCCTGCTGCCTCTTCCTCGCTCTCAAATTCCTTCAGTTTAAAATACCCAGTCTAGCCCCGGCAGTGGTGGCCACGCCTTTAGTCCCTGCACTTGGGAGGCAGAGGCAGACGGATCTCTGTGAGTTCAAGGCCAGCCTGGTCTACAGAGCGAGTTCCACGATCACCAGAGTTACAACAGAGAAACCCTGTCTCAAAAAACAAAACAAAAATAAAATATCCAGTCTAGGGCTGGAAAGATGACTCAGCTGCCAGGAGAACATACTGCTCTTCCAGAAGACCTGACTTGGGTTCCTATCACCTACGTCTGGTAGTTACTCCAGCTCCAGGAAATCTGATGCCCTCTTCTACCCTCCACAGTATACAGACATACTTGTACACATACAAAAAAAAATAATAATAAATATCTAAAAACAAAACAAAAAAATATTCAGTATGCTCAGGTGCTACACTTTAGGGTGACATGCCCTGCTTTTCCATAGGTGGGTACCGTTGCCTCAGCACTAGTCAGAGAAAACTGAAGACAAACAGCCTCTGCAACTGTAAGCAGAACAAACTTCCTCCTGTGTTAAAATATTATTTATTAAAACATCTGCTGTATATTAATAACGAGCCGTGACAACTCTCAGGGATCCAAGGCCAGGGCAGCTTAGGCAGAGAGCTCACTCCATCCTCCTCACGCAGTGCTCCTCAATCTTCTCCTCCTGGTTCTCCTTCCTGCTCCTTCCTGCTCTGCCCCAGCCCCCAGGTGCTTTATTCATTCAAAACTCCTCCCTGTCTCCACACAGGCCTTCAGTAAACAAATGGCCTGTTCATATGGAGATTTGTGTGGCTACTCCATTGTTTTTAGCACAGAGGTGTAAACAGGTAGGAAGGAATCCTTTACCTGCTGCAAGGCATCAGGAAGCACCCTTCCCCCCTCAACAGCACACGGGAGTGTGATCCCATGAGTCCACAGCACTCCTGTGAGTTGAGTGAAGCCTCTCTGGTATTTCGTCCCAGCAATGGAGAGCTGACTAATGCAGCCTCCAAGATCTCAACCACCTCCATGACCTCGGGTATTAGAAAATACAGTCTGTGTGCTTCAAGACAGGAAAACAAAATATTACAGAGGAGCATAAAGGAGAGAAACCTCCTTCAGCGAGCGAGCAGCAGAGGGAAATGCCCTCATGGTTTCCTAGTGGCACTTTTGTTATTTATATGCATGACTGTGATTAAAGGTTTGAGCTGAGGCCTCATATAATCAGCTCTGTGTGCATGTGTGTCCATGTACGTGTTTGTAAAAACATGTGTACGCAAGACATGAGTAAGTAAAGGATCCCAAATGGGAACCCAGTCTCAAAAGTTTGGGCTCAGAAGTGAGACAGATTGAAACAATCTATAAAAAGAATAAGAAACAGAAAGGAAATAGAGTCAGGAGAGGGAAAAGGCCAGCATCTCATTGAAGAGCCATAAGCATCATAAACTGCAAACAGATGTGCACCATCAATTCTAACGCTGGCCACGCTGCCGTGATGTTTAATAAGGACCGATTCTGTAATACGCTTCAAAATTGTGTTTACCAACCTGGAATGGATTTAGATAGTCACCCTTCACATGTGAAAAAGTTATTCTCAGAAAATAACTTCCTGAAGAGCACAGTTTGAAGTTTATTGACACAATTTGTAATTTTTTTTATCGTTTATTAATAAAGTTTGTTCCTTGACAAGCTCATAGATGTCTATAATACATTCTGGTTCCTCACTGCCAGCCCTCTATTATTCCCCTCCTGCCCCTGCCAACATCGCCTCCATCCTTACAAAGTTCTTCCCCAGATTCCTGACATTTTATTTTGTTTTGTGAACCAATGAGTTTAACCTGGCTGTGTGACCATGTGTAGTAGTACACCCATGGTGTCACTCAGCAGATAGACACGGAGGCATATTCTCTGGTGCAAACCTTTCCAGACCTCAGCTGGCTACTATCCTGGCCAGCACCATACTGGACAGTGGAGCCCCGAGCGTCTGAACTCAGGAGTTTTTATTGATCCAGAACTCCTCAGGCGGTCTCTGATAACATGTACAAATCATGAGCAATCAAAATCCCGCACATAAATCTAACACCTGCAGACAATACAAAGCACCAACACCTAAGCAGACCCTCACCTATCAGTGCATAAAACAATTATTTTATACATAAGTAAAAATAAACTTCTATAACAACCATAGGCTCAGAACTCCCCATCAGAGTCTGCTGGGCTCACCAGTGGTACACATCTGGGGACTATACTCCCTTTCCCCCCAAGAATCTGTTGCTTATCAATATATCAGCAGTAAGTGGTAGGGCCCCTTGAGCCCTTCCCTCCTCCAGCCATGGCTGACTATTGGCCGAACTAGTCTTGTGTAGGCCCAGTGACACTAATCATGGTCACTGTTAGTTCATGGCTGTGTCATACTTAGGAAACAGCACTTCCTGACCCTTCTCCCTATCTTCCAGTTACATTCCTCCTCCTCTTCTGCAGTGTTCTCTGAGCCTTAGATGGAGTGGTATAAATGTCTGGTTTATGACTTAGCACTCACTTCTCACTTATTCTCAGGATCCTGTGTCTCTGTATGGGTCTTTGCATCCATCTTTGTTTACTGCAAAGAGAGCATTCTCTGACGAAGGCTGATAGTAGCCTTTGTCAGGTCTGAGCCAGGAAGGAAATAATTTCTCAGAGAACATGATAATTTTCTAGTTTATTGACAGGAGTCTGTTGTGTTTAATTATCGTAAACTGTTGGGGGGAAAAAAATCAGTGTCTCACACTCCAGAAAGAAAGAAGCCAAACCTGAGGAGAGAATGAGCAACGTCTAATCTCTTGTTAATAGAAAGTAATTCTTTGCCGGGCAGTAGTGGTATATGTCTTTAATCTCAGCACTCAGAAGGCAGAGGCAGGCAGATCTCTGTGAGTTTGAGGTCAGCCTGGTCTATAGAGTCAGTTCCAGGACAGCCAGAGTTACAACAGGGAAACCCTGTCTCAAAAGAAAAAAGGAAAGAAAAGAAAAAGAGAGAAAGAGAGAAAGAAAGAAAGAAAGAAAGAAAGAAAGAAAGAAAGAAAGAAAGAAAGAAAGAAAGAAAGAAAGAGAGGAGGGGAGAGAGTAAGTTAATTCTTCTTTCTGAAGAAAATTACAGAAAACTTTATTTTGGTTGACTTTCCTAATGTAAGAATGAAGAAATGCAAGATGCTACTTTAGATCTTAAAGACAGCTTTAGAATGAAATGTCACAAGAACATGGAAGAAATGTGTACTCTTAGCTGTCCCCCTGGAATCTGTTTTCTTAAAGGTTTGGGTATATTGCAAAGCTCCTAGGTTTGTATAATGGCTCTCCCTTCTTGAAAGGCTTTTATACTTCTGGTCCTCATGACAACTTTGTGCCATGATAGAGTATTAAATGTGAAGAAACATGAGCTACAAGAAATTTCACGGCCTGTTTGTGTCACAGTGATAGCCACCCCACAACAAGTCATTTCTGGTTGCCTTCCTATAGTCATCGGTGTCTCCCCCAAAAGACAAAAGGTGTCCATACTCTCCATTCCGAGTATAGAGACATCTGTTACATTGTGTTATAGTTGAGGAGACAGGGATGAAGATGTGGCTCAGTGCTTGCCTAGCAAGTACAAGTCCCTGGGTAGCTAGCTTGGACTTGAACTTGATGTTCAAACTCTCAGGCTTGGGTTTCTGAACAATGTGAAGGCCTGCTGCTTCATTGACTCCCTAATTTAGCCAATTTCTTGGTTTATTTGTATTCAGATTCCTTGATTACTCATTAAAGATTTCATATTCATTAAAAAAAGTTTTACTCCACTTCCATATAAAGAGGATATAGGAATTGGAGAAAAACATTATAGCCAAAGTCCAACTCGTGTATGTATGTGTGTGAGTGTGTGTGAGTGTGTGTGCTTGTGTGTGTGTTGAGACAGTCTTGCAATTGAGTTCTGTCTATCTGCTGAGGAAACCAGCCTTTTCTACAAATGGGTTCACAAAAACTCTACGCAGGAGGGAGTAAGAGTGTGGGGGAAAAATGAGGAATGACAAACAGAGCAGTTCGTTCTTTTATGGGACCCAAAGAAATGGCATGCAAGGTCGCACTTTGAAATGACACGTAGAACATGCTTTAGAAGTAAAACGCAGGAGCGTTTTTAATAGGAGAATTAACAGTATACATATTAAGTAAGGAGAGGGGCAAGAGAGAGAGACTGACAATGTGCCTTGTCAGTGAAAAAAAAAACACACCAAAAAAGGAGGGAGAGACTGACAATGTACATTACCAGGGGAAGGGGCCCATGCCAGAAAGAGAGAGAAGTGCTCTGGCAAGAAGTTTAAAAGCCAAATGCAGTGTTTTCGTATGTAGATGTTGCTCAGTCCTTCAGAGGAACCGGTTTGATACGCAGATGTAGTCACTCCAGAAGTCGATCATGCCCAAGGAGGAGCCGGGTGTCCTTCCTCCTGCAGCTTACAAACTTTAAGGTTATCGTGTTTACCATGAAAGAACATTTGACTCAATAATCCATAATTGGTTGAATGTTACCATTAGCTGAATAATATCTCCATCTGCCTCAAACAAAGCAGGGTGTCATGTAGGCACCAAGGAAGGTGTTTTTATGGTTTTAGCTCTTTGTGTGCATTTTTTCTTTATCCAGGCTCTTTTTGCTTCTATCTGTTAAAGGCTTGTCTCTTCCTGGGAGGACCAATGCCCGCCCCAGGAATAGCCTTTACAATGTACTATCAGTATGCATAGATAGCTCTACACATGCCAGGACTTAAAAGCCTGCAAGGTATTTTATAATGACAATTACTTTTGAGTAAAAATGGCTGCTTCTCTTTCTCAGCTAACACCAGTCAGCTCAGGCATTACTAGGCCATGTAGACATTATTACTATTGATGAAAGGCTTTTTGTCACCATTACAGCAAAGGGGAGAAAGGGGCAAAATGGTTGGTGAGCCATGTTACCAGGGTATTGGGGCTCTCAGCATCTATCCCAGCCTTCTCTATGCAGATCAAGCTGGTCTTGAACTTGCTTCCATGTTCAGTCTCCAATCTCTGCTTGGAATGCCAGGATTACAGGTGGTGTGCACATGCTCTGCCTTTCACGTTTTAATCCACCTGCAAAAGGGGCTCTGAACTCAAAAGAGGATGCAGGGGCCTGAGTGCAGCCTCTTTCCTTCATGTAAAACTTTGTGATTCATCGTAGTTTCTTTCACTTAACACTTAAGATGTGTTCTCCATATGTTACAGACAGGGTTTTAAAATTTAACTCTCATATTAAATTTTACTTAAAACGTTATGACTCAGAGCTGAGTATGGAGGTACATGCATTTAATACCAGAATTGGGGAAGCAGGGGCAGGATAGTGTTTGTGAGTTCGAGGCCACACTGGTCTACATAGTGATTTTCAGGCCAGCCAGGAATGTTAGGGGGAAAAAAATAAATAAAAATAAATAAATAAATAAATAAATAAACTTGTTTCTATAAAACTCAGCATTTCATTATGAAACACATAAATAAAAGTTTCACTATAGTTCAACATGATTATTTACACACCTCTGTGATTTTTGTATCAGAGAGGACAAAATTGCTCCACAGTATTACTACCTAATTTAGTAATACCACAGTATTACTAAAATTTCTTATTTTATTTTACGTGTGTAAGTGTACCATATGCATGCAGTGCTCTTGAAAGCCAGAAGAGGGCATCAGATCCCCTTGAACTGCAGTTACAGATGTTTGTGAGACAGATACCATTTGGGTGCTGGGAACTAACCTCATGTTCTCTCCAGGAGCAGTAGCTGAGCCATTTCTCTAGCCCCTAAACATTTTTGTTTTTGGTGGTGGTGGTGGTGGTAGAGCTGGGATCTGAGCCCAGGGCCTCCTAGGTGCTAAGTAAGCACCATGCCACTATACTATCTCTGAGCCCATTATCTGATATTTCAATAATCATTTCCTTTTTCTCAATTCTTCATGTCCCTGATTTTAGGAGGGAGGGGCAGTTCTGGTCTATCCGGTGGTTTTTATTAATGCATGACAATTATTTTACTTCGGTGACAAATTCTGAGTAAAAGTTCATCAATAGATTAAGGCAAACAGTACAATCTAACACATTCCAGTCAATAATCAGGACGAGATTAATGGTGAGATCTAACGAAAGCCATCTGTTTGTTAAAGGAGTTTGCTCACTGTCTTCATTTCAGAGTCCAATAAATCGTGAATGCCTGAAAGCATGTGTGAGTCAGACTGAGCCAATCATTCTCTGGGCACAATACTCGCCTCTTTCAGAACGCTAACGAACATCCACAAGGTAGCTGGGAGGAGGAAGGTGTGGTCAGCTGACGGGCTGTTTACATGGCTCCGTGACTATCAGCGAGTCTGCGTTTTTATATCCTCCTGGCTCGAACTCACCGTGGTATGTTTTCTTAGTCTACGTCTCAGAAGGATGGAACTCAGACAGCTGAATTTGCTGGTCCAAGGATCATATTTTATCCTCTTGCTCGAAGAACGATGAGACAAACACCATAAAAAAAATTATGTAATTCTCTAAAAGGAAATGGACAGTTCCTCCCTTGTTGACTTTTAACATGATCATTGGAATAAAATCCACATTGGAGGAAAAGGAGAAGTATGATTTCCGCCCCCGCAACCCTCCCCGGTCCTGGAGACTGGAAGCAGGCCTCGCCGAGGCTAGGCAAGCGCTGTACTGCTGAGTTACAGCCCCAGCTGGCCTTCCAACCTGGTAGGACCCTCCTCAAAATGAATGTGTGTACTAACAAAGTCTAAAACAGATTTTAAAAATGAACAGATCTATCTCTGGAGATGAGAAGGGCTTGTTTTCTTCTGAACAGGCAGGCCTCTGGGTATTTTCAAAATGTTCTTCACCGATCTCTTAGAACAATAAAACATGGCTCTTTTTTTGTTTAGCTACTTGATGTGACTGTCATTTGTTTTTTTTCAAGACAGGGATTCTCTGCTGTAGCTCTGGCTGTCCTAGAACTCACTCTGTAGACCAGGCTGGCCTCAAACTCACAGAGATCTGCCTGCCTCCGCCTCCCAAGTGCACTACCACTGCCCAACCCTGATTCACATTTTGGTGGAATTTTTACACACATGATAGTAAATGAGGCTGAAATTAACATAATTTTATTTGATGATTTATAGGGTTTTTTCCCTCTGCTCTAAATAAGGCCATAAAAGATTTTCCTAAGGTGCCTTCCTGCTGTTATGCTAGTGTGAAAACCTCATTCATGTCTACAATCCAGAGGCAAGATGGTGAAAACTAGTACCTTAGACAAGCTCCCAGAAGCTACAGCAATGCACCAGGCCCATAGTGCCTTAGGAATGGGTAGTTTGGGGTTCCCACAGCACCCACAGCCTGATGAAGAAAGAAGAAAGTCTAGATCAAAACTGGAGAATTATTGGGGTTGGTGGACTCTGGTAGAAAGCATGCTCATACGGGCAAACCCCTGGGGTTGATGACGATGACCAAAACCAAAAAAAAAAGAAGACCCACTTGATTTTTTGTTCCCCAAAAACTAAAATGTAAATAAAGTTAGGGTTTTATCTACATTTATGTATTTGTTTGTCTTTATTGTTTTACTTTTGAGACACGGTCTCCCTATACAGACCAGGCTGGCGTGGAACTCACAGAAATCTGCTTGCCTCTGGCCTTTGCTTCCCACATGCTAGGATTAAAGGAATGTGCCACTGGGTTCTTGTGAAGATATGGGTTTGAATAGAAATATTACCTAAGGGATGAAGGTACAGTTCTGCAACAGAGCAATTGTTTACCATGTGCAAGACTCTAGCTTTAGTCCCCAGCAGTTGTTTAATATTTTTTCAAGTGTGTGTGTGTGTGTGTGTGCGCGCACACGTGTATGTCCACAGAAGAAGTTTCGGATTCCCTGGAGCTGGAGTTCCAGGTGGTTGTGGGGCAGGTGATGTGGATCTGAGAATTGAACTCAGTCCTCTATAAGAACAATAGGCCCTCTTAACCACTGAGGCATCTCTCCAGCCCCTTCTTTCGCTTTCTTCTATTTGATCCTTTTAAACTGCCATGGGTCTGTAAGCCAGCAACCCAGATTTCCAGCACCCACATGGTAGTTCACCACTGCCTGTGACTATTTTCAGAGAATAAGATGCCCTCTTCCAGCCTGTAAGCCAGTGCACAGATTTACATGTAGGTCAAACATGTAAATAGACATTAAAATAAATAAATAAAAATTTCTTTAAAACTTAGCCTGGGGTGATACACTGCAGCAATAGAATGTCTTGTGCTGTATCCTAATTGTCTGTGTGATGATAACCAAGCCCCCTGAACACTTTTACTTTCAGCACGTTCAAGGGAAGAACACAGAAGACCACACACAATAAAACCTCACAACAACAAACACTATGAATTAGAATGTAATGTAATTGATAATCGGCTCCATGGAGTAGGAACCACTTAGAACAGTCTCATCTTTTCATAGTCAGTTTCAAATGCTTGGGCCCACAAGCACTTCCGATTTCAGAATTTTTCAAATTTTGGAAATATTCACACAAGTTTTACCAGTTGAATATCCCTAATGCAGAAATTCAAAATCCAAAATGTTCCAAAGCCCCGTAATCCCAGCACTTGGGAAGCTGAAGCAAGAAGCTGTCTCAATGGAACGTGGTTATGCACACCTTTAATCTCAGCAGTCAGGAGGCAGGCGGATCTCTGTGAGTTTGAGGCCAGCCTGGTCTACAGACTGAGTTCCAGGGACAGCCAGGGCCATTACACAGAGAAACCCTGTGCTCAAAGGAATGTGAGGGAGGAAGGGGGGAGGGGAAAGAGGAGGGAGAGAGGAAACGAGGGCTAGGAAAAGGGAGACATTGTTCTGAAACAGGGAAGTTTTTGAGTGTCAACATGGGAGCAGGTAGGGAACCAGCTGTGAGAAGAGGAAGTGTCACCCCGGGGAACTACAAGCTTCCAGACAGGATCGAAGTGAACAAAGATTCAGTGTTTAGTTTTTTGTTGTTGTTGTTTGTTTTTTCTTTGTTTAAAATGGTAAGGACAGATTTTCTTACTTAAGGAGGATGTACTAAAATGGAGTTTTATAACGGGAGGGAGCCTCAAGCTCAACTCTTCAGGCAGTCTCTGTGGGAGAGGCTGGCAGGCAGGCAGGTGTGTGTGCACGTTCAGAGGCAAAGTTGAAGTCAGGTGTTTCCTAGGTTGCTCTCCATTTTATATTTTTAGACAGGGTCTCTCTGAGCCTGGACTGGCTGGCCAGGGGGCTCCAAGAATAACCCTAACCTTATCTCTGCCATCGCCCTGCCCCCACTGCATTAAACAAGTGACACTGTGGGGATTTTTTTTTTTTTGTATTTTTTTATTTTTCACGTGGGTGCTGGGGCCCAGAACTCGGGTCTCGATCACTCTCCCCAGCTATCAGAGTGTCTTTCTGTGTCTATATTTAAATGCGGTTAATGCTGTTCCACAAATACCTGTTGTTCATAGAGAGAGATGTCAAGAGCTTGGACATAGAAATAAGACAGACTCCAGTATCTTTGCACACCAGGTGTGTGACCTTGACCAAGTTACTTAACCTTCCTGGCCCTCGGATTCTTTCTCTACTAAAGGGGATGGTAAAACTATAACAAGTCTCTGCTGTTTCAATCTGTGCAGCAACTGCTCCTTTGAGGATTCACTTTCCTTAAATTATGTATCAGCTCAGTAAATGCTGATTTTTATTGGTGTCACATTAGTAGCCATACCGGACATAACTCACGTGTCTGCAAAAGAAATCTACGGTACCGTGATAAACGCAGTCACTGCCACGTGGTCCTGAAAATGCTTTCCATTTGCTATCACGTGGATCTTAGAGAGGATATGAGTCAATAATTTCCTAGCAAGGTTCAGGAAATACCCTCTCCGTGGCCACAGGCGCACCTGGAAGAGGAACAACAAACTAATTCTGACTTTCTATGCCTCAGAGGTGTTCTTTTGCCCTTTCCTCTCATCAGGCATTTCTGCAACCTTCCTGGAGCTCTTTCTAACTAGTAGCCCCTGTTGTGAAACTGATCATATCACACATAATGGCAGAGCTGACCCCAGAGATTAGGGGATAATGTGGGTGATGGGCATAGTTTAGCCAAAGTCTATATAAATGTCAATTACTACCTGCAGCTCTCCCGTGCACAGACCTCTCTCCAAAGCCAGATTCCACCACTTTCCTTCGACAGAGACAGCACGGGCTGAACCTATAATCTTCCTCCATCTTCTTCTTCCTTGTTTTTATTTTCATTCTTCTCTTCCTGTCTGCAATGATCACAATTCAAATGCTGGCTGGTGACACCTATGACATTAACTATCTGCGGGGAGATCATTTATCTCCTATCAACACGATCGGCTTCCTCCTTGCCTTACTCCTGGAAGAAAAAAAACAGAATTGCAGGTCTGAAATCTCACCAGTTGGGAGGTAGATGCAGGAAGATTAGGAGTTCAAGGCCAGACTAAGCGTAGCAAGGTCAATTTGAGCTTCATGAGACCTCATTTCAAAACGTACCAAAAGGGGGGGGGGGGGAGAAGCCGGCAAGACAGCTCAGTGGGTTAGGGTTAGCACCTACTTCAAAGCCTGAGGGTTTAAATTTGGTTTCTGGTGGGACCCACATGGTAGGAAAGAACCAATTCTTGCTCAGACCCACCCACACACACACATTTAAAAGATACAAAAAAAATAAAAAATAAGCCACACACACATGAAAACAGTCTTGGAGCTGGAATCACACCACAAGATGAGGTGCATACCTGAAAATTTTAAGCCATTGTTCCTACAGTTCAGATCCATTTAAAAATCACTAAATTTCCTTCTTTGGAGAATGTGAGTGGATTTGTTTGTTTTGAGACAGAATCATGCTAAGTAACCATGACCAGCCAGTAGCTCGCAATGTAGCCCAGGCTGACCTTGAACTTGTAGCAATTCTCCTGCTTTATCTCTCCAACTGTTGGGATTATACCACACCTGTCTTATTTTTTCAAGTCCATTTCCTACTTTCCATGTGAGAAGAACTTTGCTAACTAAGAGGCTTCATAAGCACAGAGACAGAAATGGGGTGAAGGAACCCACCCAAAGGTTGCTTTTACTTTCCCAGATAGTAAGGAACCTGCCTGACTCCATTTTAAAGCAGGAGCCATTATACTGTATTGTCAAAAGTATTTTTTAATTCACTGTAAGGGTTAAGAAGTTGTGTTTTGTTTTGTTTTGTTTTAGTTTCTTTACTGGAACCTGACCTACCATGACCTTGACTTTGAGAACACCCTGACCCTTTCTAATAATGTGGCCACAACATTGTATTTTCGAGATTTTTTCCATACTTCCTTATCGTCCCAGTGTTTCACTCTGTAAACCTGTTCATGATTTTACTCCCTAAGAGGGGCCCAAGAAATGAACTCAAGGCTGCTCTCTCTAACCCAATGTAGGAGACAGTTGCTGGCCAGCTCTTAGTGCACTACAAAAATAAAAAACAAGCTTGCTCCAATTTGGCTCAAATTGTGGTAGGGGTCTTATTCTCACCCAGTGGAATTAACAATAGATTTCACTTTCTGATAAGAAGATTCTGTCCACTGTTGTCTTACTCTAAAGCAGCTAATTTCTATGATTATTTGTAAATCTCACTGGTTGAGAATAAGACCACCACAACTGAGCCAAATCCTAAACAAGCTTTAGTTAAATTAATTAAATAATGGCCAGGAAGATGGACTCTGACTAGGTCCATTCTGAGCTTCCCACGAAGTGAACCTGCCACCTCCGGAGTTGGCACAGAATGGCACCAAGTCATGTGGCACAGGTGCTTAAAAAGGCAGAATCTTTAGGCTGTGTGTAGCTGTTGGTTCAGGGCAAAGGGTTGTTTATTCTTTGCCTAATTCAATCACCAGTCCTAGTCCCAGAGCTCTGGAACATTTTGGCCTGAGCACAGTCTAGTCTTGAGCCTAGAACTGGAAGGCTTTAGCCTTCATACAATCTAAAATGTTTAAGCCTGAGACTTACTGCTGACTAAGCCACTCTGATTCGCTCCTTCTGAACTCAGAGCTGTACTGAACTCACCTGACTCTCCTGGTTGGCTGAGTCAACTCACTGACTGTTCTGACTCAAACTCTACTCCAAGTTGCTGATTCAAACTGATCTTCTGAGCCAGCTGACTGTTTCTGACTGAACTCTTCTGACTCTGGCAGTTCTAACTGAACTGCTCTGCTCAGCTTCAAACTGACTTACTCTTCCCATTTGATACTGACTTCAGCAGAGCCGCCTCTGTGTCTCTGCCTCGGTGTCTTATCCTCTGTGTCTCTCTCCAGACTGCCTGCGTCAGTAACTGACTACTTCATTGTCTCTGTGTCTTGTCCTTCATCTGCCTCTCTTCTTCCATACTACCTCCATTGAGCTGAAAGCCTACTTTTATATTACGGGAGTTGGGCATGTCCTCACTCTGCTAACTCTTCCTCTGATTTATCACTCTGACTCATCTCAGATATCACTTCCTGTCTGACACTGACTTCTTCTGAGTTCTGCTTCCTGTCTCCCAATGCTGGGATTAAAGGTGTACACCACCACCACCACCTTCTGAATACTGGGATTTAAAGTGTATGCTACCACTGCTTTCTGAATACTGGGATTAAAGCTGTGTACCAACATTCTTTCTACCCTAGAGTAGCCATGTTGACAGACATACTTTCCACCAGGTCTGATAAGTGGCAAACATCTATTCTGATGTACTTCCTATCTGGATTATCTCCTGGTCACAAGTGACTAAGCAGATCCAGTGCATTTGGAGTACAACCAGAGTATTTGGAACACATCCAGCACAATAGAATCAACTAAATGGGATCTAGACAGTCCCCACCCAACATTTTGAGGGGTTATCTGTCCTTGGGAAAGTGAGATTATGAGATTATGTCTTTGTGTATCTCACTAGAACAGCCCAACTCAGCACTCCAAGAAATTATCTGTCCTTGTTTTATAGATTTCTTAGACACAGTAATTAAAATTTAAAACATTACTTTTGCTCTTACACATTCTGTTGCCTTGGGCTAAAAAAAATATATGATAAAATAACAGGCTAAGATGTAGTTCATTTGGTAGAGTTCTTGCCTAGCATTTACCAAGTGTTAGCTTCAGTTCCCAGCATCCCATAAACGAGGTATAGTGACACAGGCTTGTTATCCCAGCTCTTTGGAGGTAGAGGAAGGAGGATCAGAAGTTCAAGGTTATCTTCTTAAACTGCATAAGACCCTATCTTAAAAATAAACATACAGCTGGGTATAGTGACTCACATTTGTAATCCCATGAAGCAGAAAGAGACAGATATCTGTGAGTTTTAGGCCAGCCAGGTCTACATATATGTTCCAGGCCAGTCAGGGTTACACACCAAGATCCTGTCTCAAAAATAAATAAGTAAATATAAAAATAAATCTACTAAAAATTAAAATAGCGTTGTAGTAGGCTTCTGAACTATAGCTATGCCGTCTCGTGAAAGTATTCCTAAGAATACTTTAAATGCTAAAACTATCTTGGGTAAAATTGGTAGACCAGCCCTAAAGTCCTACACAATGTGACCCTGAGTCAAAGATTAACTGCCTGACCATTTAACTGTTATCTCTCTGCTTCTGTAAACAACTCTTGTTTTCTATATACATCGCCATTGTATATTTGCCCTAACTGAAGACCTGGCTGCTTCCTGCTATGCTGCTTGGGACAGTCCCACTGGCAGTTAACAAAGACTCCATTTCACTTATTCAAGCCTCTCGGAGTTTTTCTCTTCAGATAGCTGTTACAGTGTTAAAACTGAAATAGGCTAAGACCTGAATATAGCCATCCATAAATTCCTTAAATAACAAAAAGTTTACATTGCTTTCCAGTAAAAGCCTTCAGAATGCACTGAGGGACTCTTAGCAACATGAATCCTCAGGAATGGACATGCTCAGAGGCCAGAGACATCACAAGTCCAAAGTCCTCCCTCCGGGGGATTTGGTAGAAGGAAGGCTGTTGATTTTGTGGGGGTGGTATAAATGATTTTAATATCAAATCCACTTTACATGTTTAAAAACCTGGATCGTCAAGTGAAGTACTGCCCATACATCGTGTGATATGCTGTCAACTGGTATCTGATACACCAGGAGATTATCTTCTGACATTCCTAGTGAAATTTTGATATAAAATGGAGACAATCTGCTGTAAAAGATGATAAGCAAGGAGATCGAATTTCACCAGGTTTTATTTCAAGCTACATTCTAAATTCATAGTTTCCTTGTTTTCTAATAGAAGATCCACCAGAGATGACCACTCAGACACAGTTTATAGCCAACTGAAGTCTTTATTCCATTTGGCTGGGACTACACCCAGGTATTCAGGACCAAAGAACAGCCCCAAGCAATTAGACCAAGAAGCTTCTAAAGGCAAAAAAACACATCCTGGTGTCTAGCTCTGAAGTTGCAGGGGGAAGGTTTGCACAAGCAGGTAGTTTAACAGAAGCTAAGATAAGCAATTAGCCGGTGGGACTTCTTCACAAGATAAGCTAGGTGGAGCATCTTGACCCTGGGTTCCTAGAATAGAGGTAATTTTCCATGGGATTCTCCATCAAGGAGATCAAATTCTAGTTAAATTTGAAATGGCCTCAACAGGAATACAAGGTGGAGGAGCCTCTGCACTGTTTTTGCCGGTCACAGCATGTGATCTCAATGTTGCCAGCACTTGTATTTCATCCACTCTGTTCTTGTGTGAAAAGCAGGTGTCTGTCCATCAACCACTCAAGCACTGCTTGCCACGCCAGTTGAAGGAACACAACTTGGCACTGCATTTTGAGCAAAGAAGCTGTCTGTTATCACACTCAACCAAGTAGATCCCATCCACTAGACAGGTCTGATGAAGTAAGATGGACACTGACTGATTCCCTGTGGTAAGTACAAAAGATGGTGTCATTCTCTTGTGAGCAAAGGCTATTGACCCATTTCCTTCATTATGATCCAAAATACTAGAACCTCCCAATAAAGATCTCCTGTACTTCCTATATGTAGAGAATGTCATTTTTGAATCCTTGAGAAATGGTAGCTGGGTCCGAAGCAAAGAGCTCTTGAAGTAAATTCCGAAGTTCTAGATACTTCTCGGTAACCCTTTATAAACCACACTGCTTGTAAATTGCACTAGAGTGTCTAATTCTTGGTTTCATTGCCTAATATAATTCCAATTGCCATTCAAATCCCACATTCATCTTAGCTTGACAATCTGAGGTTTTCACAGGCTTTTTCAAAAGTAAGTCTTTATCACAAAAGCAGTCACTACAGCAATACTTCCACTGACTCCTGAATGACAGTGCACCAACACCCGCACAGCTCTCAGCACACAACTGGCCACCTGGCTGGTGAAGCCCACTGGCTGATCCAGGTGGCTGGGCAAGTTGCTTTTGGGGTCTCAGGTTTGTCCAGTGCCTGCACAAAGAGGCTCAGAAGACCCTAGAACTCAGCCTCAGTCTGGAATCCAGGATCCAAGTCCACCAATGCCAGCTTCCCTCAGGTGGTCCTGCTCTGCCACAGCCACCACCACCCCACCACACACACCCAGATACAGCCGAAGCTACACTTCCATCCCCTGCCTAGCCAAGTTTTTAAGGCTGGCAGTCCAGTGCTCACCACCAAGGCTTGAGCCCTGTGCTTCCGACTAGGCGGTACCGGAGCAGGACATTGATTTTTGTTGCTTTGAGACTCAGTCTCACTACTGTAGCAGATAGCTACTGTGTCAATCCTCAAAGAAGACAAAGAGACACTTTCATAGATGCAAACCCTTCCAGACCTCAGCAGAGGGAACCCTCTGCCATGTCAAGTGCGATACTGGACAATGGAACTCTGGTCCTCTCATCTCAGGTGTTTTCATTGATACAGAAATTCTTCAGGTGTTAAACGACGCCCTTTCATCCAAAGGTCTATTTACATAATAAAGGAAACCTGTAGCTTAGTCTCATCTCAAAATCCTTTAGCAGCCAGGCTATAGTTACCTTTACAGTGGGACTCAAGACCCAAGGGAAGTATTCTCTCCTTGTTGCCTGAGACTGTGGGAGAGGGACTACAGGAATTCCTCTACAGCAACTTTGCTCTTCACACGGAGATCTCAGTGAACCATAATGGCTCTGCCAGAGGGCAGTGAGCAGGTGCTGACCATGAGGAAGCAAAACATTTTAATCACAGATTTACATAGAGCAACACCTGCAAATAATACAAACTGCCAAGGCGTAGGCAGCCCTTCCCCCAACAATGTACAAAACAATTATTTTAAAGTTACATAAACATAACTAGAAATAAACTTCCCCAGCACACTACATTGTCCAAGGTGACCACGGACTCACCTTGTAGCCGAGACTAGCTTTGACCTTGGGACAACCCTACTGTCTCAACTTCCCATTACTGGAATTTCAAGTGCACAGCACCACTCTTGACCCAGAATCTGTTACCATTGCCTGTGAAGAGGGGAGATGATTGACTACCTGCCCACTGTTACGAATCCCAGGGGCAGACTTGAGATTTCCTTCTCTGCCCTCCCTCCCAGTCGATGCCCCAGGAAAACCCTTTCTTTCTGCACATCATCATGGCCTCTGCGCATTCCAGGCAGCAGGGCAGCAAGCCCTTGCTCAGTACCTCTGTGTTCAGAACTGGTGGGCTTGAAGAATAGTAGGAGAAAACCTGATCTGGGTCTGTGTCAAGATCTCTGCCCCTCCCAGAATCCCACAGGACTGCAGGGGGGGGGAGTCTACTGCATGATAAAGGATACAATTCCACCCCTACTCCCTCCAGCTCCCTCTGTCCCCCTCCCTACGTATCTCCCCTCTCCCTCCCTTCTTCATGTCTTGTTTTAGTGGTCTGCTAAGCCCTATGAGTGCTGTATATATGCCTGGCCAGTAATTAATAAAGCATCTTAATTATTAAAATCTATTCGTGGTCAGACTGGTGAATCTCTGAATGACCCCAGACCTATAACACTGCATAGACTAGGTCAGCCTTAGCTAGCAGAATAAGACCCTCTCAAAAAAACACCAAATAACTTTTTATCATGAAAAATTGCAAAATAGGAAAATATAATGAATTCTTCCCCGTACTCAACTGTGGCCATTTTGCCATATATGTTCTATCTGCTCATTTTCCTTCTTTTTGGTCCAGTAATGTGTTAACATTTTTCAACAATATCACATCCCCTCTGTACCTATAAAAAATGAGGACAATCTGTATGTAATCACAGTAAGACCACACTTTAATTGCTACCAATTAGTCATTCATGGTTGGTTTTCTCAAATCAGTCGAACAAGGTCCATAACTCAATGTGATTGGATGTTTAGGGCGCACTAGGACACGCAGCTCGCAGCTCTGCAGTTAGCACCGCACCTGCGGTTCTCGGTTGCGATGAGCTAACTAAAAGCGTTCACGTTCTAAGCAAAATTTAAATGATACAACAATGGCTTTGACCTGCAGCTCAATAATAGAGATTGTGTTTTAGTACATGCGACCCTGGGTTCAATCCCTAGCGAGGAGAGTGGGAGGTGGGGAGGACGACGGGGGTGGGGGGAGATAGATGGACTTGAGAGATAGAGCAACACCTGTTCCCTTGCTTTGTTTTGGGATTTCTTGTTTATTTTGGTTTTGGTTTGTGTTTTGGGACAGGGTCTCACTTTGTAGCCCAAGATGGCCCCAAGATCTTCCTGACTCAACCTCTCGAATGCTGGAATCACATGGGTGTGCCAGCACCCCCCAGCTCTGAATCATGTCCTTCAAGGAGAGAGACAGGGAAGAAGCAGGCGAGAGGGATGAGAATAGGGAAGAATGTGGAGGAAAGGAAGGAGAAGGAAGTCCGAGGAAGGAGGAAGGGGAAGAAAGGGCCAGGGGAAGGACACCTTTTCCCTCTCTTCTCGCCTTACTCCTCTCCATCCTCCAGCTGTTTCTACTCATTCTTCCCTTGATACTGTTTTCTTCCCATTTACTGGAAGAGAGTGAACAGCATAAACCTAGATGATTGCCAAGGAAAAACTTCCAGACTTCTATTACACACTTAATGAAACCGTAAGAAATCAATTCCGTAGCCCAGATATATTTTACATCTTAGGAGTTAGTGAAGACCACCACTGTTGGGCTGCTGAGGGGGTCTCTGCAGGTCAGATTGACTTCATCAACATGGATCAGACTTGGGAGTCTGATGCCAGGTGGTCAGCATATTTAAAACCCAGAACAATTTGGGAAAAGGTTTTCAGACAACAATCTTTCCAATCCAGATGCACAATAAAGCTTAAAGTGTGACTGCGTAGAAACACCTTTACAAAGTATATTTGACCACAAGGGTGTGTTCTATAGCTAAAAGCCCTAGAATCTTGTGTGGTCTCTGACTGAGATAGCACACAGGTCAGCAGGCCATAAAGTATGTGTGACATCTTCCTCAAGGATGGGATAATCATTCTGGGGAATTTGGGTGAGGTCTGCTACCACAGATAGCAAAAAGGTCACCTGGTCATTAACAATATCCACTCCTAGCCTTCTGGGCAGAAAAACCAGTTATTCCTCCTTTGAGGAGAGGCCCCTGCATGTTTCACATTCCTGGTTCCCAAGTGGGTTCAAGGACCTTTGTGTTCCCAACAGGCTGGGAAGATGGCACAGATGGTGAAGCACTCACCTTGTAAGCATGAGGACCTGAGCTCAGTTCCAGTATCCACATAAAATGAGCAGGGCATACTGATCCCCACTTGCAATCCCAGCCCTACGGAGACGGAGGGAGGCAGATCCCTGGGGCTTGCTGGCCAGCCAGCATAGCCTACTTAACCAACCCTAGACCGGTGAGCGAACCTGTCTCAAAGAGAGATGGCTTGAGGAACATCTGAGCTTGTCTTCTGGCCTTTATACACACTCAGAAACAGGACTACCATCTCTCTCTGCTCTTTTCTTTGATCATGGGCAGACCATGGGCGGAGGGGAGAACTGACTTCTGGATAAATATGACTGAGCAAGTCTAGTGCCTCCTAAAATCACGTAA
Source organism: Cricetomys ansorgei (assembly GCA_026225945.1). Lineage (NCBI taxonomy): Eukaryota > Metazoa > Chordata > Mammalia > Rodentia > Nesomyidae > Cricetomys > Cricetomys ansorgei. Next base: position 6,320,195 of record JAMJFZ010000451.1, on the reverse strand, counting down.
AACAATCACAAAAGTGACAGGCATTTTTGTTTATTTGTAAAGGGAGGCCAGAAAGGAAGTCAGAGGGCAATCTGCCGGAATCATTCAGTTCTCTCCCACCTTGCGGGTCCAGGCATCGAGCTCAGATGATCAGGCTTAACAAAAGGAGCCTTATCAGCTGCGCCATCTCACTGGCCCGTGGTAGGGACTGTCAGTCCAATAAAAAGAGCATTTTTTAGTATAAATTGGCAAAATATATAGGCATTCGTATTGCAAGTCTATTTCAAAATGACACTCTAGACCAGCATACAACAGGATCCCCAAACACCTGGAACCAGCTTTGAAAACCCTTGGCTACACTTTGTAATGAGCTTTTCCCTTCTCCTCTCTGGGAAGCCAGTAGACAGCAGCAAGAGCTGGTAGCCGAGGAGTCAGTAGATCTGGCTCCAGCCCTGGCCCTGGCCCTTTCTGGCTGCATGACACCAAGCTAGCCTCCTCCCTCCAGGTCTGGCTCTGCCCTGTGTGTAAAAATAAAGAGCTCTTTTACACATCGCTGCCAGCGTGAGAGCGATTCTGGCTTCGGTGCTAAGAAATCTCAGGCAAAATCAAGTGAAATGCTAAACTCAGACTTTACCGAGCCAAATAGAAGCAACCCAGTCCACTCCAAGGGTTTAAAAGAATAAACAAACCCAGAAGGATGGGGAGAATGGAGACGAAACGAGGTGCCAAGGTTTGGACAGCAGGCAGTTGAGTGATAAATGATTTAGCACCCTGAGAAACTAAATCCCAGGCTGACAGTGAGGAAAGTCAAGAGCTGACTGGGTTCTGAGCAGCAGACAGCCGAAAGTCAGGAACTGACGCAGTAGACACTTCTGGAAGTGAGGTCGACATGGGGTGGGCAGGGCATGGGGAACGAGAATAAAAGAAAAGGAATTGTTTGTAAGTCTGGAAGCAACTCCTCAACTTGCTGGACAACTACCAACCAACAAGCTATCTCTACAAACAATCGAATTCTTCAGGGGAAATGGAGAAGGTCTCAGGACTTCAGCACCACCGAGTCACAGGAAAAAAGAGAAGACTTCGGGATATGAAATTGCTGCCCTTCTGTGTCCCCCAGTTTACAGAATATTGGCAAGGCTCCCTGCCTTAAGCAATATTTTTCTATCTTTCTTTTCCCACGGAAGCTGACCATCTCCAAAACAAAGACCTAGTTGTCGCTTCATTGCTGAACAACCAGCCCACTGTAAAGTCAGCCAATAAATGCCACATACAGCGTTGTGGTCACCCATGATTCTCCAGGAGTTGACACCCAAGGATCAGACAGATATTGCCGAGTCAGAGGGAAGAGTCCACAAATCACCCTCAATTCTGACCCTGCATATTCAAGAGTCCTAAAACTATCTCAGGTTTAAATATCTGTTAAAAGAACTCACAAAACTTACCGGAAGCTGCCCACAGTTATAATTTACTCCAGCTAAGGACACAGATTAACATCTACCAAGGCAAGACATACATGGGCAGGAGCCAGAAGAGTTTCAAAAGGGAATTTCCAGTTGTTAGCTCCCATGGCATCATGGATACCATTCATTCTTCACAGTAATGTCATATGACAATATGGACACTTTATCATCCACGGACGAATCTCCTCAAGCATTGGTGTCCATGGTTTTATTGGGGTGACTGGCAGCTCACATGGCTCATCTGAGTCACCAGACTTTTAGGAGGTCAAACTGATCCTACATGATCCAAAGCCCTTATGTTAAATCCCATTTTACTGTTGTCCAGAGATTTCAGACAAGCAAGAATGTTCCTATCTAGCATAATATTCCAACGCCCCAAGTCAAAGGTCAGAACTCTTCCGGACAAGTTCAGTTCTTTACTATGCAACTCACCTCTTGGGATTTGTTTTTAGTTTTGGTTGTTTTTTGGGGGGGGTTGGGAACGGTGGTATCTTTTTATATTTATTATTCTTTGCCAGTTTAATACATGGATAGAATATGTTCTGGTTATTTTCACCCTCTCTTATCCTCTTTCACCTGCCATCATTACCAGGGCATCCCCCAACAAGACTGCAATGCCTTTAGTTCAGTAAAGGGCCCAGAAACAAATCACTCTGGGGTCAGTTTCAGGTAGCAGCGTCTGCTTTTTTGCACATGAACAACTTACATAGTGGAAGCCTATCAACTATGATTGGTTAGCATATTACCTTGGGTTGGACAGTGAGCGGTCATACCACCAGAGTCTTTATAGGGAAGAAGCACATTAAGGGAGACTCATCAGCTGCTGGCTACTCATGCTACTTCAGAATTCAGTGTACTGACTTTCGGGAATACTCAGGAGCATGGTGTGCCATGTTTTTTACTGATAAGTGCAGTGTGTAGGTAGGCTTGCTATCAGGTCATTCCTGCATTTTTCCCCCACACTCTTCCATTCCTGATGAACTTCCTTTTCCTTCCCCAAAAGTCTCCCTCCTATTTATGTCTTTTTTGTTGAGTTTGTTTGCTTTTTTTATGACTCATTAATTAGGAGCGCTTACATAAATTCAGCCACTTTCCATGATCCCTTCCTGCCTTCAAAACAGGTACCACCTGAGTGATTCTTACAGTACCAAGTTCAGCCGCCAGCATGAGATACAACCTCAGCCAGTTCTAGAGGACAGCTTCTGTGTGTTGACCCTGAGGAAACACTTTCCAGATTTTAAGATAGAGTCTGGTTTGCAAGGAAAAACAACTGGTAAGCTTGTCTGCAGGAAGGGTTCCCTCATGAAGTGTTCTCATCACCACAGCAGATGTGTCTTGTCAGGACCACATCTCACCAGTATCTGAACCACTTGTTGACAGGTTTGCAGAAGAAAAACAAAAAACAAAAACTAGAGACTCTTCCATGTCTGGAGTTCTTTTTCTTCTTCCCTGTCCCCACGTTGGATTAGCTGGCACGATGTCATGCCTGATGTTGCAGGCGCCACTTTAGTAGTACGCTGCTGTGGCGGCTCACCAGAGACTAAGAAGCATTTTTCACAGCTGCAAACCCTTCCAGTCCTCAGCAGAAGGAAGCACCATCATGACAGGTGCCATCCTGGATAGTGGAAACCTGAGTGTCTGAGCTCAGGAGTTTTTACTGATCCAGAACTCTTCGGGAGTTCTACTGATAGCACGTGCAGATCATATGCAATCAAAAACATCCCCCACATAAATCCAACACCTGCAGACAATACAAAATGCCAAGAACTAGGCAGCCCCTCACCCAACAATGCAAAAAACAATTATTTTACATAACTAAAAATAAATTCCACAGCACATGACTCTTCCTTCTCCAGCAGCTATTAATTGCCTGCAGCGCCTCAGAGATGGGTGGTGCTTCGTAAGCCCCTCCACATCCATGGTAGAATGTTGATCAGCCCTATCATGTCTGGTCTTGTGAAAGTAACCACAGATGCTGTGTGTTCTTGAGTGTAACAGCCATGTCATGTCTAGAAGACAACATTTCAGGGCATTCCTCTCCATCCTCTGGCTCTTACATTCTTTCTCTCCCAAGTCCCTGAGCCTTGGGGGAGGAGGGTGATATAGATGTCCTATTTAGAACAACACACACATTAGTCATTTATTCTCTGATCTTTGACTTCTTATGAATCTCTGCATTACCCTTCACCTACTGCAAAGAGAAACTTCTCTAACCCGGATGATAGCAATACTCCTCTACGAGTATCAGCATAACAATTTAGAAGGCAGTTTGACACCTTCCCAGCATTCCATCTGATAGCACGCTCCTGTACAAACCATTTCTGGTTTACTGTTCTGCCCTACCCTTTACAGTGTTTCTTCATTTTTTCTTTCTTCTCTTCATTTCTTCAATGTTTCTTCATATTTCTGGTTTCAAGGATATTTTTTAGACTTCAGTGATAGCAACAGTTTAAACTGGTCTCCACTAGTGGGCTGGGCAGGGTGGCACAAACCAGTAATTCCAGTACTTGAGTAGGCCAAACCAGGAGGAAGATAGTGTCAGCCTGGACTACACAGAACAAGACCCAGCTTCATAAATTAAAAGTTAGAAAATTTCAATAATAAGCTATTCATCTCTCAAAAGTGAGAATTTTCTGATCTACAAATTGCAGGAGTCTGGGCTGACAAGGTGATTCATCCAGTCGAGGCCATTGGTAGAGGCCACTTGTTCAAGTGCCTGACAGCTTGAGTTGGATCCTTGATCCTAAAAGGTAGCAAGAGGGGACCCAGTCCCAAGGTTTCTCCTCTGTCCTCCACACACAAGAAATGGTATGCGTGCACATGCATTCACAAACACACACAAAAATAAATAAATATTATTTCAAAGATTAACTGGGTTACTTCTGAATAGTGTACCACAGCTTTTAGCAAACCCCAGTCAGCACTCCACATGAATTATGGTCCACAGTCCACTACCAGGTCTTTAGGCTCTAACAGGGCAGTTAAAGAAATAACTTCCTGAGGCTGGCGAGATGGCTCCATAGTTTAGAGCACTTGCTGCTCTTTCAGAGAATCCAGTTTAGTTTCCAGCACCCACATATCAGTTCATGATAACCTCATTTGACCTACTCAGGCAACAGGTTCACATATTGTACATGTACATACATGCAGACAAACATTATTATACAAAAAATGAAAATAAATAAATATTTAAAGAAAAAGGAAACTTCTTTATATCTACCAGATTGTGTTGTTTGTTTGTTAGATGGGGTCTATACGTAGCTGGCGCCCAATTTGGTATATATGTAGCTTAAGCTGGATTCAAATTTACAGTAATCCATCTGCCTCTCCCTCCAGAGCTCTGGGATTACATATGTTTACCACCATGCTCAGAACACCAGGTATTACACATTGTTTCAAATTTGTGACCCATGTGAGCTTGGGCAGCCTCGATAGTTCTTATTTCACATGATCAATCAATATTTAACTGAAGGACAGATTGACACAGCTTCTGACTTACAGGACTTGGTGGGAAAAGTATTATTCAATTGGACCCAGTATCCACCCTGATGATGCATTCAGGTGAAGGAGACACAAACACTTCATGGGAAAACTGTCCAGTCATTCCTGGTCTCCACCTAAATGTTGGCCTTGTTGTTGTTGGAGGTTCTCTATGACGTCCAACCTCCATTAGTCCCACTAGGATTTTAACAACGTTTTAGCCTTTCTTAATTACTAGTGTATATAAACCCTGCTAGATTTTTAAGAAGATGGGGATATTGGCAAATTGATTGTTAATTACACAAACAATAAGTCATCAATATCAGAAAATGAGACATTACAAAAAAATAAACAAATAAAACAAAAAACAGAAACTAAAATCCCTTTCATGAGAACAACAGAAGGATCTCAGCTTCAGTGTCAGCCTGGGTGGGTAACACAGCAAGACCCCACTCCAGGGTGAGAGCAAAGCAGTATCTCTATGCATGACAGAACCACTGCAGTCATGACTCACACCAGCTGCACAAGACCTGCATAAGATCACGCCAGTCCAAGTCCTAGCATAGAAGAGGCAGAGATTCATAAGCCTCCACCCCTCATGAGGGCGCTATGGATAGCTGGTAGAATAGTGAGGAAGGAGAGTTGGTTTTCATAAAGGGTGTGGCCCCTGATAGGTCAATCACATACCAGTGGATGGCCCCACTCTTTTTGGTAGATAAGCACCACAAATTAGACTTGGTAGATTATTTAAAAAAAAAAAAAAACAAAAACAAAAACAAAAAACCTCAAATTGAGAGGAAGTGGGGAACTGAAGGAGTTAGGGGGAGAAGCAGGAAATCACAGTGGCGAAAATACATTGTAAAGAATTTTCAAAGAAGTAATAAGAATATTATATTAAAAAACAATAGCCACAGCTGGCCACGGTGTCGAATGTCTTTAACCTGAGAACTTTGGAGGCAGACAGATCTGAGTTTGAGGCCAGCCTGGTCTACAAAGGGAGTTTCAGGACAACCAGGGCTAACCAGAGAAACCCTATCTCAAAAAAACAAAACAAACTAACAGAATCTTCCACAATGAATATCAATATAAATAATAATCTACTTACTTTTATTTTATTTTATTGTTTGTGGGCGTTTTGCTTGTATGTGTATCTGTGCACCATGACTGCCCTGTGTCCTTGGAGGCCAGAAGAGGACATTGGATACCCTGGAACTGGAGTTACCAATGGTCATGATCCACCATGTGGGTGCTGGGAACTGAACCTGGGTCCTCTGCAAGAACAGCTAGTGTTCTTAACTGCCGAGCTACCTCTCCAGCCCTAAATCATAATTTATAATGGTCTATAAGTGATCAGTAGAGCATGTCAAGATTGCTGATTGTGTATATCACCATTCAGCGTCAGTCAAAAAGCACAGGACTTTGTATCATTGGCTTTGCACTTGCAGTGTGAACTTAAACCAAAATTTATGCGTGACATCAAAAAATTTCAACTAGGGTATTATCAGTAAACCAAACTTGAATTTAAAAAAAAAATCAGACTTGTCGATTGGTTAAATATGAGAGTTAAGAAGATGGATTTTATGTAAATTAATGGTAGACAAAATTTGATTTTTTTTTTTTTTTTTAGCAAAGCCCCAGAGGACCAAGATAGCATGTATATTCTTTGCCCCTCTAAGTCTTTGAGCTCTAGCTGAGCACTTGCCTAATCTATAAAAGCCTGCTGTGATTTTTAACCTCTGATTTCCTGTTACACTTATGGTCCCTAACACATGGCTTAGCCCTTAATCACAGAGTCTTTTTCCTTCCTCAGTTATTGCCAGTGACTCCCCAGCCAGGCTGGGGACAGAGTTGGTCCCTCCACCATGCCCTCCAGTGTTAACTGTTTGCAACACTGATACCTAAGGCAGCTCAGGACACCCAGTAAGTAGTTATTAGGAACATTTATTGATCCTCAGTCTCACAATGCAGTAATCTTTCCTGCAGACCATTCTAGTTACTGATGCATATTTTGGGTCCCCAAAGACAAATCTCTAGGAATACTGAAACTTACAAATATGTCAAAGATAGCCACTTCAACTTAGACAGTCTCTAAATAATCTAGTGTTTGAGGATTTTTTCCCCTTCCATCAGCTAGAAACCTAAGCTCCCCAAAGTCCCACTTTTCCTATTTTTCACCAAATGACAGCTGCAATGACTTCCAGAGTTCAAGTCAGTACACAAATCATACATAGTACCATGGAAATCTGCAGTTCTGTGTATTTGGTGAGCTCATTACACAATAAAACTTGAGGTCAGAGATTAAATTCTGTTTCACAGCAAACAAAAATCGGTTTGACAATGTGCAACCAACGATCTGTTTAATACAATGCTTTCAAATGGCAAGCTTTGCTTCTGTTGCAAACATTTTCATATTTTTAACACTTGGCTATAAAACTAACAGAAATAACAATCCCAAAATAATGACACAGAAGGAGTGGTGTTTTCTTTCTTAGCTGACATGAACTTAGAACAGATGAGCATGAAATTGATCCATTCACTTTTAGTATTGGCAACTTTTCCAATGTAATTCTTTTTTATTTTTAATTTATTAGGGGTGTGTGTGTGTGTGTGCGTGCGTGTGGTGTGTGTGCGTGCGCTTGCGAATTCAATGCCGGGAACTGGAACTCCCTAACTGTGTGTGTGTGTATGTGTGTGTGCAAAATGTGTGTGTGAAGTAAATTGCAATGTGTGAAATTTAATACCCAGAAAATTCCCCTAAGTTAGTAGTGGCACCATTGCGTCTCAGGTGCAGGCGGCTCCTCCCACACCTGACCGACTGAGGAACCAATCAAAATAGCCCAAGACCAGGGCTCCGGGGGACCATATTAAAAAGCCCTGGACGGAGGTCGCTCTCTCTCTTGCTCTTGCCCTCTCGCCTCTGGCCCACATCTCCTGCCTGTGCGCGGCGGCCGCCCCAAGCCGCCGCGCCCGTCCCAAGCCGCCACGTGCGCCAAGTTCATTTAATAAAAAGGCCTCGTGCGGTTTCAACAGCCACCAAGACTGTCTCGTGTTTCTTTGGGGTTTACCCATCCTTCGTGGAAGAAAGAACCTCCATTTTCGCGGGGGCCAGAGCTGGACCGCCAGGACCCCCCGCACATGTGTGTGCGTGCGCGTGTGTGTGTGTGGTGTGAACTTAAATGATCACATCAGCTCTGCAAGTACCTTTACCTGCTAAGCCATCTCACTGGTCCATCTATATAATTTTTATGAGAAAAAGAAAAGAAAACAATCTTTAACTTATTTCTTCCCTTCCTTTCATTCCTTCTTTCTTTCTTTTATTTTTATTATTATTTTTTTGGTTTGTTTTTTTTTTCAAGTCAGGGTTTCTCTGTCGTAACACTGGCTGTCCTGGAACTCACTCTGTAGATGAGGCTGGCCTTGAACTCACAGACATCCTCCTGCCTCTGCCTCCCCAGTGCTGGGGTTAAAGGTGTTAAAGCCACTGCCTGGCTTTCTTTCAATAAATAATTAATGCTTACGATTCATAGAAAAATTGAAATACTTCAAGAAATCCAGGAGTAACAAATCACGTTATCCTAGATTTTTTTAAATTTATTTGTCATTTAAGAATATATGTATATATACAGTGTTTTATAATCATACATACCTCCTATTTCACTTTTTCTACTTCCCTCCCAACTCCGCTCAACACATCTCCCTACCAACTTCATATCCTCTTCTTTTCTCTCTTTTTAAAAATATATTCCATTGCATCCAATTACTGCTATAGTGCTACTTACTTGCATACAGTATAGGCCATCCACTAGGACATGAGTAACCTAGCAGTGGCCACTCCCCGAAAGAAAACTGACTCTCCCTCTACCATCAACTGCAGTAGCTCTTCAGCTAGGACTGAGGCCTCATGATCCCCTTCCCATGCACGCAGTTAACCACTGTTGTTGTGAGTTTATCAGTGCAATAGTCCTGTCTAAAGCAGCATTTCACAACACTCTTCCTCACCCTCTGGCTGTTACATTCTTTCTGTTCTCCCCTCCTGATTATCCCTGAGCCTTCGGGGAGCAGAGTATAGGTATATCCCAGGCTTAGTGTGTGTCTCTCTGTGTGTTTATCTGCACGAGTATCTAGGCACATGTGCATAGTGTACCCAAAGAATCCAGAAGAGGGCTTTGGATCCCCTGAAGCTGGAGTTATAGGAGTTTGTGAGCTGCCCAAATGTATTTATGATACAGCAGGGTATACTCTTTTTTTGTAAATATATAATCCTTTTATTAATAATTTGAGTTTCATACAATGTATCTTGTATCTTCCCATTCCTTCTTGTTCCACTTTCCTGCCACTATGCACTCAAAAAAAGAAAAGAAAAGAAAATTAAGACCAGCTAGTGTGACAGGAGCATGGATCATGGGCATCACCACAGTTCCTGCAGGCAGCAGGCTGCTCTGATGATGGATATTCCTCCGGGCCATACTAGCCTGAGACCAAGCACAATGAAGTTCAATCCGAAGTTGGGCCTCACTGCCTAAGCCAGCAGGCACCTGGACACCGAGCAGGCAACCAGACATCCTGCAAGCACCAGAGCATTCCACAGGCACCCTGACATCCCGCAGGCTCTAGAACCTCCTACAGGCTCCAGGGCATCCCACAGATGCTCCTGCGTCATGCAGGCACTGGGCCAACCCACAGACATCCAGACATCACACACGCAGCAGGGTGTACTCTTAACTACTGAGACATCTCTTCATCCTTCCTAAGCTTTTAAGAGAAACACTTTTAGCAATAAACTACAACAGTAGAGTTAGAACTACAGAGAAAAAAGAAACAGTGCACAGGAGCTGCCTAAAAGTTAAGGAACATCGTCAACACTAGTTGAGAAACAAAAACTGCAAAATTGCAAAAACTGCAATGCAAAGGTGGCTAAAAGGTAAAATACAGATTTAAATTGTTGCTGACAAAGATTCAAGACACAAACTCATATATCCTTGGCTGGCCCAACTCATCATGCCTGTGTGTATGGTGCTGGCACAGCTTCCTGTATGATAAGCAAGCAATCTACTGAGACACGTTCTCAGTCCTGCTTGTATTTTGTTACTGTTTTAGTTTGCTTTTTGTTGTTGTTATTGCTGTTTTAAAAACCATGACTGTAAGAGTAGATTCACGACAGGTGTAGACGTTGGTTCAGGGCAAAGGCTTTTATTCTTTGTCTAATTAAATCACCAGTTCTTAGTACTGGAGCCCTAGAGCTTTTCTGCCTCCTTATAATCTAAAACATTTAAATCTCTGTGCAATCTAATCAACCTCCAAGGCTTACTGAGCCACTCTGACTAGCTCCTTCTGAACTCTGATTCTTCTGGTTCAACTTAACTCATTCGTTGTTCTGGCCCAAATTCTTTTCCAAGCTGTCTGGTTCAAACTGAACTTCTGAGCCGAATTACTGTTTCTGACTGAACTCTTCTGACTTGGCGGACTCTGGCTGATTCTCTGACTGCCTCAGACTGAACTGCTCTGCACAGCTTCAAACTGGACTCACTCTTCCCATCTGATACCGACTTCCTCTGCCCAGCTGCCTCTGTGTATCTGTCTCCCCCTGAGCTCTCATTGCTCCATACTGCCTCAGTCAGTCTCTCAGCTCCTCAATCAGACCACTTCATTGTCTCTGTGTCTCGTCCTCTGTCAGACTGCTTCAGACTGCTTGCCCCATACTACTTGGTATAACTGACTCTGCTCTGAGCTGAGAGCCTGCTTTTTCTATCATGAGAGTTGGGCGTGTCTTCACGCTGATTCACTCTGCTAACTCTTCCTCTGATTAGTCATTTTGTCTGTCCTTCATTCTGATCCATCTCAGATGTCACTTCCAATCTGACACTGACTTCTTCTGAGCTGTGCTTCCCTTGACACTGAGTTGTAACTGTTCTGTTAGCCAGTCACAGAAATAATAACTGCATTATCAATCACAATGGATGCAGGGTGTGGGAGTGCACATCTTTAATCTTAGCCCTTGGGAGGCAGAGGCAGGCAGATCTCTGTGAGTTCAAGGCCTACCTAATCTGCACAATTCATTCCAGGCCATGAAGAACTACACAGTGAGACCCTGTCTCAAAATAAATAAAAAAATAAATACTTAAACACATAAATAGCTCCTTATTACTCTCCTTATAAGGGTAACCCAATTTAGATTGAAAGTCAAGGATGACTCTCTTTTGAGAACATGACAGACATTGTTCTTGTCATGGTTGTTTGAAAAGAATCTCAGTATATAATCTTGGCAGGCCTAGAACTACACCAGATTCTGCCTAGGCCATGACATTTCTAACTTGACTGAATATTGCCACTCACTTTGTGAAAGATATTTATCCAAATAATAAGTTCTTTGTTTAGCGCCCGTAAGTGTCAGAGATCTTATTTAATTCTCACAGAAACTACTGTATAATCTCCCTTTATTGATGCTGCTCCTGAGATACAGTCTTTGAAGTTCAAGGTCAGGAAATTAGCTCAAATATACAGAATCAAATGGGGAAAACGTTCAATCAAAGGCAAAGCCCTGAGTGATCCCAAACTACATGTTCATTCAAGTTAAAAGAATAACTTCAATTAGTTCCAATCCAGTTCTGGGATTTGTATGTATGACATGATCCCTGACCGCATAAACACCTTAAAGAAAAGACATCTCAGTGTCAGGCTAGCCAACTCTGCATCTCTGGGCCTATGACGAGGTGAGATGTCAGCAGAAGGGCATGGCAGCAGAAAACTGTACACCTGACCATTGCAAAGAAGCTTATGCTGGCTGGCTTCCTCTTTTTTCTCCTTTTGGGGCCTTCAGCCTACATGGTAGATGGTGCTGCCACATCCTAATGTCTCCTCTCCTTAGTCCATCTTCCCTGGAGATACCTTCATAGACACAGCCAGAGATGTGCCTTACTGACCTGAAGGTACTTTTCAATACAAGCAAGGTGACGAGATAAAAACAGTTCTTTACTCTTCCTAAAACACACGGCAAGAAGAGCCAATGGGAGCCATTGGCTTTGTAAAGACATTGTCTTTACAATGAGACTGACCATGTCTTGGACCTCAGTTTCACCTACCCTTATTACAGAGCAGGTCACTGTTTAAGATCAGCCTGTTATGAAGTTGGAGCCTTGGATCTCTGGACAAGACTTGGAGACTAATAGTATCTTCATCGATTGTAACCTGAGCCAGTGTATCTAGTCTCCTATGGTCAGTATTTGGCCACCATATTGGAGGGGACTTCCTGCTCTCTGCAATCATCTTCCAGTGCCCTCCATTCAGACCCAGGGGTTTGAGAGTAAGGCCTATCAGATGAGACAAAGTTCTTTGAGATGATCAAACATTGGTGAAATGATATAACCAGAACAATACTTAAGTTCTGAGCAACTGTAACACTTTTTTTCCTTTGTTGCTGTTTGCTATGAAAATAGCCCAGAAGCATGTGCTATACTAATGAGCTAGCGCTCCAGCCCCATCTCTTTTTGCTATGTGCTGTGACTATTCAAATTCCTTATCATAGCACCCATTCAAAGTTCTTCACCTCATCCAGGATGGCAATTTAATAGAATCAGAAAGAACTTTTTCAAGACATCACTGCTGCTACCCACTCTGCTCCTTTTTGTGTGGGGAGTGAAATGGAGTCAGGATTAAAAACCAGTATTCTAATATATCAATAATATACCATGAGGTTGCAGGATAAGGAATTTAATGACAGCCAGTCTACTCTTCTCCTGAGAGTGTGTGCTCGTGAAAATGCTTGATTCTCTTTTATGCTAATTTTGGCCAAGCAGAGAGAGTTAAAAAAAATTAGAAAAAATAAAAAATTAAAACAATTGGAATGCAGTTAACAAAGCCATGTCATAAAGCTTAAAAATTTAGTTTAGTGGACACAAGCGTCTAGATGGAATGCAGTTAAGTCAGCAGTGTCTCTGGACAGATGTTATCTCCTTCCTATTGTCCTCTGAAGGCTGATGCTTGAACCTTGGACCAGCAGCTGTGCAAACATCATTCCTGCGATCCCATTCTTCTGGTTTACTGATTACTAGAAGGAAATTGTACTGTGAGACCCAGCAGTTTGTGGGTTTAAGGCCCCAACATTCCAACCTTTTGCTGGTGAGATAAACGGGATAAGGGGGTGACATAATCATCTATTACTATTTCCTGCTGACATGGGGCATCGCCACTGGGGACCCCAAAAGGTTGGAACATGGACTAAAACTTGGAAAAGCAAGCTGTTCCACTACTGTCCAGGCCTTTTGGGTAGGGAAGTGCAGGTCGTTTTGGAGCAATCTGTGGCGGGAGCACTCTGTGGCTTTGTGGCAAACAGTCTGAAAGCAACTGTAGAGACGGCTTAATCATAGTTAAGAATGGATTCACAAAAGGGAAAACAGGACAGCCTTTAACCAAGGCCACAGGGAAAAACAACTATATAGAAAAACAAGGTACCCAGTCATCTAGGAAGCAGGTTACAGATAATTCGCAAAGGCACAAAAATTGGGCCCAAGCCATAACAGGGAAGGCTCCAGCGGATACTTGTAAAGCACTTTTTCAATAACATATTGTAAATCCCAAATCCAGTCAAGAGTAAGACCACCACAACTGAACCAAATTTGAAGCAAGCAAACTTTAATTAAACTAATTAAATACCCTCCTAGAATGATGGGGGGAGGGGGGCTCTGTCCAGGTGAGATAGTCTTGAATCTCCCTTGCCCAAGGACATAGCCTCTTGGAATGTTGGGTAGGGAGTGTCTAGATCTCAAGTTGACCCTAACACACCTGATGTGCTCCAAATGCTCCTGATGTGCTTGGTCACTTGTAGGCTGGAGATAACCCTGACAGGAAGCATATCATTTATATCATTCTGCCTTTTTAAGCATCTGCTCCATGTGATTCAGGGTCAGTCTGTGGTAACTCTGGAGGTTGAAGTTGACTGTCCCATTGTCAACAGTGACAGATTCACTCCATAGATACCTCAGAATGGATCTGGTTAAGAGTCCATCTTCCTGGCCAGTATTTAATTAATTTAATTAAAGCTTACTTGCTTCAAATTTGACTCAATTATGGTAGTTTTATTCTCTACCAGATTGAGATTTACAACACCAGGCAAAATGCCTCTCTATTCAAATTCACATCAAATATTAAAGTATGACATGACATTTTTATTGATGTAATCAATAAAAAACATAGATAGGTAAATCCTTTATTATTATTATTATCATCATATTTATATAATTATAACAAAGACAGAAAGGCAGAAATCTATGTATCCTGGGACTTGGGGGGATTAGTTTGTTTGAGACATAGTTTCCTTCTTCAGCCTTGGCTGGCCTCAAATTTGTGACCTTTCTGTTCCACTCTGGAGCACTGGTATCACATACTGGGGCCACCATGACCAGCAGTTTCCAGTTTTCAAAAGTAGGATCTGAAAATCCATAGCAATAGGTACGGTTTAGCATCATAACACTGCAGCCTGGCCACAAAGGCGCTGTAAGGGTCATCACTCCCATAATGCAAGGTGGTTAACAGGAGAAAAACGTAGCTCGTTTTTGTACTGGACATTTCACAAACACAGGAACCTTCCCAGTGAAGATCCAACGCTCCAGGAAATTCTGCTCTTTGTTATGTATATTTCAGGGAAGTATGATCAGCCACTGAGGAACAAAGGACTAAGGGGGAGATGTTGAAAAGGGACAGTCACGCCAGGATATCATTCAGTTTCCTATTGGCCTCTCTCTATAGGGTTCCTTCCTCTTGGAGACAGAGTGGGACCTTTCTAGGGTCAAACAAGTGTGTTTGAGAATTCCTCTACAGTGAGCTCTTCTGCAGGAAGACGAGGGAAGCCAGGCAAGGTAGCATACACCTGTTCTCAGCATTCAGGAGGCTGAAGTGAGGTAGTTCAAGCCTAGCCTGGGCTTCAAAGTAGGAATCTGCACCCACCTGCACCCATGTACTCCTTAAAAAGATGAGGGGAGTTGAGAGAATATTTCTAGACTTTATGGCTGCTTTGGGGGAGAAGGGTTCTAGTTTCTATGTCCTACCTTGGAAAGACAGGGAGGAAGAAAAAGAAGGGAAAGGGAGGTTCAGAAAAATCCTGTTTCAGAATCCTTCCTTCATCTAACGTATTCGACACACCAAGGAGCACTGCCCGAGGAGAGGGGTTTAAAGTTCTGATCTCCAACAATAAGTCAATTTGGCAGACTAAGCTTACAGGCTTCACGCTAAAAGGGATAAACTCAATACCATTCCTTTATTTAAGGAACTTACTTTGAAATGACTGCTCTAAGTAATCAACTGTATGTGTCTCAGGGTAAATGATTAGACTTAAAAAAAAGGTTTATATAAGTTCTGAGGGTCTAGGAAAGTGTTTTAAGGTGTGTAAATGCAAGTTGTAAAGGTCTGAGGAAGTGATTTAAGGTATATATATATATATGGGTTTTTTTGTTTTTCTGAAGTTAGCCAGGTGATAATGGAACATACATTTTTAATCTCAGCACTCGGGAGGCAGAGGCAGATGACTCTCTGTGAGTTGGAGGCCAGCCTGGTCTACATATAGTGAGTTCCAGGACAGCCAGAGTTACAACAGAGAAACCCTGTCTCAGAAAAAAAAAAGCAAAAAACAAAACGTGAAAACCGTTTCCGATTTCTTTCCCTCTTTATGCTATTGTTATATTAAGATTTTGAAAGTTCAGAGTTTTAACTATTGGACCCCCAAAGGCCCAAACCGGAATGCCACACCCCCACAGATACTCGCAGTCGGGGAATCGATGCAAATAGCAAGAGGCTTTAATGAACCAGCGCACTGGGGCCACCCTCACATAAGTGAAAATGGCGACCCCGAAGAACAAGCTTCCATCAGTTTTATACAGTACAGAGGCAGTATCCCAGATACAGGTTGGGTGGGTACATTCCCATAGGTTCACCGTAATGTTGAGCTAGTCCCTTGAACAGGGAGGGTCTGGAAAGTATTTTTTACTTCCTTGTTCCTGGTGTTGACTGCCAGGAATAGGAAACTTAGGCCTAGTAAAAGCTGACTTACATACCCTCACATTCTTTCACATTCCTTCACACAGTCATTCGAATCTATTCCCTGGACTCAAGAACAGGGTGGGGGGAAGACCCTTAGCCCGAGGCCATGGGCTGTCTACGCGGGGAAACTCTTTTAGCCCAAGGCCGTCTTGTTTGTCTTACTTCAGTTTTGGGAACTGCTCTGGGTCACACTGCCCCTGCCTTGGGCCTACACAATTTTGGTGCTCTTAGAAGCCTGACTAAAGTTTGGCTGCTTCCTTTCATAACATTAATAGAGTTCTGATAAACTATTAATCTGGCCCTGTAAGCACTGCTACTATAGTCATAGTCACAAGCTCAAGTTTTTAAGTTTCCTTTGGTTGTCTTCTAAGTATAGACTTTAGAACATCTGTGTCCATTCTATATATCTAGCCCTCTGGATATATGGGAAAAGTGTTCATGCTTTTAACCCAGAATTCCCAAGCTTTTGCCAAGACTCAAAGGTATAAGTCTACAGCTTTTTCTACAATGTAGAGTTCAGTATAGATTACAAACAGTGTTAATACTAATATATCTACAATTCTTATCTCTTTCTATAAACTTAAAAATTTCAAGTAAGCTTAGGGGGTTGACTTGGATACATCTATCACAGGTCAAATGGACTCCAGATAAGTACTCCTGTCAATCAATAGCCTAAGCTTCCCTGCCTACTGCCAATTCGTAGGGGTAGGATCTATCATGGGAGCAGGTTATATTTTAAATTTTAATTACTGTGCCTATGAGATCTATAAAACTAAAAGACAGATAATTTCCTGGAATGCTGAGTGGGGTTGTCCATGTGAACACAGAAAGACGTAATCCTGTAATCCCCACTTGCCCAAGGACAGATAACCTTCAGGAATGTTGGGTGGGGGCTGTGTAGATTCCATTTGGTTGATCCAACTGCACCTAATGTGTTCCAAATGCACCAGATAAACTCCAAATGTACCAAATATACTTAATCATTTGTAGGTGGAAGATAATCCAAACAGGAAGTACATCAGGATGTAAGTCTGCCCCTGATTGGACCTGGTAGTAAGTATGTAACCTTATGGGTTCTACCTTTATAAGCATATGTTCCATGTGACTTGGGGTGATTTTGACTTGGGGTGGGGGGCTACAGAGTGTGGCAAGACCACTCTGTGGGAACCTCAGAATGGCCCTGGTCAAAGTCCATCTTACTGGCCAGTATTCAATTAGTTAAATTAAAACTTACTTAAATTTGGCTCAAAATTGTGGTGATGGTTTTATTCTTGATTATTCTTGACCTGTGGTCAAGAATCTCTCTCTCTCCCTAGTCTTGGGACTCCCCTGCCCAACTACCAGGACCATGGCCTGGAAATTTCAAGTGTACACCCAAGATAAAGATTTTCCTTAAGCTCCTTAAATTTACCATCTGCGCCTAGTCTATATCTGTCCCAGCAGGTCTTCAGTCAATGGCAAACTGCTCCAAACACGCCAGCCATAGATGCTTCCGATAGAATTCCATGGCTACTGAGCCTCCACATCCCAGACTGCTCCAAAGTGGCCTGCACTTCACCAGCCCCAGATGGTCCAGATGTCCCCCATTCTGCACTTTTCTCTCCCTTCCCATCTTTTGACCATCATTCCCAACTTCCTGCCCCACATATATATACAACTATGCCCCAATTTCATCAGGAAGTAGTTACATAAGAGATTGTATCACCCCTTATCATCAACAAAATGTTTGGGCTGTTAGGTCTCAAAGAAACCTAGGACAAGTCTCCCTCAGTACCTGTGGCTCCTCCCAACCCCTACTCTAAACTTCTCCAACTCAGGGGCTGGAATCCTTTCACCCAGCTTATGATCCCTGTGTAACTCAGCCATTTTAGATACTCAGTCTCTGGGCTCCTGGCTGGCTCCACTCCTGGACCTCCCTTGATCCACTTGCTAACCCCCCTCTATTCTCACACAATAAAACTTCTTCTCAACCACACTTAGGAGCAGCCATGTCCTCAAGATTTTTAGTCACTTACCATCTTCCTCCCTCCCCTCAGACCCTTTCTTGCCTCTAATATTTACCTCCTTCCACTTTTGTGTCACTGTTTGTTTTTGTTTCTTGAGACTCCACGTAACAGAAAAGCATGGATCACTTGTCTTACAGCTTATTTTACTTGACATGATGATCCCAATTCTGTCCATTCTCCTGGAAAGATGTGGTTTCATTCCTCCTTAGGATAGTGTGTATATATATATATATTTATGGTGCATTTTCTTTTTCCATTCATCTGTTGACACACACCTAGGCTGGTTCCATATTTTGGGTATTAAGAACAGTGCTATAATAAAAATGGATGTGCATGAAACTCTGTGGTACACTCCTTAGGAAAATACTCAGATGGGGTAGAGCTAGATCATATGGTAGATCTATTTTTGGTTTATTGAAGAACCTCCATACTGATTTACATAGTGACTAGACTAATTTACATTCCCACTGACGGTTGAATAAAGGCATCTTTTCTCCCATTTGTTATTTGTTTTTTAACAGCATTTGTTATTTGGGGAAAGAGGTTTTTAATTATATTTTTTTGTTATTGTTTTTGTTATTGTTTTTCTGTGTTTTGAGACCGGGTTTCTCCGTGTAACCCTGGGTATGCTGGAACTCCCTCCACAGACCAGGCTGGCCTTGAACTCAGAGATCCACCTGCTTCTGCTTCCCGAGTCTTGGGATTAAAGGCATGTGCCACCAGCCCCAGCCATAACTGTTGTTGTTTATATGCTTTGAGGTTTTTCTATGTTCTATTTTGTTTGTTCAGTTTTGGGTTTTGAAACATTAGGTAGCTATGTAGCCCAGGCTGAACTCAAATTCAAGACTTTCCTGTGTTAGCCTCTGGAATACTAGAAATACATGCATGTGCCACCGCATGCAGCTATATATAAATATATCAAATATATGTATAATATACATATATATTAAATAACACTTGTATGTATATGTGCTCTTAACATCTGAGCTATCTCTCCAATGCCAATTAAAACAATTTTTTGAGGTTTATGATTTTACTAAACAGGAGATACTCCATTCTGGCCTCTTTGGGCACCTAAACATTTGTGACATACACACATAGACACACACACACCAGGAGAGAAAGATACATGAATAAAAATCATTTTAAGAAAGACACGAAAGCAGAGCAGTGGTGGCACATGCCTTTAATCCCAGCACTCTGGAGGCAGAGGCAGGTGGATCACTGTGAGTTCGAGGCCAGCCTGGTCTACAGAGTGAGTTCCAGGACAGCCAGAGTTACAACAGAGAAACTCTGTCTTGAAAAAAAGAGAAGGAAGAAAAGAAGCAAATGGCTTAGGTACCAGTGCTGGCGACATCTTGCCTGCCTGCTAGCCCTGGGATGATGCTCCACTTTTTGTGAAGAAGAAAAGAAAAGTGAAAACTTGTTTTAAACTTGTTCTCTCATGACCATCTTTTTAAGTGGTGTGCTGCCTAGTCTTCTGTCAACTCAACGCACAAACTAGAGTTATCTGAAAGGAGGGAAACTCAACTGAGAAGATGTCTCCATAAGATCTGACTATAGGGCATTTTTTAAATTAGTGATGATCGGGGAGGGTCCAGCCCATTGTGGGTGGGACCACCCCTGGGCTTGGTGGTCCTGGGTTCTGTAAGAAAGCAGGTTGAACAGTTCAGGGGAAACGAGCCGGGAAGCAGCACCAAGGCCTCTGTGTCAGCTCCTGCCTCCGGTTGCTGCCGTTGGAGTTCCTGTCCTGACTTCCTTTGATGAACAATGATAAAGAAGTATAAGCCAAATAAACCCCTTTCCCCCCACTTGCTTTCTGATCATGATGTGTTGTCACAGCAATAGAAACCCTAACAAAGACAAATGGCTACCTTTAAGGAAAAAGAAAATGCTTATTTAACTAAATCAACTGGATCTATCTCCCACATTAATGTCATTAAAAATAATAGTGATACCCACCATCACTTTGGTTTTTCTGAGACAAGTTCAGTATATACCCCAGACTGGCCTTGAACTCATCATCTACTGGTCCCTGCACTTCAGCCTCCCGAGGGTTGGGATGACAAGGCTACACCACTGTGCCCTGTTAATAACTGCACTGTGTGCTTGTGAATTGCACAGAAAGCCCACATCAAGCGAAAGGCAGCTCATCGACCTTAATTGTTTTCTAAATTTCCCCCTGCACTGGGTTGAAACACTAAGCTCTTTCTTGTGCACATCAGTTGCTCAAGGGCCAAAGGGATGGCTCAAGTGCATCGGTGCAGAAGGAATAAATGGCACCCTTCTGACCTGCAAGAGTTAATAGAAAGCCCTCCCCCCACAGTTATTACTGGAGAGATCTCTGAAGTATCACTCAACCAGGGAAAGAAAAGACCCATTTGTTCCCAAGGTTTTTCACTCAAAAAGTCCAGCAACACCCCACCCCCGTCTGTTTCCAACCTCTACTGCAGCCTACCCTAAAAACCGTATTCTGTAAACCGAAAATTTTGAAACTCCAAAACCGGTTTCTCTCGTGAGGCGAAGGAAAAGCGCCCATGATTAATGCTTCAGCTAAAAGCGCAGCCTGCGGAATGGAAGGATTATTTATGGTCGTTCTCTCTGGGAACTAATAGAGTAGATGTTAGCCTAAAAGGCTGGAAATCCTGCACTGGGTCTTTTTTTTTCCCCCCCAACTGATAAAAGTGACTCTGGAAAGCAGGATAAATACTGTCTACAGCCAGCCATGAGCACTAACAATTTGGCTGTAAAGTGCTCAGACAAAGGGAGACGAACATGCTAAATGTTATTTAAAAGTGGACGGCACATCATCTTGAAAGCCACAGTGAAGTGATAGTCAGATGACACGGCGCCGTACAGTCAAGTCCCATTCAGGCGCTCAAATGCAGCTCGGATTGAGTTCTTAATCTCTAGTTATATTTTCCCTCGAGACTGTTAAACTCTTTTCCCCCCCCCCGCCCCCGAACAGTTCACTCTTTTTAGGTGAATGCTGTCTGAAAGGCCTGTTCTGCTAGTTACTGAAGATGGACAGATGGACCTGAAACCTGGTTCTTCTACTCTTGACATCGCCACATTGTTAACTTGGCAGAAAAAACATTGTTTGTCTGTTTGTTTGTTTCTAACGTAAGATGAAACCTTTTTGTATTCTTGCTCCTTTCTTGGTGTCTACATGTGTGCAAACCTGGGGTCTCACACATGCTGGGCACGTGCTCTACCACTGAGCTGCACCCAGGCCTCTTTCTATTCTCTTTTTTGAAAGCCAGGGAAATCCAAAGTTTCCTGGATGTAATTCCTGCACTTAGGAGACTGAGGTTGGAAGATGACAGGACTGAGCCAGCCTGGGATACCTAGCAAGACCCTGTCTCAAGTGAAAAAGAATTGGATTCAGGGATTTTCTGAGATAATAGATAATAAATAGATAGCAATTTGAAGATAAAAGGCCTGAAGTTTAATGCTAATGACAAACATACTGCCCCTATACGACAAAAAATATTTCCTTGGAACGAATGTGTTGTCAATCAATGATTCGGTTACCGGTTATCATTCACAGGCCTGAGAATGATTGTGGTCAAGCAATACATGAGTGACTTCGGTCAAAGTGACAGTGTGAATTACAGCATCATGGGGACCAGGTAACCACAGAGGAGCCACACCCACGAGGACGGAAAGAGGCAGGTGTGGGCTGACGTGAGGAAAGTGCTCCAGATCAGGCATCCTGACTGTTCAGACTGTTGATAGCGTCATGTGTGTGGCTGAGAGTGTAGCTCAGTGGCATATGCACGGGGAGCAGCCCTGAAGAAGGAAAAGGGGGCAAATAAGGCATAAGCTGAGATAGTCCTAGCGTTTAAGACATAATTCAATGGTAGAGTTCTTGCCTACCAAGAATAGGGCCCTGGGTTCAGTCCACAGTAGCATAAAAGAAAAGCAAACAAACGAAAATAAAACAATAAGAATTCTTTTAGAACCAGATAAACTGTAGTCCTAAACTAGCTCCAGAATGAAACAGATGCCACTGAGAGTGGATAACTCATGTCGTTACACGAAGGAATAATCTACAAAGGTGTCGCAGATGTATATTTTAGAGTGGCCAAAAGAAGTTATAGAGGCTTAAACTGCTACATGCGTGGGGGCAAGGGCACCGTAGAATGTCCCCAAGTTTAGACAACAATTCGCAGGAGTCTGCTCTTCCTGCCAAATTGGTCTCAGGGATCAAACAGTTCTCGGTCTTGGTGGCAAGCTCCTTTACCCCCCGAGCCATCTCAGGAGCCCTAGGGTCGGTTCCTTTGAGGGCTGTTGGAGATTCTTGAGCACAGTCTTCCATTGTCTTCATTCCATGGACACCTGCCTCTGTTTGTACCATGTACATCTTACTCTTTTTGTAAGAACATTCGCCATATTAGGTCCCCTTGGCTCATTATGACCAACGAATCTGACAAAAACAATCTACAGAGAGGAATATCTCATGATTTCACGAGCTTCAGTCATAGCCACTTGCCTCCCTGTTTCTGGGTCCATTGTGACTTAGTGACAGACAAAAAGCAGAGAAAGATAAGAGCAGGCCAGGGACAATATACCCTCAAGTATCCACCCCAGTGACCTCCAGGTTCCAGAACCTCCCGAAATAGTACCACCGGCTTGTGGGGACTAAGATCTTAATGCATGAACCTTTAGGAGGAACACTTCATGTCCAAATCATAACACCAGCCACAGTGAATTGGAATCCACCTCAGGCTTGCATTTTAAGTTGATGTAAAGATACCTTCTCTGCCTGGCTTAAGCCCCCAACACCACAAATATTAATATCTCTCAGGGCTGGAGAGTTGACTCAGTGCTTAAGAGCATTTATTGCTCTCACAGAGGACCCTGGTTCAATTCTAAACACCCAAATGGCAGCTGGCAACTGTTTGTATCTCCAGCCCAGGGTATTAGATACCTCTCCTGGTACTCTGGGCAACAGGCATGTATGTAGTACATTCAGACACATAAAATAATTAATAATAATAATTAAAATAATTAATTGAAAGCAATATCTTCCTCCAAATAAGGTCACATTATTAGATACCAAGAGTTAGAACTTGAACCACTCACAGAAGCCAGCAACGGAAGGTGCAGTAAATACCCTGGCGTTCACCACAGCAGAGCGCTCTTTCGACTCTAGGATGGCAGATAAACGTAGAAACACACAGAATCAAAGCATAGGCGACAATGATTCAAATGTCTTGCATTCTGAATGGGAGTCAAGCATTCAGGGGTACCGTAGGAGAGACTACAGAAGTATATACTAATTAATTAAACGTTAGCCATCCATCACTGTGACAAACCTATTAAAGGAAGAGTGAGTTGCACTCGTTTAGTCCCTGGTTCTTGGCTCTATTCAACCATGTCTGTGGTGAGAAACACGGCACAGAGGACAGAGTAAAGCAGAGCTGCTCAGCTCTTGTTACCCTTAAAGCAGAAAGAGAAAGACAGGAAGGGGCCGGGAGCAAGGCGCACGCACTCTCCAAAGGCCGGCTTCCAGTCACCTGCTTCATCCAGCCACGCCCTGTGTCTAATTTCCATCACTTCTCAATGGTGCTATCAAATTGTGAATGGACCGATGCTTAGCACGATGGCTGGATCCACAGGCTGAGGGCCATTCAACAAGTGAGACCTTGGGAGCTGGAGAAATGACTCACTGGTTAAAGTGTTTGCTGCACCAGCATGGGAGCAGAGTCTGGATTCCCACAATCCACATAAACCTGTAGAAAGGGGGAATCCCTAAAACAAGCTGGCTAGCAAGGTGAGCTGTATCTGTGAGCTCTGAGTTTGACTGAGAGAGCATGCCTCAGTTAACAAGGTGGAGGAGGGACTGAAGATGCTTACCAACCCCTGGTGCCCATACACACGCATACAGACCACACACAGGAAAATGGAAGTGAAGGGGAACGGAAGTAAGACTTGGAGAGGAGTGTCACACTTCATATCCAAGCCACAGCGTGGATCCTCAGCACTCTAAATGCAACTCCTATAAAGAGTTATTTTAAGCTTTATTTTTTATTTTACGTGCATGGGTGTTTTGCCTGCATGCATGTCTATGGACCACACATGTGTAGTGACCATGGAAGCTAGAAGAGGACATAAGATCTCCTGGGGCTGGAGTTGCAGGTGGGTGTTAGCCGCCATATGGATGCTGAGAATGGAACCCACGTCCTCTGGGAAAGCAGCCAGTGCTGTGCTCTTAGGCACTGAGCCATCTCTCCAGCGCCCTGCCCCATTAAGTTATTTTTTAAATTCCCCTAACATTCGAGAATCTTTGTTTAGGACTCGAAGCAGAGCTTATGTAAAAGGTTTTATGGAGGTGCTAAAAAGGCTTAGTGGATCAGGTCACTTACTCTTGCAGAGGACTCGATTCAGTTCCCAGCACCCACATGGCAGCTCACAACCATCAGTAACTCCAGTCCCAGGGAGCTGACGCTCTCTGGCCTCCACAAGCGCCAGGCCCACACATGGTATGCATACATACCGTGCAGGCAAAATACTCATAGATAGAGAATAAAAATAAATCTTTTAAAAACTCTTTTCTGGAGCTTCTGGAAGACGCCTTTGCCATGGGGTAGCAGAACACTCGGCCTCCCGTGATGGACTGTGAACAGAACTGAGATCATTTCTTGGCTGTCAACACAGTAAGGAATTCCATCTGACATCTGAAATGTTGTAGTAGGATTTCAGTTTTTATACTGCTTAACAAATGTAAAATTTTAACTTTAATATAAAAGTTACAGCATAAATTCCTTATATCTATCTTTGTAACATCTGTGACATGGTAAATGGGGTTAAAAAAATTTTTTAAGTGTCTACACATATGGTATGAAAGTCTCATATCAATTTTCATCAGCAGGTGAAGAGTAACATACCAAGCATATGTAAACATGTAACATTAGAGCTATCCAGCTCAAAAAAATACTAAGCTTCTTCTCAAACTAACGACCACTGTATTCCTCAGAGAGCTGTGAATATGTAGAGTTTGAAGGTTTTATGTCTAACTATTCTGAAAGATATTTGAGGGCAAAGAAAGGTCACCCAGATTTTTTAAAAAATAATTTTTGTAGAAAAACACTGAACTGATGTGCTGTAACATGCAGTAACTGTGAAATCTGCCCTGTTTAAACAGCAGACAATTCTTCAGAATGTGAGCAAGGAGACTTTGGGGTTGGAATGCTTCCTCAATTCAATCAACTTCTGTATATTCAGGCTGCTGTCATTCCCCAAAACACCATTGTTTTATAAGAATTTACAAAAACTTAAAAAAAAAAAAAAACTGTTTACCTTTTTTGCTGAGATTTGGATTGGATTATAGCAGGTAAGAGAAAATAAGAAATCAGAACCTTAAAACTGGTCTAGGGAAATAACTCAGTTGGTAAAGTACTTGCTGCACAAACATAAGGAC
The DNA here is from genome assembly GCA_026225945.1 of Cricetomys ansorgei. Lineage (NCBI taxonomy): Eukaryota > Metazoa > Chordata > Mammalia > Rodentia > Nesomyidae > Cricetomys > Cricetomys ansorgei. The sequence goes on along the minus strand of JAMJFZ010000451.1, from coordinate 6,294,816 downwards.
CAGAATTTGAATCCCCTGAACTCATGGAAAAGCCGGGTAAGTATGTAATCCCAGCACTCAGCAGTCAGAGACAGAGATACTCAGAGCAAGCTAGCTAGTTAGAGCAGGTTCAGCTGGAGACTCTCCCTCAATAAACACAGTGCAGAGCAACGGAGAGAAACGACAGACCTCAGTTTTAGGCAACGGTAGGAAGCGCACACACGTGCACACACACTCGATGTTTTATGGCCTTCTGGGGAAATCAGAATGATATCCTTAAGTTATTTTGGATTAAAATTCAAGGTAGGAACACTTTTAAATGATTTAAACATTGTTGGGCATATAACTCAGTTGTAGAGTTTTAGAGTTTTAGAGTTACAGAGTTTTATCAAAAGATCTGAAAAAACAAACAAACAATCAAAAAACCCTCATTCTCTTGTAAAGAGTTCTTTATAGGACAGAAGAGTCCTCAGAAATTGTCCCTACTAAGATCTTCACTCAACCAGGAAAGGAACAATTCAGAATTGCCTCTTTCGAGGACAAGGTGAGGATAGCACAGAGGAAAGAATAGAAAAAACACACAGCCCCGGGGGAAGATAGAATTCCAGGTGCCTCGGAGCCTTGTGCTAAATCACTTAGACTTTATTCTGGAGGTGACATTCTGGAGGTGACCTGTCCCTGTCAAGCTGGGACAGGTTTTGTATTTTGGAAAGATAACTCTTGCAGCACACTGAACGATGGACTATAAAGAGAAACTTAAGCCTGGAAGGTCCATCACAGATACAATGATTTTGAAATTATGAGGGTGTGGGGTTGTCTTTGTGTGTGTGTGTGTGTGTGCCCGTGCACACGCGGGCGCACATTAATGTGTATGCACCTGTGTACATGAGCAGGTGGAGGCCAGAACTCAACCTCAGACATTTTCTTCCATTATGCTCCATCTTATTTTTTGAGACAGGGTCTCTGACTGAACCTAGAGCTCACCGATTTGACTAGGCTGGCTGGCAAATGGTTCTAAGTATCTGCCTGTTTCCATCATCACCAAAGCCCCAGGCCCCAATACTGAGGTTACACATGTGGCACCCAATTTTTTGTCTGTTTGTTTTGTTTTCGTATGCAGATGCTGGGAATCAAACTCAAGACCTTATGCTTTCCTGGAAGACAATTTACCATGTAACCATGTCCCAAGTCCCCTGGAATGATGAGTCTTAACCCTCTAGTACAAAGCCATCAGATATGTTTTAAAGTGATTCTCACTGTTCAGTAAAACCTGCAGTCCCGAAACATTTTAGTCTCCAGAACTTCCCTTCTTCTTCTTCTTCTTCTTCTTCTCCTTCTCCTTCTCCTTCTTCTCCTCCTCCCCCTCCCCCTCCCCCTCCCCCTCCTCCTCTCCCTCCTCCTCCTCCTCCTTCTTTAAACAGTCTCAGGCTGGGTGGTGGTGGTGCATGCGTTTAGGCCCAGCACTCAGGAGGCAGACGCAGGTGGATCTCTGTGAGTTAGAAGCTAGCCTGGTCTACAGAGTTCCAGGATCATGAATTACAACAGAGAAACCCTTTTTCTTCAGGAAAATCAATGAGAAGCCATTCTTAGCCTTGGAAATATGTAAGAAACAGGCACCCACTACTCTGGGAGAAAGGGGGAAGGGACCTTTTCTGGCCTGACCAAGTTTGTTTCAAAGCTTGATATACAGAGCTGGTCATGGGGATAAACCTGCTTGGGGACAGAAGCATTCTGGGAAGGGGAGTCATACCCTGCCCCTTCTCTTTGAGATCCACTGTCTTGTAGGCTGGAGACCTGGTAGGAACAAAGGACACTGACATCTTCAAAGTGGATGGCTCACCAGGAGCTGGAGAAGAATGTGGCCCAGGTCACTTGGAGCCTAGTGGAGCTTAACAAGAATAGTTTCTGCAGAGTTGGGAATGGCCAACCTGTCCAGATCTAGCTACTTTGTCCCAATGTTTAGGACTCAGGAATAAGACTTCCTATGAATGTGAACTATTCTTTGGGAGGCCATCTATGCACATCTGCAGAGATCTAGACTAGCAGAGCGATCCATGCAGCCAGGTCTGGGCTCATTCCCCTCCCCCCTCAGCGGAGCCATCACAGGGCAAGGACTGGAGGAACTGCAGCCCTAAACAAAAGCCCACTGAAGGACTCAACCCATTCTATAGCTTTATCTCTACCTGGTGTTTATTTTTTTAAATAGTTATTTGTTATTACGTTTTATGTTTAACGTATATTTTGCCTGCATGGATGTCTATGCACATGGCCAGAAGAGGACATCAGATCTCTGTAACTGGAGTTACACTTACAGTCAGTTGTGAATTGCCATGTGGATTCTGGGAATCAAACCCGGGACCTCTGGAAGAGCAGCAAGTGCTCTTTAGCCACTGAGCTATCGCCCCCTCCACCTGGTGTTTAAAAACAGAACTCATCCCTGTGAGTTACTATAAGGTCTGTTATTATTGGAAAACTTGGAGAGAGGCACACAGCTGCAAAAGATAGACTCTGTCTATACTTATTTTTCTTTTGCTATGACAAAACACTATGATCAAAAGCAACTTAAAGAAAAAAGAGTCTATTTGGGGTTACGGCTCCAGAGGGATAGAGTCCATATGGCAGAGAGGACACGGCTTAACAGCAGGAGCTGGAAACTACTACATTTTCATCCACACATAGGGAACAGAGAGATAAAAGAGGAAGTAGGATGAGGCTACAAACCCTCCAATCCTCCTCCAGCAAGATTCCACATCCTAAGGTTTTCCATGACCTCCGCAAACAGCACAACCAACTGGAAATCAAGTGTTCAAATACACCACACGGATATTTCTCATTCAAATCATCTGCTGGGCAAGCCTGAGCGCTCATTAATAGGATTAAGACTGGGGGTGTGAGTCAAGGTCAGTATTTTTAAAAGCCCACATGAGGGCTCTGGGTTCGATTCCCCAGGACTGCAATTAGTGAAGATAAAAAGATGTGTTGTCTGTGATTGTGTGGCAAGCTGACGAGGAGTGACAACTGTACAAAATGCTATGATAAGCAATAATGAACAAAAGCCAATCCCTGGCCTCAGAGAACTTAGAGTTACCATAGAAAAATCATTTGTATAATATAATGATCATTCTATACCAAAAAGAAAGGCAGTGCTATAGGAGCACACACAGAGAGAAAGAGACAACCAATCAAGTCTAAAGTGGTTGTACAAATGGATTCTCAAAATATATTCACCAGGACTTTTGTTGCTAGCTGATAATACCACCCCCGTGTATGTGAGTTAATACAATAAGTGCTTGCTTGTTTTCTCTTTCTTTTTTCCTTCCTTTCTCTCTCTTTCCCTCTTTTCCTTTCTTCCGTCCTTCTTTTCTTCCTTCCTTTCTTTCTTCCTTCCATTCCTCCCCCCCACCTCCTTCTCTCTCTCTTTCTTTCTTTCTTTGCATTCTCAGTGCTGTCCTGCAAAGGTGTCTTAGGGTCCAGGCTGCTTTCCCCTTGCTTACAGCATCAAACTACTCTGTAATCATCCAGCTGTCTTGTAGGGCAGAGAGCAGGAAGTAGTGGTAGGAATGTTGTATCACATACTTAACAAACTGGCTCTGGAAGTAACATATACAATTTTCATTTATATTTCATTCACTAGCCACACGGCCCCACCCCAGACAAGGCTTTCTAGGTCATAGAAGAAAATGGAACGATCTGATAAACACATAGTGTTTACTCTGCCAGTTGAAGAAACTATCTCTAGGATAAGGAGGAAGAATACAGAAGATGAAGGCAAAGAGGCAGAGGGGCTCTGTTGGTTTTGTTTGTTTGTTTGTTTCTTGTGCTAGGGTAGAATCCAGAGCTTTGTGCGCACGCTAAGCATGTTCTAAACCACTGAACTATGCTCTCTATCCCAAAGCTTTTGATTGTTGTTGTTCGTTTGAGACAAGGTCTCACTATGTAGTCCTAGCTGGCCTAGAACTCACTATACAGACCAGGTTAACCTTGAACTCATAGGTATCATAGAGATCTGTTGTGGAAGGTTTTTTTTTAGCTATGCATAAAATAATTGCTTTGTGCAGTTGGATGAGGGGCTGCCTAGGTCTTGGCATTTTGCATTGTCTGTAGGTGCTGGATTTATGTGAGGGATGTTTTTTATTGCACATGATCTGCACATGTTATCAGTAGAACACCGGAGGAGTTCTGAATCAATAAAAACACCTGAGCTCAGACGCTTGGGATTCCACTGTCTGGTATGGCACTGGCCACGATAGTGGTTCCCTCTGCAGAGGTCTGGCAAGGTTTGCAGGTATGAATATGCCTCCTTGTCATCCTTGTTGAGCCACCACAGTAGGTGTACTACTACAAATGGCACCTGCAACATAGGGCATGACATCATGCCAATAACATCCAATGTAGAGACAAGGAAGAATAAAAAAGAAACTCCAGAACTCGCAGAGTCTGTTTTGTTTTGTTTTGTTTCTTTTGCAAACCTGTCCAGATACTGGTGAGGTGAGCAGGTCCTAACAAGACACATCTTGCTATGATGATGAGAACCCCATCCCATGAGGGAACCTTCCTGGAGACAAATTTACCAGTTGTTTTTCCTGAAAACCAGACTCTATCTTAAAATCTGGAAAGCACATTGAAGCTGTCTTCCAGAATTGACCAAGGTTTTTTTTTTTTTTCATGCTGGCAGTTGAACTTAGGACTGTAAATCATCTAGCTGGTGCTGGTTTTGAAGGCATGAAAGCGTCATGGAGAGCAACTGAGGCTTGGCACTGTGAGAGGCCAGGAGAGGCTACTGGGCCTCAGTAGTAGTTGAAGGCCAAGATTTAAGGGATCACATAAAGAAGTTGAGACTTGACATCATGAAGAGAGCCCAGGAAAGGCTATTTGTGAAAGTGCAGCCCAGTTGCAGCCGAAGACCCCAGTATTCTAAAAATGTCAGTACCATGGGACAACCACCAAGAACAGCAGTGGAGAGGAACCAGCCAGAGCCTGGAGGACAAACTGTGTGTGTTGCAGAGGAAAGAGCCAGAAAAGTAATCCAAGCCCTTTGGAGGAGCCCAGAAAATCATGAGTGAATGCCAGATAATTGGACATTGATGTTTTTCTGCTGTCCGAAGACTTTTTAAAAAGCTTGATAGATGTTTGGTTTCATTTGATCCTGTGTATTAGTAACCCCTGTGATTGTTACTTTTAAAAAGGGTTTTGCTGGTGTGGTGTTAAATTGTGTTGTAGAGATAAAGCATTTTTTTTCTTATACAGAAAAAAAGAAATGCTGTGGAAGTTTTAGTTATGTATAAAATAATTGTTCTGTGCACTGTTGGATGAGGGGCTGCCTAGGTCTTAGCGTTTTGTATTGCCTGCGAGTGATAGATTTCTGTGGGAGATGTTTGATTGCTCATGATCTGCACCTGAGCGCAGATGCTTGGGGTTCTACTGTCCAGTATGGTACTGGCTAGGATAGTGGTTCCCTCTGCTGAGGTCTGGAAGGGTTTGTACCAATGAATATGTCTCCATGTCTTCTTTAGTGAGCTTACACCATAGGGGTACTACTACAGTCTCTGCCTCCCAAATGCTGGGATTAAAGGTGTGTACCATTCATTCATGCCAAAGCACACCACACATAAGTCTGAGAAGTAAAAACTCTTAGTGGGAAAGAACTGGAATAGATGTCAAAGGAAGTCGTATTGACCTATGAGATAGGAAAGAGAGACTGGAGACTTAGCTCAGTTAGCAGAGTGCCTGCCTGGCAGGCATGATGCTCTGAGTTCAATTTCCGGCACCATATAAGAGGGGCGTAACAGCACATGTCTGTGATACCAGCACCCAGGAAGGTACATACAAGAGGATCAGCTATTCAAGGCAATCCTTGGCTACATATGAAGTTCAAGGCCAACCTGGGCTACATGAGACCCTGTCTCAAAGTGGAAAAAAAAAAACTTGACAAGAGGAATTACTGTAGTCTGTGCACTATGTAAATCACGCCAGACTTTTATCACTAAGAAGCAGTAGATATAAGGACTATTCAAGGGTTCCAAACAAGGGAATGAGATAAGATGTTCATATTTGTGCCTCCGAAAGATCGTTCTGGCTGCATTGTAGAGAACAGATTGGAAGGAGGGAAGACCAAAAGGAGAGGAGCCAATTTGCAAGTTGTCGCAATAATCTAGAAAGGAAATGCTATCTGAGGGCTGTTGCAGTGGGCTGAAGGATCAGAGGGCTTTCAGAAAGAATCGGAATAGCCAGGTGTGGTAACACTCAACTGTCACTTCATCATTCAGGGTAGAGGCAGAAGGATTATAAGTGCAAGTTCAGCCTGAGCTACACTGAAACCCCTGTTTCAAACAGGAGAAAGCTGTTTGAAAGCGGCGTAGTTCAGTGGTAGAGCACTTACCTGGCTTGTGTGAGGCTCTAAGTTTGATTCTCCGCATGATAAAGGAGAGAGGGAGAGAACGGTGGAGTGGTAACAGCATATCTCACGACTGAATGAGGAACGAAGAGATGGGTGTGAGAGAGGGGGTGGTGATGGTGCCAATCACCGAGAGAGAATTAAAAAAAGAAAGAGCAGTTTTAAGGAGAAATACGATCCGCCGCAGAACAGCCAAGTGAAGCCAGAAGGGGTTTGAAAAACTGGGCCTAAAGACAACTCTTCACTGGAGGGAAAAGACGTGACAGTCATCAGTACAGAGATGATTCTCAAGTTTGTAACTGTGGATTATGCAGGGAGAGTGTGAAGAGCAAGCACAGAAGCAGCGATATTCGGGTGTTTAGCTCCCATCTCTCCAGCTAAGGGAGGCCTAATTCGTAGCATTTGCTGGTGTCTGTGGTATAAACACCCGCACCAATTTCAAGCTACCAACTTGTCATCACTGAACGTGGAGTTGTGAAGAGATGTACCCAGTTGGTTCTTGTAAGCTTCTGTGAGCTGGCTCCAAAACACCACCAAATACAAGAAAGTCTCAAATACAATTCCACCACTAGTTCTTAAAGAATGGACAGAACAAAAGAAGCAAAAAAAAAAAAAAAAGCCCCATCATAGGGACTGGAGAAAGGAAAAAATATGAGCGGTTTGGTAGATGGCCCAGTGGATAAAAAGGTTGCTGTGAAAGCAAGATGATCCGAGTTCAAATCTCCAGCACCTCAGCACAGGGGGCCAGAGATGCACATACCACAGGAGCTCCCTGGACAGCCAGCTGAAACACTGAGCTTGGGGTTCAGTAAGACTATCTGTCTTTAAAAAAGAAAAGAAAAAGGTAAAGAATAACAGAAGGAGACACCCAAAGCCGTCCTCTGGCCTCTCTGTGTGCATACGCACAGGCTCATGTGCACCTGTACACATGTGCACACACACCACACGAAACACACCACACACACACACACACAGACACACACAGTGGGAAGAGCTATAAGGAAAGAAGCAGTCAATTCTCATCTGTCCTTCACAGATAAGATTTTTTTTTTAAGTGCATTGGGGCTGGACAGTGGTGGTACACACCACTTTAATCCCAGCTCTCAGGAGGCAGAGGCGGTTGGATCTCTGTGAGTTCGAGGCCAGCCTGGTCTACAGAGTAAGTTCCAGGACAGCCAGAGTTACGACAGAGAAACCCTGTCTCTAAAAAAACCGAAAAAAAGAAAAAGTGCATTGGGTTTAATATTTAGTGTCTAAGAGGTCATTCATACCCTTGACAAGATCCGTCTCATTGGGGTGGCATGAATATATGACATAGGATATTGGGTTAGATGTAAATGTGAAATCACATGTTGAAAACCACAGGAATAGAATAGGAGGACTGAATTTTACTTCCCAACAGAAAGTCAAGTTGCCCGAATTGTCTTTGTTTTATTTATATATTCATTCATTCATTGTGTGCACCACAGCACACATGTGGAAGTCAGAAGACACCTTGCAGAAGTCCATTCTTTCCTTCCACCCTGCGAGTCCCAGGGCATCTCACTGGCCCACGTTGTACCAATTTACAAAGGTTACATGCCACTGTTCCTTTTCCCACCCCACTGGACTCCCCATGTGCACATAAAGGCACGTTTTCTCTTCCTCTGTGGTACCGTTTCCCTAGGAGCCATGCAGAAATATATGAGTTGAGTGCTGGATTGTGCTATTGTCTACTCAGTTAACTACAGGTTCCAGAATGCCCTTCCCTTCATGTTTCATGTTGTAACTGATCAATGATATCAACTGGAATTTGAAACAAGAAGCAGCAGCAACTACCGCTGGTGTTCCACAGTCAGATATGGAGGACAACCTCAGGTGCTTGGTGGCCCCAGCTGATCAATATTCTCTTTCACTCTGCATCCAGTTCCTCTTCCCAGACCGTTGGTCCTACAGCTAACAGAAACATGCAAGTCATCAGGAGCCGCACAGCAGCCCCACAGAGGCAACAACATCCCAAAGCCTTTTCAGTGGTCTCTCCCTTCAGGATCCCACTGCGGGCTCCGAGTGGTACATAAGGGTTTCTCTGCAGCAACAACCCATTCCAGCCTGGACGGACAGTGTATCTCCTTTGAATCCTTCTGGCAGAACTTCACATCACTGGTTCCTCTTACATTTGTAAACAACTCTCTTTTCTCATTCCCCTAATGCTTCTGAAGGCTTGGCCTCCCTTACTGATCTGACTATTGTGAAGTAAAACCAGAACAAAATCTAAAATATGTGAGCTTGGTTTAGGGACTGAAGAGAGGCTGGAAAAGCAACAAAGACACTATTAGTAAAAGTTGAAAAAAAAAAAATAGAACAAATCACTAGCAAAGGCCAGAAAGTGAACATCTTACTGCAATCTGAAAATGGCAACTTGCATTTTACAGCTCAGAAATAGGTGGGGAAATGTCTCATGAGGTAGTATGAAAAATAGAGAGCACACCTAATGAACTTTTGGACTGAGCTACCGTGGTTTCCAGGTAAATTCCTGAAAGGAAGGTGGGCATGGTAGTGAATGTCTGAAATCTTAGCTATTTGGGAGACTGAGGCAGAGGATGATGAGTTAGAAGTCCACCTGGGCTACGTAGGAGTTCAAAGCCAGTGTGCTGTGATGAAGACCATGACCAAAAGCAACTTGGGGTGGAAAGAGGTTTTTGTTGTTGCTTTTTGTTTTTGTTTCTTTCCACCTTACAGCTCAGAAGTCCTTCATGAAGAGAAGTCAGGGCAGGAACCTGGAGGCAGGAACTGAAGCAGAGGCCGTGAGGGTATTCTGATTACTGACTTGCTCAGTTTGCTTTCTTATACACCCTAGGAACACCTGCCCAGTGATGGTACTCGTCACAGTGGGCTGGGCCCTTCCGTATCAATCATCAGTCAAGAAAATGTCCTGTAGGCTTACTACTGGCCAATCAGACGGATGTGGTTTTTCAACTGAGATTCTCTCTTTCCAGATGATTCTAGCTTGTGTCAAACTGACAAAAACAAAAAAACAAAACAAACAAGCAAAAAACTAACCCTAGGCAACTTAGGTTGGCCCTATATCAAAAATAAAAGTTAAAAAGTTAAGCTAGTGCTTGCCTGGCACTCACAAGGCCTTGGGGTCACTTCCCAGTTAGGCAGGCACACACACACACACACACACACACACACAAAAGCATCTTTCAGGTAGTCTTGGGTGAGGTGATAAGGTACTAAGAGAAAGACTGAAGAAAGAACTGTAATTAACAAGCAGAGTTTAGAGGAAACCTGTAAAACAGGAGCAATAATAATACATCAAGTGATCTATTGTAGGACTATTGTAGGATCTATTGTAGGATCTATTGTAACTATGGCTAATAACAGTATACTGTTGAAAGTTGCTAGACATCATTTTAACTGCTTGTACAAGAAGTCTGTGTAGCTAGGCACAGAGGTCCATGCCTGTAATCTAAGCCTCTAAACACTTGGGAAGCAGAGGCAGGAGAGTCATGATAAAGTCAAGGCCAGATTGTTGCAGATAGCTAAGGGCTCAACAAGAAAAACAAGGAGGCACTTTCATATCTGCAAACTCTGCCAGACCTCAGCAAGGGAACCACCTGTCATGGCAAGCACCATTCTGGACAGTGGAACCCCAGTCAGCTGATCTTAGGGGTTTTTATTGACACCGAAGCTCTTCAGGTGGTTCACTGATACAAAAACTCTACCCCTCCATCCAAAAGCCTATTTGCATAATGAAGGAAACTTATAGCCTGGTCTCATCCCACAATCCTTTAGTAGCTGAGTTATGTCACCATTCCAGCGGGGGAACTCAAGGCTCTAAGGGAAGTATTTTCCCCTTGTTGAGGGAGACTGCGTAAGAGAGGGCCTCAAGAATTCCTCCTCAGCAACTTTGCTCTTCCATAACGGCTCTGCTAGAGAGCAATGAGCACATGCAGATCATGAAGAATCAAACATCTTTTTATATAAAGCCAATACCTGCAGAATAATCAAAATGCCGAGGCCTAGACAGCCCTTCCCCCAATAGTGCACAAAACATCATTTTAAACATACTAGAAATAAACTTCAGTAACACCAGACTAGTCTACACAATGCCCTTTGTCCCAACAGAAGCAAATGAATCTCTGTGAGTTTGAGGCCAGCCTGGCCTACATATCTAATTCCAGGATAGCCAGGGCTACACAGTGAGATCATGTCTGCTCCAGGACCCATGTTGGGCAACTCACAATCACCTGTAACTCCAGTTCCAGAGGATCTGATACCGTCTTCAGCATGTGGTGCACATAGACTCGTGCAGACTCATGTACATACACAAAACAATTGTTTTTTAACAAAAAAAATTGCTTAGTACTATACATGTATAAACTTTTTTTGTCATTATTTCCTAAGCAATACATGAAAAAAAATTCCTTCATAGCATTTATATTATATTAGGTATGATATGTAATTTACAGATGACTTAAAGTACATACATGGAAGGATATGTATATGTTATATGCAAATATATCATTGTATATGAAGGACTTGAGTATGTATAGATTTTGGTATTAAGTGGGTCCTAGAACCAATCCCTCTAGAAATATCATGTGACAATTGTATATAATTTTTATTTGTCAAATCACAAATGAAAACTAAATCCCGGATTCACTTGCAATGGCACACTGACCTCTGACACATACATCTGCTGACACACGCAAAAGGTTCTCAGAGAGAAAGAGTGGCCTGAGGGTAAAAAAAATCAAGAGTTAGGCTCTAACACCCTTCAGCTAAGACTTCAGAAACATTTAAACCTGCTGCCTAGCAAACTCTCAGCTATACAAAAGGACTTCCAGGGCTCCAAAGGACATGGTCCCAAAGAGGACTGAACCACACGTGACTGTGAATGAATCTAAGGGATGGGTCTAGCTCTAAAAGAATCCCGAGCATGGGCTGGAGAGATAGCTCAGCAGTTAAGAATTCGTGCGGTTCTTCCAGAGAACCTGAGTTCCATTCCCAGGCCCATATCAGATAGCTCACAATCTCCCGGAATTCCAGCTCCAAGAGACCCAGCACCCACTTCTGGTTCCACCGGTACCCACACATATGTGTCATACACTCACACAGAATATACATAAATATATACAGAATATACACATAAATATCTTTTCTTGTAATGATAAAAAAAGAAAATTATGAGTATGACTTCTGTCTAGTGGAATAGACCATAAATCTCAGACACAGACCTTCCCCCCGTTTTTTTATTTTTTTGTAGCAGCTGAGAACTGTTCAGGTAGACCTCTAGGCCCCCTTTCGATTCTCCCGTAGAGAGCAAGCTGGAGTTTGCGCAGCTACAACCACCGGCTGTTTTTAATGGAGGGGAGGGCAGACCAAGAGCCAAGAGCCTCAGAGAGTAAATGAATAAGGAGACACTCCCCACATGAGGCTCACCCAACAAGGGCAAGTGTGCTACTTCGTGCCAAGTTGGATTTCAAATTACTGTGAGACAGTATGTGCATATGGCTTCTATTTCTCCACATTTTTATTTTTGTTTTGTTTAAAAAGGGGAGGGGGGTGTTCTCGTTTGTTGTCTGTGTGAGGGAGACAGAGAAGGAAGTCGAGACAGAGAAGGAAGTCGGGACAGGAGCTCAAGCAGGGCAGGAACCTGGAGGCAGGCATTGATACAGAGACCTTGGAGGGGTGCTGCTTACTGGCTTATTTCCCATGGCTTCCTCAGCCCGTTTTCTTATAGAATCCAAAACCACCAGCCCGGGATGAAACCACCCACAATGGGCTGGGCCCTCCCCAATCAACAGCTAATTAAGAAAATGCCTTACAAACCAGCGGAACAGGCATACAAGTTTAATCCCAGCACTTAGGAGGCAGAGGCAGGCTGGTCTCAGGAAACCCTGTCTCAAAAAAAAAAAAAAGCCTTATGGAAACATTTTCTCGATGCGGGTTCTCTTCTTTCAGATAACTCTAGCTTGTGTCAAGTTGATTTAAGACTAGCCAGCACATGTGTGTAACAGCAGACAACATGCATTCTTAGCACACAGATGTCTTAATTTAGGGTAATTAAACAGGCTTGCCAGGTGGCTTCGTTTATCAGACAACTAGCCTACTTCCATTCTTGGGAGTACTTTACTCTTCCTTTTTTTTTGGGTTGTTGTTTTGAGACAGGGTATCTCTATGAGCCCTGGCTGGCTGTCCTGAAACTCTTTATGCCTCTGCCTCCTGAATGCTGAAATTAAATACATTCATTATGCTAGGCCTGGCTACTTCTCCTTTTTCTTTCTTTCTTTCTCTTTTTGTTGTTGTTGTTTTTTGTTTTTTGAGACAGCGTTTCTCTGTGTAGCCCTGGCTGTCCTGGAACTCACTTTGTACTTTGTAGTTCAGGCTGGCCTCGAACTCAGTGATCCATCTGCCTCTGACTCTCAAATGCTGGGATTAAAAGCATGTGCCACCACTGCCCAGCTTCTTTTTCTTTCTAACAAGCTCTCTCTATTCCAGTGTCCCTGGTACAGTTTTTTGTCCAGGACACAAAGGCCTGGGATCTAACCCTCTGAACTCAGATCCGAGGCTCCACACCCTTAAACATGTTTTCCCTGTCACTCTGGGCCTTTCTTTGACCTTTGACCTTTGACTTTTTCTGACCTCCATGGCTAACTCAATAGGCCTGACTTTTTCTCCATCTCCTTTCCTTACAGCTACCAGGATTTTCAACTTGCCTGTACTGCTGTTGTTTTTTACTCTCAAATTCTAATAAAAGTGTCCTCAAGCTTAAAAAAATAAAAGAACCAGAGAACTGGAGAGATGGCCCAGCAGTTAAAAGCACTTACTGCTCTTGCAGAAAAAACTGGGTTTGGTTTCCAGTACCAACATGGCAGATCACAACCATTTGGCACTACAACTCCAGGGGATCTGACACCCAAGGTCCAGTAACATGGTGCCTCTGGAAAAGGTGTGTGCTGTATAAGTGTTCATTAAGAGTTCAGCCCATGGGACCCACATCAAGTTGGAAGGAGAGAACAGATTTGACAAAGTTGTCCTCTGACCTATATGCATGCACCCTGGTGTACACATAGCCAATAAATATATTTAAAAAAAACTTCAGGAGCCAGGCAGTGGTGGCACATGCCTAATCCCAACACTCAGGAGGCAGAGGCAGATGGATCTCAGTGAGTTCGAGGCCAGCCTGATCTACAGTGAGTTCCAGGACAGCCAGAGTTACAACAGAAAAACCCTGTCCTGAAAAACAATAAATACATAAATAAACAAACAGACAAACTTCAGGAACCAAACTGGGTCTGTAAGACAGCCCAATCAGTAAATGTCATTACTATCAAGCATGACCACTGGGTTCAATTCCCGACTCACAAGGTGGAAGGAGAGAAGTGAATCCAGAAATTTGAACTCTGACCTCCACATGCATGCCATGGTACACATATGCATGGACACACACACAGACACAATAATGATAAAAATAAATCCTAAAGATGATAATTTTCATACAATATACATGTTTCCATTGTAGGAAGAGCAAATTCCAATAATGTGAAGTTAGTTAGTGATGTATTTTTTTCTATTTTTTGTTTTGTTTTGTTTGTTGTTTGTTTTGTTGTTGTTGTTTTTCTGTTTTTCAAGTGGATCTCTAATAATACAAGGTGGCTACAGTATGTTGGGAAAATAGCCTTGAACTTCTGCTCTTCCTGCCTCTACCTTCTCCGGATGCTGGAATTATAGGCAACTCTGTAATTCCAATTTTAAAAACAGAAACCATGGTTTCAGTCGTTGGGAAGGCTGAGGCAGTAATATGGTTTAGGGCCAGGAGTTTGAGCCCAGAAGTTCAAGAGTGAGGTTGGGCAGCTTAGCCATACCCTGACTCAAAACAAAGGACTGTAGAAATGGCTCAGCAGTTAATAGCACTTGCTGTTTGTGCAAATAACCCAGGTTTCATTCCCAGGATCATATATTGGCTCACAACTGTTCTTAGCTTCAGATCCAGGAGTTCCCACACCCTCTGAGGGTGATGGGCACACATGTAGTATACATACATACTTACAAGCAAAACATTCCTAGACATATAAGATAAAAATGAATGTCTTAAAAAAAAAAAAAAAAAAAAAGCAACAGGGACTGAGACTGTGGCTCAGGACTGGAGCACGGAACAAATGGCTGAGATGCCTATTGACATATCAAAGCAGACCAGGCCACTGGGTTCTCCCAGCATCCTTCAGTCCCTACCTATTACTAGGCAAGACTGGCCAGGCCTGCCCCCACCCTGAACTCTCAGGCACAGAGTTGAGCTGCCCTTCCCCCAGCAGCTCTTCCCTATATAATCCAGCCATTTTGGTCACCTGGCCTTTTTACCTTTTTGCCCCTTGACTACGGCTCCAAGTACCCCTCTCCCTTCCCCCCTCTCCTCATATGCTCTGGCTCAGGGTCATGTTCACTCTGAACTCTCCCAGATGTCTCTGCCTCTGGCTATGCTCTCTCTCCCTTTTATCTACAATAAACTTTCTCCTCCACAATACCTAGAAGCAATTATGTCCTTCCTGTTTTTATTGTTTTTCATTCAAGCACTTACCTAGCATGCCTGGCTTCCTCAAGCAAACAGTAGTAGTAGTAGTAGTAGTAGTAGTAGCAGCAGCAGCAGTTCTGATTTCTAAAACATGAAGAAAAGCAAGACTTAATAAATCTATTTGAAAATTACAAGATTATTACAACAAAAGGTATGCCTTGTGGCTTGTGACTGTAATCAGGAGGGTTGTAAGATCAAGGCCAGTCTGGGCTACACACACAGTGAATTCAAGGTCAGCCTGGGCAGTTAACCGAGACCCTGTCTCAAAGTAAATAAGAGGGCTGAGGCCACAGTTCAGTGAGAAAGCGGTTCCCTAGTATTCACACAAACATTGACTCAACCTCCAATACAGAGGACTTATACAAATTTACATGCACATAGAAACCTCTATCCCCTCCCTTGACTTTCACTCCCAAATTTTTTTAATAATACTTTTATTAATAATTTGAGTGCCTTACAATGTATCTCGATAACACCCTCTTCCCAATCCTCCCAGCCCCACCATCCCACACCCATGCCCTCAAAAAAAGGAAAACAAACAAAACAAAAAGAAAATTGAGTCAAGCTTCTGGCAGGAGCTTGGATGGATGACAGGCTTCATCATGGTCTTTAGTGCCTGTGGATGTCCAGGTGCCTCTGGGATATCTGGGTCCCTGTGGACTATCCAGGTGCCTGCAGGAGGCACTGATGCATGCGGGAAGTCCTGGTGACTGTCAAGTTCTTTTTAACGCAGGCACTCCCTCTCCTTCTCTAGTTGGCCACGGCAGTACCTGCTCAGTACTGTAGTCCAGCAGTTACCTAAATACCCTACTTACACTGGCCACTTGCCGCTTAAGTTCCCTGAGATGTAGCATCAAAGACAACACTCCTGCATTGGACTCCTGCATTTTTTTTCTCCCTTCTTCTTGGGAAGAAAAAGATTCACAGGACAAAGCAACCTCCTTTCAATAGATAGAGGGAGAAACAAATAAAATGGGAAGAGCTGGACTCAAAAGGCAATTTCTGGTACAATCTATAGAGCCACTTTTAAGGAACCAGATAGTCCTTCACTTTATTCTTTTCCCTTTATTTTTATTTATATGCATCAGTTTTTTGTCTGCATGAATGTCTGTGTACCATTTGCATGGCTGGTGCTCTTTCCTGGGCATTGCCTTTCAATGAAGCTGATGCCATTGTTGTTGTTACTCAACGCTTTGTTTTGTTTTTCTAGAGCCATTATATATTTCGTACAAACGACAGCAATAGAAAAAACAAAAACAAAACAAAACAAAACTTGGAGCTGGAGAGATGGCTGATCAGTTAGAGAACCTGCTGCTCTCCCGGAGAACTAGGGTTCAATTCTTAGCAACCAAATGGTGGCTTACAACCATCTGGAACTCCAGTTCCAGGAGATCCAAAACCCTTTTCTGGCCCCCACAAGCGCTGCACACACATGGTACCTAGATACACAATCAAGCACTCGCGCGCACACACACACACACACACACACACCCTGAAATAAAAATACATAGAAAAAAAAGAAAGATAAATGTATTCTAAGGCATGTTTCTCAATTTTTACTTAGTTAACAAAAGAAATACAAACTGCTTCCTTCACCTACTTTTAACCACTTATGAAAAAATAAGCTCAATTTGGGTCCTGAATTACAAATTTGTTGAAGATGGCATTGATTTTTTTCACTTATTGAAAACATTGGTGTCTGCCATTGTAGACAAAAGAAGATAAAGACCTAATGTAGAAGCTGGGGATATAGCTCAGTTAGTACTTGCCTAGTATGCATTAAGGTCCTGAGGTTGATACCCAGGACTACATGAATGGGCACATACATACACACACATACACATGCATAGAGAGAGAGAGAGAGAGAGAGAGAGAGAGAGAGAGAGAGAGAGGAAACTTTCTAAATAATTCTAAATTTGAATTTTGAATTCTATCTATTGCCAAACATTACCTATGAGATTTATTTTAAACTCAATTTGTTTTATTTTGTGTATGAGTTTTTGGCCTACATGTAGCTATACCCACCTGAGAGCTTGATGCTCAAGGAGATAGAAAAGGGCATGGGATCCCCTGGAACAGGAGTTAAAAATGGCTGTGAGCTGCCATGTGGATGATGAAAATTGAACCTGGGTCTTCTATGAGAACAAAAAGTGCTCATAACCACTGGCCATCTCTCCAGCTCCTACCTATGAGAATTTATGATTTGTGTTTGGTACTATTAACTTAGTTAGTAGTATTTGTCCACAGGAAATAAACAAAAACATAGAAGGAGAAATCGATGAAAAAATTGTAAATTTACAAATTTCCTGCTTGAAAGATCAGAAAACAAATTTGAATGATAAAGAGAGTTTAATAAAATTATGATATTTTTCTATTGAGTTGAATATCATTTCTCATTTCGTAATTTTGAAATTCTCATACTTATTTATTTCACGAAAGATATCAAATACTTTCATAGTGGGGATATACTACTATTTCTAATCAATGTATTTTATTTATGAAAAAAATGTTCAGTTCCTAAGTCTATGGGAAAAGTATGAACATTTTCTCCCTTTGTGTATCTGAGGATGGCCTCAGACTCATACAACCTTGAACTTCCGATCCTCTAGCCTCCAGCTCTGGGGGAGAAGGCTAGAGTCAGAGACATATACCACCATGCTTTTCTGCAGCACTGGGATAGAACCCAGAGTCCCTGTGTGCCAGCAAGTACTTTACAGCTGAGCTACCTCCTCAGCCCCTAAATTATGAACTTTCAGACGACATGCATATTTTTTCATTCCTCTTAACATGTTGGGCGTACTCGTTCACCTGAGATAAACGCTGTCTTCTTCTTCTGCTGTCCTTTCTTTCTCTCTTTCTTTCTTGCAGCTATTGTTTAAGTTTTTATTTATCTAGTCAGACACTAACTTTTAAACTTTTGGATAGTATATCTGCCTGATATACCACTCCTTCCACAGGTTTCCCCAGAGAACTGTAAGTCTGCGATGAAAAAGAAGTATGAGTAAGTGAGTAAGGAAAAAAAAACCGCTAAGGAAAGAGTCCCTGTGTAAGACAGTCCACAACAGAATATTTCATATTTTAAGTTATTCCAAATACCGTGTGTTCTCTAAATGATCACTCTTTAAAGCTTCACCCACCACGTGACCTTAATTAAACGGGGCCCGGATTTATGAAGACTATAAAATTAGGAAACTTTAATTTAAAAAACAATCCAACCGCCCTGGATGGTTTCCCAGAGCACCCCCAGCATTACTTAAGACCTTATTGTTGCAGCTATTCGGAGAGATCACAGCCACCGTGCCAGCCAGGTCTCGAAGAGTTCTGTGACTGACGCCTAATGGAACCAATTTTCACTCCGGCAGAACAAATTCAAGTTCAATACTAACTTGAATTTGTTGCCTTCAGATGCTAGAAATCAGATCTTTGGAGAGGAAATTGTATCAACGCCTCCGCCTATTAAGTGATATTCCATTTATTTCTTCTAAATAGCTCGCAGGAACAATTGACGAGAGTCAAATCTAAAACAGAAAACAAATCTTTTTTAATTACGGAATTTGCTCTATTCTTTTTTTTAGCCTTCTTTCCCTCGTCTCCTTCAAGGCCTCCATTTCCTATAAACTTTACCCATCTCAGTCCTGGATGGCTGATCTTTCTTAGACAAGAACAAATGTTCCAGTGCCTTCGCTCACCTACACTAACAATCATATTACAGTCACAGGCCATTGACTGTCACTCACATTTTTATTACCCAGAGTTTGATGAACATTGATACACTTGCATGTCTCCCTCTGCACCGGAAAGAAAAGTAATAATTTAGATAGAATTCTAAAAGTTAGCATGCTTTGTCAATAGCGTCATTGTTCCTTCCGTTCATTCATCACAGCTTGCCTGCCATTGAAATCCTTCCCCCCTGACATTATTCAAGTCAGCCATTATTAAAGTCATTTCAAAAAGAGATACATGGGCCACTTCTAAGATATTGTCAAGCCAGAATCATATTTTCAGTACTTTATAGTGTATTGTATTTTCAAGCGTCTGGGGCAAATATAATATTCCTGCATATTTCCTGTGGCAGAGTCTCATGTAGACAACGATGAGAGAGGGAGAGCGATGCTTATCACATGATTTTGGCATCGTCTGATAACTGAGGCACCCTGAGAAAACCAACATCGGTTTTCCTATTATCAAATAAATTAAAGGGCTTGAGTTGGAATTCTTATATGCCTTATTTTGTGAGAGAGAAAGAAAAGAAGAAGAAGAAGGGGGAAAAAAAAACACTGGGGAGAAAAACATTATTTAATAGTCATATCTGTATTCCAGTTTCACTAAAATATCACTTGGGGATACAGATTTATAAATAATCACACAATGTTTTACAAGACCGCTTAAGAGATGTTTGAATTGTGCTCATTTTACCCCCCCACCAAAAATTAAATTTAATTAAAACTTCATAAAAGGCCAAAAACGCAAAATCTGCACAGTTCCTAATTTTCCAACTCCTTTTTCTGTGGGCATTACTGAAGTAATTTAAACCAGATAGTTTTAAGTTGGTAGTGTTAGCAGAGTGAGTAAGCCTGTCTTTGCGAAATGCACAAACCCGTTAGTCATTTTCAATTACCATGAAGTAACTTTACCAAACTATGACTGCAAATGGGAAGTCACACTTCCAAACACTTGTAACGATTGTGGTATACTTTTCAAACTCGTTTGCGACTTTGATACAAAAACATGGCTTGAACAGTTCAATAATATTATTTCCCTTTTAGTTACAAAGAAATAAATTCAGAGCAAAGATGATCATTTTATTTGCTAACAAATGATCTTTAATAAAGTGCATACATGGAGAAAATCACGGGAAGTCCCCATCTTTAGTGAAAACCCAAACACAGGCCTACACTGACAAATCACAGAAGTCTATGCATTTGTACTCTGTCTGTACCCGCTCATATGTGAGAAAGCAAACAGACCAGACTGCTCACAAATGCATAAAAGTTATCTCAATTAGATTTATCATTCTAGAAACAGACCAGAGTACTATAAAGTTCTATACGCATTTTCTGTTCTGAAATTTTGATCCCAATTTTGCTTTACACCAACATTGGTTAAACTTCACACAGGGATTAAGAAAGAACCTCCTTAAAACTTCATTCAATCCAGCAAAGGCTTTCGAAATGAATGAATGAATGAATGAGGAGTGCCTCTCAATTGTACAAACACATTACAGGACCTCCTGACCCTACAGCATTTTGGATTTTAAGTGTTCTAGGTTTCAAAGAAGAAAAAAGAAGTGAAAAGCCGACTTCATCCATTCTTTGCTTCTCCTATCTCACAGTTTCACCTAGTAATTTATCTTAGTATTACTTTTAAAATAAAGGTCATTCTCCAGGCTTCCTTCCCTTTTCTATAGCCATGAGCACATACTTAGGCGGTGAGGGAGATTCCTAGGACCTAGGTGAGAAATGTGGGAAGAAGGGAACCACTGTCCTGGGACTTTCCCACTTGACCCTCAACATTCCCCATTCCCCATCCGACTCATCGCTGCCTCCCACCCCTTTCTCTGGGGATTCCCCCAGGGGCCTGAGCACCTCTGACCCGCACGCGGGAAACTGAGTTTTGCTGCGTGATGCACCTAGCAACTTTGGTGGGTTTCCGGTGGAAAGCAGTGAGACGCGTATGTTGAGTGTTACTTCTGGTCCATTTGCAAGTAGATGCTCAGAGCCCCTGCACGGTTGAGCCAACCCAACTTCCTACCCTCCGGGTAAATCCACCCACCGGGAAGGCGCCCTCTCAAGGAATGCCAACACCCAAACGCTGCCCACGGCCTCCAGTCACAGCGAAAAAACGCTGGATGGAGCTTGCCTGGAGCACGTGGCCTCCGGTGAACCATAGAGAGGCGGCACGTGGGTGAGACTCTGGGGAAGAACCTGGCAGTCAGGGCTGCGGCGTGTGCCTGGATCCCCACCGCTCAACCTACGTGCCTAGGTCTCCCCAGCAATCCAAAGCACAGATCAATTTCCCTCTTTACCGGAAAGACAGCTTTTGGTTGAAAAGTGGGGGTGGGGTGGGGATGGGGGCGCAGGACCGTAAGGAAAGGAGAAAAGGAAGTGTGCTCGCATGTTAATTTGTTGTTGGTTTTTTTTCCCGCTCGATGTGCTTCCAAATTAAAAAAGTGGCCTCCTAGACGACAGGCCTGCGGTTTTCACAGTGTAAAACGGATTAGCAGGCAAGCTCCTGCCCTTCTCGACTTTCGCTTGCGGTTTGCAACCCCAGGGGCGGATCTGACCCCGCGGCACCTGCCCAAGCGGGCTTCACCCGCAGCTGCCTAGCGCATGGACTCGGCTTCTCTGGCGCCAGCACCCACCCCGGGGATCTTAGGCCTCCCACCCCGCGGGGCGGAGCCCAGGCCAGGCACCCAAGGGGAGGGGAGTTCCCACGGTACCGACGGTCCGCTGCCCAAAGCCAGCAGCCGGCCTGCTAGCCTTTGCGCGTTCGAGTCCGCGCTCTCCCCCGCGGCTCCCGGGTGTGCCGGTGTCCAGGGACTGCCTGCGGGCGCACGCTCCCGGAAAGGCGCCGGCAGGAAAGTGTCCAGTGGGAATGGACTGAGACCACGCGGAAACCCGCTTGCTTATTTTTTCTTGTTCATAGGTTTTTCCTCCTCTAAGAGTCTGGAGTTCGTGGAGGACACTTCCAAGAGGCGTTGAGTTCTCAACCGCTTAGGGGTCCGTTTAAGAAAAAAAAAAAGGGGGGGGGAGGATAAAATATCCGAGCAGAGTTCGCTGAAGCTGAGGCTCTGTCGGTGCACGAGACGTGGCTACCCCCCAAGGGCTGGACGCGCGATCCAGCCCCCTAGCACGTGCACCTGTCCACGAGTTTGCTGGGAGTGAAAAGATTCCGGCATTGGCCAGTCTCATCCCATGCACGTGTTAACCCTCGGTGACCCTTTACTTCCACGTTTAATAAACGAAAGTGAAAGTTTGCTTTCCAGTTACAGAAATGCCCGGCTGGTCTTACCGCTCGGACGCGGAATTTTGGCATCCTCTTACACCGCAGGAAATATCAGTGTGACTTGTCGAGATCCATAGTGGGGCAGTCAGAGAAGGGGTCCTGCCGGTGGCGGGGCCAAGGGGCCAGAAAATAGCAGCAGTGAGCGATAGACTCCGGGGTTCGGGACCTTCAGGCCCATTTCGCGTGGGGGAACCCTTGCGCAGCCCGGCGGAGCGGGACTACCCGCCGCCACCGACCGCGCGGTGGAGAATCAGGCGGGTTCCACCTTAAGAGTCGGGGAGCGCCCGGCTGCGGAGGCGCCAGGCACCTGCAGGGGGCGCTGCTGCCTCGCGGTTCCTCCCGCGCCAAGGCACAGCAGGCTCCGCCGCTTCCCGGCCTGCGTCCCTGGAGGGGGTGGGGACGCTAGGGGAGGAAGGGCGCTGAGTGCAGCGGTTAGGTAAGGAACCCGAGCCCTCCCGGATTGAGGAGCGGCCTCAGTGAGGCGCTTGCAGCGTGGAGCTCTCCATCACACGGCCCAGAGAGGAAGTGCAGGCAGGCGCCCTCCCCTGCCCCCACCGCCTGCCTTCCTGCCTCCCTCCACCTCCGTTCTCCGACCCCGACCGTGCTTCCCAGACCCTTTGTTCTCCAGGTTGGGAGCGGCTGGGTGGGTTCCCCGGAGAGGGGGCGCCCCCGTTGCACGCGGAGGGGTAGGGATCGTCGCCCGGCTTCCGACCCCGCAGCCCCGGCCCTTACACCCCACCCTGCGCCCCACCGCCCCTCACGCGGGCAGCTCCGGGCGTGCTTTCCCGCCTCTCTTTGCACGTCGCCGCCTCCCGGGTCACCAGGAAGAGGTTGGGTAGGGAGACCACCTTTACTTCCCGGCGCTGAGAGGCCCCAGGGACCCTTTTGGCCCGGAATCCCCAGCGCCCGCCGCTGGTGGCAAGGGACGTCCTCGGACCTGGGGCGCAGGGTCCCCGCAGCGAGGCGCGCGGGGCCTCTCCTCGTGAGGACCCAAGATCCCCTGTGGGGAGAATGGGACAATGAATTTGGCGCCTAGGAGAGTCCGATTGCAAACCAACAGCCCTTCCCACCCCACCCTCGGCGGCGCCACCCGCGTCGCCTCTGCGGCGCGTGACCCCAAGGGCTTGGGCGATTGTGTCTCCCTGAGTACAGTTACAATTGTGTTCAGCTTAATTTCTTACTCGGGTGAAGGCGTCGCGGAGTAAAGTGAGGGGAGCAGGATGTGGGGGAGGGCAGCTAGAGCGGGAAGCAGCGGGGGGATGGGAGGGCAACCGCACAGTGAAGGGCTACTTCGGGTCCCGGGTCCGAGAGGGAGAGGGCAGCTATGCTTATCCAGGCCCAGGATCTGGGCCCAACATTCGCAATGCCGAGCCCTCCCAGCCTCGGCCCTGTGCACGGATCTCCGCTGGATGCCATCCACACACCCTGCACTCCAGCACGTTTGCGCTCGGCGGGCTGGGGATGGGTGGGTGGGGAGGGCTCTACGCGAGAAGGGAGTCACCTAGTAGGTGCTGCCTCTGGAGTAGCGGCTCGGCCTGTGGCTGTCAGCTCCAGGCTTCCTGGAGCCCCCTCCCGCCTCTTGGCTCGTCCCAGGTCCTCACTGGCTAGTCTGAAGGCGCGCTAGCAGCTCTCTCCGCAGCGGGTTCCGGGGGACACACCCCGTCCCCACCCTCGAGAGCTGGCGGCCAGCTCGGGATGCCAGGCGGCCAGACGGGCGCCCTGCCAAATTCCGCGTTCCTCTCTAGGAGACGGGGAATTGCATCCCAGGCTCGGGAAAGCCCGCAGTTCGGGCTTGGGACTCGCTTGCACAGCACCCCCCCACCCCTCCCAAGGCGCCAGGGACGCCTCTGCAGGTTGAATTCCTGCTCCGTATCACTTCAATTTTAATTAATCTTTTAAAACACCGCTGTCACGTCGCTTGCAGAAAATTAATCAAACTTGAATCCTTGTTGCATAGCAAGAATTTCGATCCAAGTCTTTTAAAAAGGACTTGACTTTGCAAAGTCACGTCTTTTACAGTTCCCTCATTCCCCCTTTAGCAGGAGAAATACTGCAAAAGTCAGAACATGTTTGCTTCTTTCTGTCTTTAAAATGAAACTCTGCTTATTTCTGATCTTTATTTTCCTGTCTTTGAACAAAAAAAAAAAGTTAAGCAATAAATTGCCTACCTCTGTTAATTCAAAATATAATTAGTTTGAATGATCTTTGTTTAAGAGCCCAGATAAACTAAGATAATCTTAATTTTAATGTGACACGACCCCTATTTTTCCTTGTGAATAATGAGAATAAAGAAGTCATTAATTAATACCAAGGTATCTCCATAGAAGATGGTATCTGGTGGCGCTGAAACACTGAAACATCGGTTGTGTTAGTAATTGATATTGTATAATTGAACATGAAGATAGTCGGCTGTTTTTAACCTCAAAGCTCGGAGTTTATTTGGTGATTACTGAGCTTCTAATAATTAATTTTAGTCCCTTCTTGATGCAAAAAAATTATTCTTACGATTCCCAGTTCCCATGCAACAGAAGCTTCTCATTAAAACCCACCCTCAAAATGATTGTGAAGCTATATCATGTAGCAACCCTTTCTGTTCCATTATTTGTAATAAATTTGCTCTGTTTCCATATCCTATTACATTTTCCTTTGCCTGTAACTTACCTACTAAAATACAAGGATGTAACTATCTTCTACTACTGCTTTGTCTTGTATAGTCAGTTGGTTCAGTTTAATACATGGTTCCTAAGACTTTCCATATTTTAAGTTTCTGAGATTTGATGATGAATTCCATTGAAGAATCAAAATTTTTGTGCAGAGTGGTTGCCATACACCAGACTCTGATCAAACCTACAACCTGCATTATTAAAAGACTGCAAAACACATTCCCCCTTTCCAACATGAACTGAGAAACAGCTATTGCAATTTCCTGGGCTAAATTTAGTGTTAGCACAACTTTTGGCATTAATATAAAAAATCCTCTCCAAAGTCATAAAGACCTTCCAAATAACAATGGATATTTAGAGTCTAGCTTTAAAGTGTCTGGTTATTTCTCATCAGGAATTTGCTAGTGACCCTGCTTTTTAGCCAGGAAAATGGCTAATGATATTTTTCTCATACATACAAAGAAAAAAGCTTTCCTCTATCTTTCTCCAAACATGTGTTACCCCAAGTAAGTATGAAGTATTTTATCCCGCATAAATATTCGTAGTACCTACCCCTAAGCATCCTGCTTAATTGTAAGCACTAGTCATGAAATTGTTGGGAAGTGCCTCAGTTTTCACACTTTAATTTCCCTTTTACAGCAATTAAAACTTTCGGTCAGTATATGCTGGAGTAATTCTCTTCTCTTGGATCTTATATTTTTCCACTATAATTTAGGCTGAAATGGGATTAAAACAGGATCTAGAGTTCTAATCTCGGTTGATGTTTTGGTGTATTCACCGTAATGAGTCCTATTCCCTGGGGTCATGAAGCTCCCAAATGTCAATCAAGCAAACTGATTCAGAAATGCCATTGTTCAGCTCCCACGTCACCCGCCTTCCTCTCATTTTATTGAACAATACCGGAGTTCTCTGATCAGTCATTCGGAATATGAGGCATTATCTGGGGGAAATTCACAAAGTGTCTTGATCTTTCTTTAGGAGATACTGGTCAGGGGCTTCCGCAAGGCAGAGAGTGCTTGTTTATATTTCTGTCTTTGGATCGCACTGTGGATAGAAAGAAGCAATGAATACCTCCTGAAAGAAAATCATACCGTAAATCCGTCAAAAATTAATTCGTCCAGTCGAATGTTACATTTCTATTTTCGTGTTGGAAGCGTAGTGATTTGTCATCTGAAAAAGTATCACGAGGTCGGGGTCCAGTTGACATGCCCCCACATCCAACCCCCTATGTTTCACCCATTTAATAAAACTAATGTGTTTGCACTAGTTAACTAAGAATTTATTTGGGAGCGAGGAAGAGCCAAGCTTCGCTAGGAAGCTCTTTCCCCTGCCCACTCAGGCGCCAGGGCGCCTCTACCACTCGCTTTTCCCGACCACAACCCTGGGTCATTCATGCCTGCGTCCCCGCCCCGTGACAATTCCCAAAGCCGAAGGCGTGAGTGTTACCAACTCCAAACAGCCCAAATTAATAATCAACTTAATTCATGGAGGACTCGAGCCTTTATCCCCAGTTCCCTGAAGGCACCCGGATATGGAGCCCGGCTCCTGCGAGGACTTCCTTGCAGGGAAGCAAACGTGCAGGGACAGATGTCAGGGGAAAAGCGATCGATGGCGACTTTCACCTACAGGGTTATGAGCAAGGGAGCACGGATCGACCCTTCTAGCTGTGGGTTCTCATGTCGGAATCCATCCAAACGCGACAGCCGCGCGGGCTCGGGCTACTGGCGCCTGCAGCACCCTCCGCCACATGCACCCTGCGCGCGCGTCCTCCGCGCACACTTAGAGCCGAGGTGACAAGTGGTGGCCACCGAGGTGGGGACAGAAGGTGGAGCCACCCTCGGCTGGGTCGTGATCGATCACTTTAGTAAAAAGGTCCGAAAACATTACAGGCTCCCCTTCGGAGGACAGAGGGAAAGCTTCCTGCGGCCTGCTTGTCCCTGCTACCCGCGGCTACCGAACAGCGGCGCCAGGCGCGGAGGTCTCGGAGGCCGGTGGCGAGACCGGGGACTCCAGGCTCCGGCCGGCCCCGCGGGCCGAGCTCTCCACGGACGGCCGGGGGCGACTGGGCTCCTCCGGGAGCGTCGGGCTCCTCGGGCACAGGCGCTCGCGCCGCACGCGCTTTTCCCTTTCTCAGCAAGCGGGAAAGGCCTGTGTTCCCGGCGAGCTGAAAGCCAGCCGCCTGGAGGCCCCGGGGTCTCCGAAGAAACCCGAGCTCCCTGCGACCAGCTCCGTGAGGAGGGGCGGGGGAAAGCCCAGCAAGCTGCCCCGGAGGCGGGCTGGGCGAATTCCTGAGGAAAAGCCACTCTGGAAGAAGCCAAGGGTTTCTGCCCCTCCCCCCCATCCCTTGGCCTTCCTTCTAGCCACCCAGCTCAGCTCTCACCTGCGACCTGGCTGAGGGCCTAGCCCCTCACCCCACCCCACCCCATCCTTCAGTCCTATCTCCTCCCTGACCTTTCGGAGCCCTGGGCCAGGGTAGCCAGGGTTCTGCAGAAGAAATGAAATTGTTTTGGAGTTTACAGTGGGGCTTTTGACCAGAATCCCCCTTTCTCCTGCCATCACATTAGGTACCAACTTGTATCTCACTTCACAAGAATAGGCAAGTTTTCCTCACTTATTTGTAGTTTTGCAAAGTTCTACACACAGATCAGTGAACCTTAAGCGCCCTTATGCAGACACACGTTGTGGAGGTTTGTCAAGAACTCTGGTTAGCCATCATAATGACAGGTGAATCCAGGGGGACCCCCGACCTAACCCCAAGAAATACAATAGGTTACGGACCCAAAGGCTCCTCAAACACTTCAAGCAACAGGTACCTATACCAAGCAGGCCTTAGGGAGTCCATTCCAGAGCTTGGCCCTGGACTCAGAAGCTGCATGATCTGGGAAGAAAGTCCCTCACCACATGTCTTTCCCCCAGCAGACCCCCTTTCCTCCACATCTCTCCAGTGTCACAGGAAACATTAAGTAAATTTCAGTACTTTCCTACCTGCCCAGGTCCAGGCCTGGCTTCAGCAGCCCTGGCCTTATACATATATTCAAAATAGGAAGAGGAAGAAAGAAGGGACCAGGGAGGTACAAAATAAAAGATGGGAAAATGGGATCCACAACAGGGCACAAGTACTTCCTCACTTAAATTCCCCCAAATCAGTCTTCCCCCACATTCAGGAGGAGATAACTGGTCTCAGTAACTACCTTCTCAAGGTCACTTCTTTGAGTGCCATTTCACACCTGAATCTGGTTGGACACAACCTGAAAAAAGGAAGGAGCCATGTAGCTTAAGAGAGATAAGCAGCTTTATAGGGCATAATAGCCTCCCTGTAGCCACTCTGCGCGGCACCAAAAGCCTGGGAGATTCAAGCTGCAGGAACCTGAGTGCTCTGTTGTACAACCAATCTCAGCCTTAACCCACATGTTCAGCCCGAATTAAATTTAAAGAAATGGGGAAGCTCAGGGTTCCTTCTCCTGCCTGGTCCACTCCATGATGAGAAGATCCTCACCCAGAAATACAGCCAGTCCTTAGGGCCATATTGCAAGTGGGAACTACTCATCACCATGATGAATAGAAGCCTAGACCACTGTGGATGAAGAAGGAAGAATTTTCTATGATTGGGGGGTGGGGGGCTGGGTTTCAGAGAGGTTTGCTTATGCCCAACTCCGAAATTCAGCCTGACTCAGACTTTCTATCCCCATCCTTACTTAGTCACTAGGGTAAAATAGAAGTCTGTGTCTGGGTTATCAAGGAGTACTGTGTGTGTGTGTGTGTGTGTGTACCATTTCCAATGCCCAGTTATCACATAAAGAAACACGTAAAGGGAAAGTATCTTACAGGGAAAGACAAACCAGAGCAGTAGCACCAGCACAACATCAGTCTGAGGAACTCTTCCTCATTAAAGAAATCCTTTGTATGGTGCTGCGTTTCTTTCCCAGATTTGTAGCCTGGCCACACTGAAGGAGGAGGCAGCTGCAGGAGTTGCTGCTGCTGCTGCTGCTACCTGCAGGCATCCAGTAATGTGTCCCTAGTAGCAGACTCGGTGTCCCCAGTGTGTAGAGCCCAGGCTTTGCCTATTAGTCTGTGACTGAAAACAATCCCCCTGCTCCAAAGCAGCCTCCACAGTGACTACCCCAAATCCCTAAGCAGATTCCTGGGCTTGGAGAGAGAGCAGTTCATGGCATGGGTATCTAAAAGCAAGAATTCTACTGAATTCTGAAATCATGTGTAGAAGCAGGTATCTGTGCTTTATGTATGTCAATTTCATACTTTTGTTCCTACAATGACACTTTGAAAATATTTTTCTCCTACATAACACGAAATGCTGTTTTCACATCCCACTATGGTGATCCAGCCTCCTGTAAACCATATTGTGCATTTTTTGCCTGGATTTTAATGAAAGAAGAATTGTACAAGCCACTGCTTTGTCCCAGATCTGAAACAAAGACTAACTCACAGGAAAATCTCAGCTCTCCAAAATGTCCTCTTCTCTGATTTGGGAGGAAAGCTCCTGGAGTCACCAGCCCATAATTGTGACTGCTATTTAATCCTCCTTGGTACACAGCTCATCTTTCCACTATGCAGAAGTGCCATTGAGATATGACTAACCTTTAGGGTTATATCCCAAACTGGGAGTCTGGGGCTTACACGTGGATTGTCTGGGCCTCTTCTAACCTGAACAAAAAGGATTTGAAGAAAATCACATTTTTCCCCTTGCAACAAAGCATTCCTAATCACTTCAGCTTGTTGGTGAATTTTTATTCCCGTGTCCACTTGGGGTATTGAAATCGATCGCTGCAATATTTAATATATTACACTCCTAGGGTCATTGCTCTCCTAAGACCGAATTCTCTCCCTCTTGCCCTCAACTCAGCCTGGCTCCTACCCTCCCATTCCCATCTGTCCGAGACCCTCTGTTTATCTGTCCACATAACGCCTTTAATTCCCAGCCCACCCAGGGAACTTCACTGTGTTTATTCTGTTGTCTTCTAGTATGGACAATTCTGAAAGCTCTAGGCAGCAGTGCACTCAAAAGGGAAAATGAGGAGCTCAGTAGATTGGAGAAAATTAACCTGCCACAAACAACCTCATTAAAGAACTGCCTACCAAGAGTTAAGAATTAATAGCAAAATGGATGGGAAAAAACCCTCGAGTGAAGAGACCTTAAACCCTTTTACTGAAAGGTGCATAATTTACAGACCAAACCTAACACTGAGTTTTATTTCCCATTCCTAGTGACCTGTCCCATAACCTTGTAATCCACTGTGGGGGCGTTTTTCTCTTTGGTGCCTTTCTTCTTTTTTACAAAACCATAGGTTTGTAAGTCCAAATACTTTCTGATATAGACATATGATTCCATTCACATATATATTTGGTCCAAAAACTGCACTTAAATTGTTTGGAGCCTTTTTAATTTAGAAAGGCACTTTAAGAGACTCCTGGGTTCCCTTTGGGAATTGCTAGATGATTTGAAGAGTGCCCTTAAAAGAATTGTGTTTGGATAGGAGAGGGGGTAGGGGAGTCATGCAGAAAGAAGCATGAAAAACCAGAGTGAAGACATGGTGTAGATTTAGTGTTCTGATGGTACTGTGGCTTATTTTGTATATGAAATTCAAATTTAAGTAAAGCCCATGTCTATGGGCTGTAAGTTGCTCTTCTAATGTTTTATTGGGCAGTGTATTCTATATTGGCATTTTATATGCATAATCTCATTTCAGTGCAGAGCTGCATACTAAATCCTGGAGCAAGCAGATGAGAATGCTATATGGATATTATACTCAATTTCATTGGCTTCAATGAGACTTGCACACTGCGATTTCTATTGTAATGGCTTATCTTTGGCTAGAATTTTACACATTGACATGCTATTCCTTTGGCCAGGATCCTGAATGAAGAAACCATGTCAATGGATCAGCTAGCCATAATGATTCCATTCACATGATAGCAGGTAACTGGGATCAATGGTCCTAACAGTATTTATAAAAAGGCTTCTGCTTTTCTTTTCTTTAGCAATGTTTGTTTGTTTATTTTTCACCCCTCCCCTTTGAAGATTACATTTAAGATCAGTCTTGAAGTATATACTAAAGCATTAGTTCATATCAGGAAGAATTGGGAAATTCACAATCAGGAATCAGGGGCTTCTAGTGCATCTGCAAATCCTTCTGTTGTGTCAGATCCCAATCAAGTCATACCAACAAGAGACTGATGCAAATGACAAGAGTTTAGAAATCCTGGTAACCTACCTGCAAAATAAGTGATATTTCCTCCCCATTTAAGTTCCTCCAAATAAGTTACATTTCCCTTGTATTTCACTGTAATCTCATATTACAACTGCCGACAGAGGGTGAAATGGTGATAGTTTGGGGAAAGTGGATGTTTTGTGGATGATTTTTGTTAAAAAGATGGTAAGAGTATATAACTAATTTCCTAGTTTACTTTTAAAAATTCATGCTCCATTACAAACTTAAAAAAGATTTTTAAAGGATTTAAATATTTTTTGTTATTTTCTTAAAAGCATGTGAACAGCAAAACCACTGAACAATTAGAATGCTAGCCAAACTCTTCCACTTAACAACAGCAACAAAGACTTCCTTCAACTTCCCTCGACAAGAAAAAAAAACTGTACTAGCCCCCTTTTTTAAAATCAGATAAGAAACACCCACACTGTAAAGGTGTACACTCTTTTAATTCTCAATCACATACTTTAAGCTTGTTTAAGAAGTCTTTATTATTAACAGAAAAGAATAAAATTGGCTTTCCAAAGGCCAATTTGCCACATGATATATAACATTTGGAGCAAAATTAAAAGCACCTCTGTATATTTGCATCTGGCTGTGCACTGTGTTAGACCCATAGCCACGTGTTTATGGAATGGATCTCTTTTGGGTTTGGTATACTAGCTGTTTTTGATACTCAGAGCAGAATATCTCAGCATTTGCAGGACAAGAGAATGAGGAGACTCTGGCCCTTCACCCCAGCAGGAAAGCTCAGCAGTGGCCACAGCCTCCCACACTGCCTCTCCCGGCTCTGATAGTGAGTCTAGCTCTTCCTCTCTTTCCACCCCAGGAGAAAGATTTAATAAATACTGGCATTTCCCCCAAAGCCTTCACCTGAGTGTGAAGGTTAGGTGGGGGAAAGGGTGGAGGATTGGCTAAGAGGGTGGGAAAAGAGAAGACAGACAGGGAAAGGGTAAATAAACCTGTTTGTGGCACTGTCTAGTATAACATGCAGTTTTTAATTCAAATAAGTGTAGTAATGAAAAAATCTGAACACTTAACCATCCTCTGAACTGCATATTTGGACCCAACGTAGAGGAAGAAAACTAATCTGACATTTGCCCTTCTGAGAATCAGGGCATTCATTTGCAGGGAGGGCAAAACAGGGAAACTTGAGGGGGGCGAATGTAAAATGTGCTTTTACTTCTGGCAGGTCCAGGAATCTAGATCCTTTCATGCTGTTTCAAAGATTGAAATGTTTTCCCTCCTCACCCCCTGAGCAAGTTGTAGCCTTAGGATCTTCCACATATTCGTGTCATATCTAACTTCCACAGGGGAGGGGCAGGGCTGCTGCTAAGTTTGGCACAGTCCCCTGCTCATCACTTACCACGAGCATTGTGTTTTTCCTGGAGCTAACTTAAACTGAAAAAAGGCAAGTGCTAACAATGGAAATTCTACTCCAGCCTTCCCTGAGTGCTTCTTCAGTAGCCTACTCTCCAGGAGAATCCTAAGTTGGCTTGTTTGTTATTTTGGTGGCTTGGTGAAGAGGAGTCATCCAGTCAAATGGTTTCCCTTCTGTTTCCCTTGCTTCCTTCCATGCTTCCGGGCTGGGAAGGCCTTTGCAGACCTGTGAGCTCTTTGCTAAGCTGCTACTGACTGCTAAGTCTTTATCCAAGAAGGGTCAAACAAACATAGTGATAGCACTTATTAGAATACTAGATCTTTCTGGAGAACCTCAAAGCCCTCACTCCCAAACCCTCCACAGTTTTACTGTCCTGTTCCAGACACATCCTGAAGGCAGACTCAGACTAACGCTAAGAAACTGGGGTACTCTAGTGCACGAAAAGCCTCGGTTCTTGGGTTGTTTCCCTTAGGTATAACTTTCACACTACACATGCTTGTGTGCAAGAATGCACATGCGTATGAGGACACACACACACACACACACACACACACACACACACACACACACATTCCTTATGGGCCGAAAGCTCTTCTAATTCTTGTTCAGAAGCCACCCATTTCTCTGGTCTTAAACTCATTGTCCCTTGCAACAGCGCAACAATTGCTGTTCATTCCCCCAGTTAGACACCAGTTCATGTATCTATGGCCTGGTGGATTGCAAAAACACAGCTCTACATGTATTGTAACTCTAACATAACAGATCTGGAAGAAGTCTTGGGAGCCAAGGGATGGCTGCTCCCTCACCAGTGAAATATTAAAGGAGCAAACATTTGTGGAGCACCAACTCGACCACTTCTAGCTCCTAGGAAAAATAAGGTGAAGAGATCTCAATGGAAGCTGGTGACAAGGATTTGGCACCACAAATTCTGGGGTAGTGTTTTTCAAAGCAAACCAAGTGATCTTAAGGTAAAGCCAAATACACAGGAAGAAAACATCCTGTTTTGAGAGAGGCAGGAAGTGTAGACACAAAGCTATAACCTCTGAGTGTGTTAATTACTCAGGAAAGGGGCTTGGAAGCCCAAGGCTTGAATTTGGTGAATTCATGCAATTTGGTGCATTCCGACTTAGTATTGATCCCTAAACTCAATTTTGAAAACAGCCTCCACCGCAGATGTGTGGGTTGTGTTATCCCAGTATTTGTGTGCATCGATTGGACTAAAATAAAATGCATCATACTCTCCGCAAAGAAGGAAAAAGCAGGGACAATCACAAGAGGAATAGCAGAAAGTGCATAGTTAATATGGGTTGTACGCCAATCTGCGAAACAAGTGCTCTAAACCCAGGGGGATTTCACGTAATAGCTAATTTGGTGAGAGCGGAGAGTGCACAAGCAGAGGGCCATCTTAGAAGGGAAAGGAAGATAGCTGAATACAGGTTTTCCCCTCAACTGGAATTACCATTTCCTTGTGATTTGCATCAGCTAATGTCCAAACCCTCACTTACAGTCCACCCAAGCCGGGTTTTCTGCCACCAGTGTAGGCTCAAGAAGAAATTTGCTTTCGTGTCAGAGCGAAGAAGGAATAGTAGAGAGAGGCGGCAGCTGCTTTTCCCTTGGACCCACCAGGTCCTAAGGCCCTGGAAAGGCTGCAGGACCCAGCCCTGGAGGCGCTGTCAGCCTGCCTTCCCGGCCCTTTCAGGGTCAGCAGGACCCATGGGATCCTGTCCTCAAAGTTCTAGCAATGAGCCCAGAGCCTGCCTGGTTTTGCCCCCTCCTTGCCAGGATCCTAACTGGCTGGACAAGGAGCCGGAGGTGACCGGAAAAAGAGATAGGAGCATTTCTTCTTAGACTAAAGAAATTATTTTTCCATGGTAAACAAACCCCTTCTTCCTATTTCTCCCATCTTCTGAGTCCCTTGCAGGTTTCTAAACAGGAGCGCGCGCGCGCGCGCGCGTGCGTGTGTGTGTGTGTGTGTGTGTGTGTGTGTGTGAGAGAGAGAGAGAGAGAGAGAGAGAGGAGAGAGAGAATGTCCCCGCGCATAACAGAGAGGAAGAGAGAAAAAGAGGGAGGGAAGGAGAGAGCCCTTTAAACAAAAGACAGGGAGGCCCAGACAGGGGCCCGGAGCAGTCTGAAGACCCTCCAGTTCCCTGGGCCAGGCAGGCATTTTGGAGAGTTCCGCCACCGAGGCGGAACGGCCCGGAGCCCGCGCTCCATGCTGCTGGGGGAGAACTGGAGACAAAGCCGGGATCTAGCGCGTCGCAGCGAGGCTCCAATCAGCGCCCCGAGCTCGCAGGCTGGCGAACGAGGCGCGACCCCCTGCGGGCTGTGGCCAGGGAAGGAGGCCGGGGCCGGCGCTGCCACCCCGCCGTCCTGAGTAGCCCTGGCTAGCCAGGTTCCTCCTGTCACACTCAGCCAGCTGCTCTGGGGTGCTTGCGAGTTCAAAACACGCTTTCTCATTAATTAAAAGCTGGACGGCCTTGTCACTTTCTTCCCAGGCCGAGGCAGACTCTAGCAGTCTCCCCGCAGCACTCTTGGCCCCAGCCTGCTTGCGCGAGGCCTTGGAGGTGGAGCGGCCATTTACTACCCTCTGATTGCGCAGAGAACCAGGTTAGCTCATAAAGCCTTTCACACTCAACAATGGGGATTTTCTCAACAATTAACAAGAAACAACATAATAAAGCCATTTACAAAGACCTCGCTATTTACTATAAATTAGGCACTCTTTAAGAGACCAGTGCGTAATTTCACACACTTTACAACTGAGGCTGCATTTTAAACACCCGGGAAAACAAGCTTGTTGCACTTTTCTGTGACCTATGCGCCGTGCACCTCTGTTTCCCCCCTCTACTCCCCAGTAGCAGCTTTGTTTGCCTTGCTGCACTCCAACCTCCCAGCCGAGGGTGGCTTTCCAGGTCACTGTCTCACGTTTCCCGTTTCCAGGTCATCATTCCACTTGCAGACGCGCTGAAAGAAAGAAGTTCCAAGGGACTGGAACCCTGGAGCCAAAGCAAGCAAGCCTTGCCCCAGGTTACTCCCACTCTAGGAGTTGCTCCGGGCCTGGCTAGCGGGCCAGCTCCCTCCCTACACGCTAAGGCCTCTGCTCCTGAGCCACTTCCCTGCAGATCGCGGCCTTGCTGGCCCAATCCCTTTGCCACTGGCCTCCCACGGGCGCACTTTGGAGGCCTTGGAGTTCGATGAGCTACGCAAAGAGCTGGGTCCCTTTTGCCTTGGGGAAGAGGGATGAGGCCTGGGCTAGAATGTGAGCAATACAGGGCGGCAAGTGCAGGAATGGCGATGACTTCTGGACACACAAAAGAAGTGCAAAGTGAGGGGAAGCATTCCAGTCTAGGAGGAGGACCTAGGCGGTCGACGCGCCCAGCCGCCCTCTGCTCTGGGCTTTAGGGCCGTTTTGCCTGGAGGTTGCGCAGGATGAGCTGGGGTGCAGGCTCTTCTGCCTGGAGGAGCGAAATCGTCCCACGTTCAGAGAGGAGCAAGATCTGGGCGGGGAAAAAAAAAGTCACAAAGAAATTTGTTTGCCACCGTGCAAAATGGCGGCACTTAAACATCTTTCTGGTGGTGATGCTGGCCCTGGCCAGAGAACCCAGAGCTGCCCTGGGTCAATGCAATCCCCAGAGCTCCGTGGCTGGGGAAGGGAGCGGGGGGCAGCCCTGGGAACCCCCTCAGCCCTTTGCCTGCAGCCCTGGGCTGGCTCCATAGTCCCTGGCCTTCCCTCCCAGGCCGCTAGGCCCGAAGCCCGCGCCAGCAGCCCCTGGCCACTGACCCCTGTTTACAAACATAGCCCGGGGGCGGGGTGGGGCCTGCCTGAGCCGGGGCCGGAGGGCTGGGGGAGGAGGCCGCGCGCTGCCGAGGACGCCACCAGCAGAGAGGAACCAGGAGTTGGTGCGAGAGAGCGGCCCGGCAGCTGGAAAGGACTGAACGCCTTGTTTTTGAAACTGTCAATTCCCCCAACCCCTATTGTGAGAGCTTCATGCAAAACATCTCAGGCCTTTTAAAGTAGGAGCTTGTGAGGCCGCCACAGTTTGAAAAGCAGCGAGAGTAGCGGGGGCCTAGGGCATGAGCAAAGACTGATAGCTGTCTCCCCCCACCCCTTCCTCTGCTTCGTTTTTTAAAGCAAAAGACGGCCTGCCAAACAGGTAAAAGGCGGCCCTCCCTCCCCCACCTCCTGGATCTGCCCTATGTACCCAACCCCCCAGGCTGGTTTGCAGAATGCCCTTTGGCCTAGGGAGCAAACCATAACCAAAGGCAGAGGGAAAGAAGTTATCCCTTACAGGGAAAGGGGGAGTCCTAGGGATGACTAGGGTGACAGGGAGGACTCCCTAGGGTAGATTCCCTGTTCCTTCTGGCCAATTTCCTGAGTTTAGCTGATGGGAGCCTTGAATTTTTTTTTTTTCCCTTTCCTTCCTATTTTGACCCTGGGAAATCCCTCCCTCCACATATCCTTTTCAGCAGGAAGATGTTTTCAAGGTGAAGCAAAACTCACATTTTCTTTCTTTTATAGGTGCTGATTTTTTATTGTTTTTTTTTTTAAGAAAAATTTCACCGTGAAGTATTTTTGTTTTCTTTGAAAGAAAAAAAATGCTTTTGAAGAATTAGTTTCACCTACATCTCTTCCTGCATGCAAACAAAACTACCATTCTCGTATCAGTAGAAATTTCCAGGCCAATTCTTGTTGGCTAAGAACTCTGAGGAATTTTCACCGAAATTTCTAGATCACCCAGACACAAATAAGATAAAATATCCACACACCAGCCCATCTAGTTTGTGTTATTGCTGTTTAGTGGTGGCTCCTTGTTGGTTTTCAAATAAACAACCATTATTGAGATTACTCCACTGTAATCAAGTAAGGCAATAGAAAGGAACACCCACTCTAAAAAGTAAATAGTTGGGGGGAAAAAAAGCAAGCTGCATTTCCTACAAAGGCAGATAACCTGACTGGGAAGAAAGTACGTACACACATCTCTTTCAAAAATAATTAAATCTTCACAGTCTTATCAGGAAATTACTTTTATAGAAGACTAGAAATAAGTTTGTTTCACCAAAAACTCAGAGACAGCAGCTTTTCCTACACCTTCCCCATGTCTGATGAGCTAATTTAGACACAGGAACCAGTGACCCTACAGCCTTAGAGCACTTAAAAGGACAAATCTATTCCCTGAAAACATTTAAATGTAAAAATGCAACCTGTCAATGGAGGTAACTTTGTTTTCCTCTCAGTAAGGCTTAACTTTTGAACAAATATGACATTTATAGCAGCTTAGAAAGACCTAGAAATTGTCTTTAATCATTAAAACAACCCAAATAAAATAAACTGTGCTGGGAGTAATTCCCACAGCAGGATGAGAAAGCAGCTGAAAGGCTACTAGGAATTCAAAGAATACCTTGTATTTTCACACTACGACTTACAATTTGGTACCACTGTACAGAAGCCCCCAACTCAGGGTTTGCTATGGGGTTTTTTGCCCTATAGGACATTGTGGGATAAAATTTGTGTTGACCACTTAATGTCTTTCCTTCTGATGGTATCTCTCTGGAAGGTCTCAGCCTCCATACTGCTCATTCCCCAGCTCCTATAAGCTGAAACTATTGATTCTCTGAGAATTGGACACCAAATGTCCAAGCTGGAGGCTATTTTATCTAAAATTCAATGGGATGTTTGTTTTAATTTGTGCTTATTCCATCTTAAAGTCTTCCCACACTCAAGATCTGTAGACTTCAAATATATTCTCAGTTTGTAATTTGGTGACAGTCTGTAGCCAATATAGAAAGTCCTAGTCTATATGTAGTAGTCACTGTACTTGAACTTTCTTGTCTTGGCACTAATTAAAGAGTAGAAATTACAGACTTCCCCTGTGTGGGTGTCATACTTTTCACAGACTGATTTTTTTTTTTTCCTTTTTCTTTTTTAGGATAACTTACTGTCCCTGAGTTTTGCATTGCCCTCCAAAGAGGAAAGGACTCAGGCTCAGGAGCCAGTTGTTCAGCTTTTTGAGACTTTTAACTGAGAATATAGAGTAGTCTTTGGAATTATATACAAACATGAATTCAAGGATAACATGCCCCAATTTTTGCTTTGACCATATCTATGCTTCCAATAAAAAATGATCCACTGAGCCTACATCTGGCAACATTCAAGAAGGGAAGAGAGGGAGGTTGAGAGCAGCTCAAAGCATCTGTTTACTCCATCCAAATATATTTGGATGCAGGTATTCTCAGCCTCTGTCCTTCACATCAAGAGGAAAACCACAGATCATACACAGCAATTAGGTCTGAGACCATCCAGAACTATCTGAAACATTTATAGACAAAAGGAAAATTTCAAAAGGAGTAGGAATTAAAAGGTTAAGGAAAATAAATAGCTGAATTTCCATGAGAAATAATGATTTAAATTCACACAGTAAACATTTCACTGGTGTTTTGTTTTGCTTTGTGATTTATGGTCTATAGATGCAACTTTTTAGACTAAAGATAACAAGGATCTGAGATACATAATTTGGTGGCCCAAAAATTGCTGGGTTCAACTTTCTTTAGAATATCAACTGATCTTTGCTTTACTTTCTTAAATCTGGAACTTTTAATACTTAGTCTATAACAAGTTTGAAAAGTTTTTCTGTTATTTGAGAAGAATCTACCAGTGTTATACACAGAACCTGATTGGTCTTATCACAAAGTATTACCACAAAACACTGCACCCAATAAATGTATTTCTTCCAGGCAAAAACATTACAAGTGAAAATGTCAGCAAAACCATTCATTCTTGTTAACCCTTCTTCATTCTGGAATAAGTAGAAATGTATGGAACCAGAAATTTTAAACAGTGTTTTTAATTGAAAATAAAGCTAAAGCATGCTTTTCAACAGTGCAAATTTCCATAATTTTGATTTACTGCTCTCATCATTACAACACAGTACACCAGCATGGCCCTTACCAAGGGGTAGACCATTTGCATGTGGAACTACTTTGATTTTAAGTGCAAATATAGATAGTCACCTCTGATTGTCACTTGCAGTAGAAATTCTCCTGTTCTATACACAGGATGGCCTGAAACAGAAGTTTAGAGAGATGCTGAAAAAAGCATAAGGTAATAAAATCCAAGTGCCTGAGTTCTGGTACCAAAAAGCCCTGAAATAACTGTTATTTTTCACTTGGGGTGTTACAACTCTGACCCCCTCTTTCTCTTTTTGTTGGTTGTATTTACTGCTTGGTCACTATGATGAGTTAGACCATTAACTATCCTGCTACTAAGAGAAATGTTTTAATTGTTTTGAAAGCTTCAAGAATCATCTTCAGACCACTAGATAAGCAGGACCACAGTAAGAATCATCCTACTTTAAATGTTTGTGTGAGAGCACAGAAAGGACTTTTCCAATTGCAAACAAACAAACAAAAAAAAAAAACCAAAAACACATCCTTAAAAAAAAACACCCCATATTTCTTTTACTTCTCACAGGAGAGGCAGGTTTTAATTAGCAACCAATCAGATCTCATACCTCCATCTTTCTATTAAAAAAAAAAAAAGTTAAGTGCAACTACTCTTGGAAAAGGAATGTGGGTAGTGGAAAAAAAAAAGACACCCCACAAATAAGAGCTCCAGAAAATTACATTCTGGGCTCACAGAAACTTCTTGCTACCTCATTGTGTAACCATGTAACCTAACAAACTTTCACTGAATAACAGTTACACTTCCAGGTCTGAAATCTAGTGCATAAACTTAATGGCTCATTGTAATATTTATTATTCAACCTTTTGACATTTATTTGTAGCAGTTGAATTGAGGTACCGGTGCATTATTAGTATTGAAACAGTAAAGTGTTCCAGCTCTACCATAATAACTGAGTTTTACTTGAGTCTTTAGCCTGAAGTAGTCTGTGGTATGTAAACCAACCCTTCTCCCACCCCACCCCCACCCTACTTAAAAAAAAAAAAACCCGCAATGGGAAAAAAAGTAATCCGATTTCTGTCTTCAAAATGCGATAAACCAGGACTCCAAAGGGGGTGTAACACCATTAATGGACTTGTACAAGCCATCCTGTGCAGTTTACAACAAAAGGAAGGTAATATGGTTCAAGAAAATATCTTCCAAAACATTTTTATGAATTAAATTTCCTGAATTTGTGACTAGGTGGAAGAGGTATTGCAGAACCGCCCAGCTGCCATTTCCATACAGGATGGGCCTTGTGAGGAGGTTGGGAATCCTTAGTGGTGTTTAAGGAATACGCTGGCCACAGATCCCCATCCTTCCCAATAATGAGTGATGGTGGACAAGGAAAATTTGCCATGAAATTAAATGGCCTTTTCACTGCTGATGCTACATTGCTGGCTACCTTTTTGCGTCTGTTTAAAACTGTAAAGTCATCCAGTGTTCCTTCATGTGTCTCAGTTTTACCTGTAGGACGAGGGCTTCTAGCTGATTTCAAATTTGGTTTGACTGGCGGTGTCTGAAGGACTGGTCGTTTGCCCAATACTAATGTCCGGTAGTTTTTTCTCACCCTGGCACCAAATTTATATTCCCCATCCTCAGGTTTTGGAGAACCTAAAGTGCATGAGAGGCCCTGACTCTGAGCCAGTGGATTTAAGGAAGGCATTCCTTTCCCAGGGCATGCAAAACCTTCCTTGGCTGTGGTTAACAAGGCGTCCTCCTCTTTCTTCTCAGTCACACTGTCAAACTCACCCTTTGTATCATTGCACTCGCACTTTAGCTTATTTGTAATAAGATCAGGTTCATATTCTTCATTAGCACTACTGTCTTCTACTTTGATTTTAATATTGTGCAGAAATGGCAATGTCTTGTCGCCAGTGTCAGTGCAGGGATTCTCAGCTTTAGTTGCTGCTGCTGCTGTTGTTGCTGCTGCTGCTGCTGCTGCTGCTGCATCCACTTCAGGATCAGTTTGCGAAAAGGGCAAATCCGTAGCAAAATCAGGACAATGAGGGATTTTGGAATCTTTTCCTGAATTTGCTGCTGTTCCACAAGAATCACTATTTAAGAACCTAGCAGCTATTGTGCTGTTATCTGCACAGTGTGTAGTAGGAGTTGCTTGTAGGCATTTCCTAGCCTCTCGGAGTATTCTTTGTTGTGGAAATACATTGTTTGTCTTTGGGCTAGGTGAAGAGGCCCCCTCTACCAGGCAGTTAATTGTCAGGTCAGTTCTCTTTACAGTACTGGAAATTTCAGAGTGTGGGAATGCAATCTCAGATACCCTATCGTTTCTTATCTCTGGGAAACAACTCCCCATGCTGGCCGGGTAGTACACCGGAGACCCTTTGGGAGGCCAGCTCTGCTGATTCCACTCCTCTGGCGTCTCGGCTTTGACACTACTCTTGAGGTCGGAAAGTCGGCCGACATCCTCGAAAGCAGCGGGTTTGGTTGCAGCGGCGGCGGAGGCCAGATGGTACAAGAAGTTGGCCTGCGCCTGCACGCTAGGAGGCTTGCAGAAGCTGGTGCGCCTGAAACGGATGCTCTGCACTGACACTTGGCTGGAGCCGGAGCTGGAGTCTGACTCGGTGGACGAGTCCTCCTCCTCGGAGCTGATTTCACTGGAATCCGAGGCCCCGCTGCCCCCCTCTTCCTCCTCCTCCTCTTCCTCCTCCTCTCCTTCCTCCTCCTCTTCCTCTGAGGACACCGAATTGCTGGAGCTGGACAAACTGGAGCCAAAATCCGAATCGTTGGCTGCATGGTCGGAGTAGGAGCTGGACTCGGAGTCGCTGCTACAGCTCTCGGGAAAGCTGCCTAGATGGGGCTGCGGCCGGTGGTGGTGAGGGGGGTGGTGACCCGGCGGCGGCTGCTGGGCCCGATGGTGGTGGTGATGATGATGGTGGTGATGGTGGTGGTGGTGGTGCGGAGGCGGGCAGAAGCTGTTAACCAGATGAAACCTCTCCAAGCAAGTGGCTCCGGCAGCCGCCGCCGCCGCCGCCGCCGCCGCCGCCGCCGCCGCCGCCGCCGCCGCCTTGGCTTTGTAGGACCTGGGCAGCAGCAGCAGGCGCCGGGCGCCGGCGTGGGGCTCGAGCAAGCAGTCCTTGGCGCCCCTGCGCTTGCGCTTGCAGCGGTAGGTCAGGCTCACCGGGCCCCCAGCGCCGGTCGCCGCCTTGGGTTGGGGCCCTGCTGCTGACGCCTGGTAGTAGGCGGCGGCGGCGGCGGCGGCGGCGGCGGCGGCGGCAGCGGCGGCGGCGGCGGCGGCAGCCGGGTGCTTGCTGCACAGCAGGCTCCGAAAATAAGCGGGGTCCGAGTGGAAGGCGACGTAGTTTCCCTGGAGCGGGGCAGTTTCATAGTTCAAAGGGGGTTTGCAAGGCGAGCGCACGATGTCCGGGTAGTGCGAGCCCGGGTATTTGCTAAAAATCTGAGGTAGATGGGCGGCGGGGCGCGCGGCGGCGGCGCCCGGACGCTGGGACTGCGCGCTGATTGGCAGGGGCCGCGCGGCTCCGCTCAGGCCCCGCCAAAGTTGGTGCTTGTCCTTCCAAAAAGCCGGGCGGGGGTTGGCGGCGGCGGCGCGCTCTGGCGGCGGCGCCTTTGTGGCCAGGGCCCGACCGACCCTCCTGCGCTTGGTCTTGAGCACACGCTCGGTCTTGCAGGACGTGTAGAGCGCTTCCACGTCTTCCCGGGAGATGAGCGTGCATTTGGCCGCGTGGAAGGCGATACTGTTGATTGCTTTGAGTTTCCGCAGCTCCTCCAGGTCGCAGTGGTGCTTTTTCACTTTCAGATGATCCATGCGCTTGTGCACGGTCGTCCTCGGGATGTTTTTCAGCAGATCTGTGAAGACTTGGGAGAGAGCAAACATTTGCTTTCCTTTAATGATGAGGTAGCCGAGCCTCACGCCATCCACCTCTTCGAAACCTGACTTCAGGTCTCCCATCTCGGGCACTAAATGATCCCCACCATTTGCAGTAAATATATACGTGACGCATACATACACATGTATGTATGTTAATCCTCCGCCAGATGCTGCGTGTGTCTCAAGGCATCCTGCTAATAAAATAACAAAGACTGTTATTCCCGTCGAAGGGAGTGCCAAACTCTAGGCGAATTATTGGGGGGAGAAAAACCCCATGAAATTACACTGACTTGATTCTTGCTTTTTTTTTTTTTTTTTTTTTTTGGTTTTCTTTTTCTTTCTTTCTTTTTTTTTTCCCCCTAAAAAAAGAGGGAAAAAAACCATCCAGTTTCAGATCTGCCAGTGTGTTGGTCTCAGTCCTCGATGCGGATCAGTACCTAGCCCCTCTACTCCTTCCTTCTCCATTGGAGCACTATGATAATGGAATGTGAAGGGAGAAAGAGAAAAGAAATGCAGCTGCTATTCCCGCCGCTGCTTTAGCTACAAATAAAATGACAGAGTGAAGTGAGCTCGTCCGGAGACACCTTCATCAATTAATTCCCCTAAAGCCAACGCTGATTGGACACTCCTGACAGGTGATGCAATAAAAATTGATATTCCACCCCTTCCCCCCAAAATCTCCTACTAATTAGCATACCCTTATACTGCCACCTCCCCTCCCAAAGTAAATAATACAGCCGGTATATAAATCTTTCCATTAAACTATCGGAGCTCAGAAACAGCCTGACTCACAGACTTCATCAGAGGCAGTGTGAGTACGCTTTAAAAAAAAAAAAAAAAAAAAAAAAAAAAAAAAAAAAAAGCCACCGTATATTCCCCTTTAAAGAAATACTGCCTATTTTTTGCTTTATTTGCATTTTACCGATACAGCTATTATCGTTTCAAAAGAAAGCATTTTAAAAACATTATCAAGCCCAAATAGATATACCCCACCCCTCTTTTCTTTGGAAAATGAAGCTTAAGGGAAAACGTGCCAGAATACCCTGGTATTTCCCTCATGGGAGTGGGGAAGGAGACAGACTGGGAGCTCCAAAGTTAAACCGGGAGGGGAACCACC
The DNA here is from genome assembly GCA_026225945.1 of Cricetomys ansorgei. Classification (NCBI taxonomy): domain Eukaryota; kingdom Metazoa; phylum Chordata; class Mammalia; order Rodentia; family Nesomyidae; genus Cricetomys; species Cricetomys ansorgei. Next base: position 6,250,712 of record JAMJFZ010000451.1, on the reverse strand, counting down.
CCAGTGCACACTTACGTTTGCAATTTCTCTCGATTTTTTCCCCCACAACGCCCTTGTACAACCAGAAACAAAGTTATTTGACCAAGAAAGCAGTTCAAGGCTCCAGCTGAGGACATGTAACAATTCAAATGGATTTCGGTTCTCTGCTGGGGAGTGGGGTAAGGAGGAGGTAGTTTCATGTCAGACCCATAACAAAGCATAGATAAGCCAGAAATATGTACACTTTTCACGATGAACCAGACTGAACTAGAAGTGGGATTGTACGTTCTAGAGTGTCTAGCATATGCTTTAGCCAGGGTTCTCTCCTTCACAGACCAGAATTCCAGGGAACAGATTGCTTCCTTCTGCAGCAAAGGGAAGAAAATGTAAAGCCCCCAAGGTGCTTCCAGAAGTTTTAAATAAAATTAATGTAAAGAAAGTGCTGATGTAAGATGCAGAGCATTTCAGTGGCTGATGATGGTGTGGCTGATAGTTTGGATGAATCTCTCACTGCTCCCATATCTTCCCATGAAAGCCAGGCATCTGTTTTAACAAAATCACTTTGGATAAATACCAATCTGGTTTAACCTCTTCTTAGTCACTAGCATGGCTTGCTGTCGTTTTCAAGGATATCCAAAATATTGCCAAGTGAGAGCAAGGGTCTTTCCACTTGCATTTGCTGGTTTCCAGGGTGGTTGGTTGGCTGCCTTGCAAGATTCGGTAAATTCCTCTTTGGTGTTTGCAACTACAGCATAAATGCAACCCAGGATCTACATGTTTCCTTCTTCTTCCCAAAATAGACACATCTGTGAGGTTAAAGAATAAATGGGTATTTCTGAACCTGCAAGAAAAAAAAAGCACAATAATTTCTTTCTTCATATCCAGAAGTTCCAGTTTCCCCTGCTGTGGTCAGGCTAGCAGAAGCAGGGAAGACCCAAGAAAGAAAGCAAAAAACAAACAAACAAAAAAGTCTTAAAAAACAAACAGAAAACAGGAATCAGACATACACAAAGGTAGTTTGCTTGACAAGATGAAATCTCTGCCATGGTTCCCCACCCCCACCCTCATCTCCTTTGTAATTTTCCCAGGAATTTTGAAGAGAATTGGGAATTTCAAGAAGTACGTCCGGAAATTAAAGAAGTCTATTTAAGAGAGTCTGTAACTCAGGAGGTTGGGATTTGAAAAGTCAGCCCTGGACTACTGTTGCACTCAGCACAGATGTAATCGCCGCTCTTCAACTTAATCAATGTGTGTACAAACCGCGATGTCTAGTTCTTGCCTTTGAAATCTAAGGCTAGCATTTCCATCCAAGAAATCAGAGCTACAGCAAATTACATTTTTGTCCCTTGAATGAGAGAAGGATCATTGAATGGATCTCGTGATATTTCAGGCTTTAAACGTAACCGAGAGGCAGCAATGAACAATGCCTCGTCACAGCTAATACCATCCACCGACTTGGCTTTCTTTTGCATCTGGTTCTACCACACCGAGTTTTTCTCTTTCACTTTCACAGGAGGCAAAATGTACAAGCTTTAAGCAGATATCGAAGTTTCCAGGAAAAGCAAATGCTGGTGTTTGTTGTTTTAAAGTAGAATGACCAGAGCCTTTCCATTGCCAACGACAGTGTTTTAAAATTCCTCCTGGTGCACTTATATACTGCCAGCCCTCTCCCTCCCACCCCACCCCCGCCCATTCCCCTCCTCCAGCCATAGATTTAGACCAAAGAGTCAAACAGCCAAGAAATAGTAAACTAAAAAAAGATGTGGGCGAGGGGAGGTTTAAGAAGACATTACAAAAGGTTGGCTATGGCTTTTCTTTTTGGGGAGGGGGCAGGTAGTTTTAGTTGTTCCTGATTCTTATTTAGATTCATATTCTCTCTCTCTCTCTCTCTCTCTCTCTCTCTCTCTCTCTCTCCATTTCCCCTGCACATGGGAGCATGCTTTAGTAAACATTTCAAATTTACCTTCCTATCTTCTCTCTCCACCATTAAAACACTGGGAATATAGGTGTTTTTGAAAATTAGTACAATATTGAGTATTTTTTTTAAGGTATAAGCTGTTGGATCAATTAGGAAAAGATAAAGAATAAGGGATTTGGTGGATGTGTCTCTATGTACTACTTAGAAAGTGTATGTACACAGAGATGTACCTTTACATTTATATGCTTTAAATACTCCTAATACACATCTTTCTTTTTGTCTAATACATTCTTTTGTTCCTGTAACTTCCCCATCCTAGTGTGAGTGTGTTAAGACTCTAGCACTGGGGCTTGTGTACACACACACACACACACACACACACACACACAGAATGTGACAGACAGCTTTCTTGTGGCCATCAGCACACGTTGCATATCCGGGGTCTTCTTCAGGCACATTGGGGGTCGATCCCGATAAAAAGACCTAGCAGAGGCCCCTGAGCGCTCACACATGAAAGGCAGGGGACTTTAAGATGGATTTGCATGCACACCGGGGATTTCGATCAATAGCTACCAACATTTATGGCTTAGATTATTAATGCGAAAGCTGGCCAAAAGAATAGGGATGAAAAATTAAAAGTATCTGTTATCAATTATGCTTAAAGTTATGCAATAATTTACTTAGTTTGCCTGGATGTACAGATCCAGATGTATGAAGTACCATTCTTCAAAAGCCAGGGGGTTTCTTTGATAAATTTGTTGACCATGTCAGCCGCCTCTGCAATCAAAGATGAACCCAATTCAGATGATGGACTGTATTCAAATTCTTTTTAAGAAAGGATATATCAACTTCTACGCTTCTCAAACACATGTACATATGTGGGGGGATATGCTCAAATGAACATTTACATATACATACATCTCTGTAAGTCTAGGGAATGACTGTGAATTTAAGCACATATATATATGATATACATTGAGTTTGTTAATGAAATTTGACCATTTACTCAAAGAGGAATGCAAAATCTACACTATCCTAAAAAGTATTTTTGCTTTGAAAACAAAACTGCTTGCTAAAGAAAAATCCTCTGTAGCAATACATTTTCAAATGTATTCTAAATGTCCACTTATTTCTGCGTTTATTGTAAAAAAAAAAAAAAATCAGCACTTTCAATTTTTAAAGTGATGGGCTACGGAAGATCTGAACATTATTTGTCTTTACTTATCCCATATGAGGGTGCTAAATTCACCTTCAGATGCTCTATTTTGATTTATTTTCACTGTATTTTATGTTTAAATACCATAGCAATTCAGTCTGACCTCTTTCCTCTGGAGCGAAGTAATGCACAAGGCATTCACAGTCTTTTAAATGGTTAGCTGGGAAATGCAACAGCAATTTGCAGGAATAGTTTACTAATGGGGAAAGTTCTTTTGAAAATCTGAAGGAAAACCTAAGAGTACTTTTGCATTTCCACACTACAACTGTTATATAATTAAAGTATTGAAGGGCATTAAAATAATCCTTTTTCATCCAAGCTCTCTCATACATACATAATTTAAATGAGGATCACACACACCACGACCACCACCACCACTACCTAACTCTTCTCCATATACATTTGTTTTAGTGACTGCTGGGTACATTTTGTTCAAAGTGAATTCAGACAAAAAAGAGTAAGGAACATTACAATGGCCCCAACAATGTAAGTACAGTGGTTAGAAGAATAAAAGAAGTCTCTTATACTGTTAACTAACATTAGATGATGATGATGATGATGATGATGATAAATAAATGTCTAAAATAATAAAATCTCATATGGTTGAATTAGTTGAAGATATATAAGACAATATAATCTAAAGAGTTCTTTAGCTAAACTTATCTGATCTCACATGGAAAGAGAAGAACTAGCTAAAATGATGCATAAACTAAAACTTAGAATATTTTCTTTAAATTATTTTTTTCTTCCTTTTTTTCCTTTTCTTTTTTTTCTCATTCAAATATATTAAATATATCAGGGCAAGTCTCCCAATGGGTCCATCCTTCTGTTCTTAGACATTTAAAAATCCTGTCTTTAACAGAAGTTTGGGACACAGAGTATATGCCATGTTGTCTATTGACCCATAATCAAAATGCAGTGACCTTCTACCCTTTTTTTGCCCCCTGACCCATCTTGAATTCAATGCAGCCTTTATAAATTTGCAAATCCTTGGAGGTAAAGGGGTTTTTGTGAGGCTTTGTTCTGAAAAAGCCCTAAGAGTGTGCTTTCTAAATTAGACAAAGGTAAAGCTGGAAACCTTAGTGGATGAGATTTTATGAAGGTGAGCAATAGGCAACTCTTCAGATATGAATATTGCAAGCTAAACAAAACAGTTGCAAGCACAGGAGACAAGGAGGTTACAGATTGTACAGAGTGTGGTACAAATCTCTTCCATGATGTAAGAAATGGTTAGGCCATAGTCTTCCTTCTTCTCTCATCTCAATGGCTGTGGGGGACCCTAGTGACCAAGGAGAATAGGGGGGTTCACAGAGAGGAGGGAAGAAAGGTGGGGGAGGAGTGAGACCTGATTTGAATCTGCAGGCACATTCCCTTATCTCTCCTGCTATCAGCCAGTTTAAAGGACACCATAATTATGATGGTGATAAGACAATGCCTGCTTATGTGTGCTGAATAAATAAAGAATGTTTACAGCTGAAGAATCTTTTAATTCCAATTAAATGCTATCAAAGAAAAGCCACTTTTCCCGCTGCAACTGCCTTTCCCCTCAATTATCTTGTTTTGTTGCAATATTTTCCTATGAGACACAAGAGCCTTTCACAATTGATCCTGAACATAGGGGACAAACTCACAGAAAGTAGAGTTCAATCTTCTCCTATTAAATAATACACAGATCTCAAGGACCAACATTTATTGGAGTTACCCAAGTTTTTGTTTATTTTACAGGAAGGCCAAATGTGAAGAAACTGAAGTGAGATACCAAGTGTTGAGGCCTACCACACTAAAATCTTGAGCACCCAGGAGAGAAAGGAAAGAGAAGACAGAAGCAGTGTGATGGTCCCTGGAAAGGGAATCCTCTGGTTCTGTTCCCCTGGCTTCAGCCCAAACCCTCCTAGGAGCACTGGAGCCAATCATCGTCTTCCATTTCAGCTACTGGGAACACACAAAAAAGCGGGAGATTAAAAAAAAAAAAAAATCACAAGTTTGACTTTATGGATATGTATCATTTCATATTCATAACATCAGCAAATCACACCATGATCAGATTTAAACATGGTCTGAGCACTCATACCCGTCAGGATAGTTACTAAAGACTGCTAGGCAGAAATTTGCTTCTTATTTTGTGATTATAGGATAAAAAACCAAGTCTGTTAACTTAGAAAAGCTCACTTTTCAAAACCTGAGAGCAATTTTACACTAGTAAATTCTTCTAAAATTGTCCCACAACATTTTAATTCAAACTTTTGTCTCCTTCCTTTCTCTGTGGTAGTACCTTGTTTGTTTTTAAAAACACGTGGCACAGGACATATTATGGAAAATGCACCCATTCTGTTAAATGCCTATACAAACTTGCCCTTTACTCCATCTAAGTAATGCTTTGCTGAGCAGAAGCCGTACAACAACAAAAATACACTTTCCTCCAAGTATTTAAATTTTTTAAAAAAGCAAACAGTATTTGGTGAGGTAGTACAAAAAATCAATCGTAAAAAACTTCAAGGTATTTCTAAGTTTTCTGGAGAGTTGCAGGCCCCTTCCCTTTTGAAAGTTTAGAGCTCCAATACCCTCAATTCTACTGGCAGAATTAGGTGGACTTAGAGGGTCCCAAACGTGACCGATTCACTAAGGCGGGGGACTACAGCGTGCAGCAACGTGCTCCGCAACTTAATCCTACGCTAAAAGAGGGCAGAGAGCGAAAAGGAATGGAATACAAACTCTCCTGACGTTCCTAGTTACTTTCAAGGTGGACTGTGTATTTTAAGGCGGATGGGAGCGTCTGGTTTTTTGGAGGAAAAAGAAGAGAAGGTAAGTGTTTGTCCTCGTAGAGAAACAATGAAAGAACAAAGGGGACCACTTCCCCATCTGAACATTTTCTGATTCTCTCTGGGTTTTCAAGCCTACAGCTTGCACTGGGATTCGCCTTACTCTATCTTAAGTAGTAGGTTGCTAAAGTTGTTGAACTGAGAATGAAAGAAAAGTTGAGAGAAGTGGAAATAGGTTAAATAATAATAAAGGCTTGCGGTGGCGAATCTGCACTGCGCCAGGCGCGGCAACTTGCAGAAGTTGGAAAACGCGTGAAGGCACAGCCCAGGAAATCACCTTTGCATACTAGGTCTGGAACTCAGTATTTTTTTTTTTAAAGCCTTTTTTGTTGTTTGAAGGGATCTTGGCACACAGACTGTGCAGTGGGCACTGTTCTATGGGAAGAGAGTGGTGTTGGACTTGGGTCTAGAGCTGATCTTCATCGCTATCCTAAACATAGTACTTTAAAAGAAAAGGGGATCCGGTTATTGACGCTACTGCTCGCTCATAGAAGACATGACAGCGGTGGTTGAGGGAGGAGAGGGACAGCATTTAAATATATTTGCTTTGGGGGTGCTCTGGTTATTGGCAAGTGTGCTTTTGTGGGTCTGTGACCGACTGGGCGCTCTCTGCATTCTATATAAATGGTTCCGTGTGTGTGTGTGTGTGTGTGTGTGTGTGTGTGTGTGCGCGCGCGCGCGCGCGTGAGCCCCAAAGACGTACGTGAAACATGGTTTTTTTTTTTTTTACTGCCCCCCAAGCGGCGACCAAACCCCCACCCACCCCACCTCAAAATGCGTATATTACCTGCCCTGTTACAGTGACACATGTTTATGTTTATAGTCCTGGTTTGTAGTAGTGTCAAGAGCCGCGGCGAGCAGGGGGGAGGAGAGCGGGAGGGAGGAGTAAATGCAACCGCCCCCACTTGTTGTTAAAGCAAATTTACTGCGTTCTTGCCAGTCCCGCGCGGGGGGCAGGGATGAGTTCAGGGGAAGGAGAGAGTTGGGCTGTGTCGGCGGAGGAGGGGGTGGGGTGCGCCGAGAGCCTGAAGGCGGCTCCCCCCCACCTCTCTCTCCCCTCTCTCTCCCTCCAGCAGCCCGGTCAAAAGGGGAGCACGCTGGCGCGATGGAAAACAAAAAGGTTCCTCCCGCTTGCTGCGTTCACGTGGGGGGGCTCTGCGCGCGGGGCTCCAGGGCCCTGACCTCTGACCTCGGCTCCTCTCAGCGATCTCCCGGTGCGGCGCGGCCACTTTTTACCCAGGATGCCACGCGCGGGCGGCGCTCGTGTCGAGCCCCAGTCCTTCCTAATCCTCCATTCCGGGACTCGCAGCCCCTCCCCCTGCGCCGCCAGCCCCGCGGGAGGATTCTCCGCCGGGGAACCCCCCCCCGCCCCGCCCCGCCTCGCCCCCACCCGGGTCCTTAGCTGAGGAAACTGCGGCCGGGGTCGGGCTGGTGTGCTCGGCGCTGTGGGGCCGCGGGGGGCGGGGAGGGTCCGCGGCGGCGGGAGGAGGCCGGCCTGCGGCCCTGCCGAGGCCTGGACCTGTTGACTGCCATTGGTCCGCTCGGCCCGCGCCCTCTCCCTGCCCGCGCCGCCCCAACCCTTCCGCAGAATCTGGGGGAGGAAACGGGGTGGCTCCGATCCCCGCCTCCCTTCAACTTTTTTTTTCCCCCTCTTGGGGGGACGGGAGGGTGAGGCCGGTCTGCGAACTCCTCGGCAACCCCGGCTTTCCTCGGAAAGTATCGTCACGCGCGGTTCGCCGCCCCCCTCGGCCCCCGCTATTTAAGTCTTCGCCCCTGGCGGCCGAGGCGCCGCCGCGAGCCCGCGGGCCTGCGTCCCCGCCGGCGGGCTGCCGTCTGCCGGGAAGCTCCCTGGTCCTGTGCTTCCTCCCCAGGCCCCGGAGGTGTCGGATGAAGCCTCCGACGCCGTGTGCTACTGGGCACATCCTCTCCTCCGGAGGCACGGGCTGGAGAGTTTAAAACAACTATTGAAAGGAGGAAATAAAATGAGAGTTCATTCTTTGGCTGGATTTTAGACGAACTACGCGCCTCAGATTTCGTTTTTCCTTAATCCGGGGGAGTGCAGTTACGGCTAAATTAAGGTGGTGACCGATGGGCGGTATTTCCCTCCAGATCTGGGTTTCTGGAGGAGATCTCCGGAGGAGACCTTTATCCGGAAGGAAACAGTAACTCAGCGTTATGCTGGCAGGGAGACTTCAGGACCACTTCGGGAAACCAAGGGACAGAGGAAAAATACGTTTAGAAAATGGGAGGAAGGGGCAGCCGCTAGCGCTGGGTCACCAGGGGAAGGCCCGCCAGGGAGGTGGCGAGCCGGAAGGCCGGGGCTGCTGCGGAGGACGCGGCGCCCGGCTCCGCAGGGCTGCCATTGTTCGGCCCAGGGCCGAGGCCCGCGGCCCGCGCGCTTTTCCCGGGGGAGGGGTCGGGGCCGGTCCACTCCGGCCTGCCGCCCGGGGCGCCGCCAAGAGCCCGAGCCCGCCGGGCGGCCGGATTATGACCCTCCGTGGCCTGCACGGGGCTCCCCCGCCGTAGACCTCGTAGGAAGGAGCTTTCGAAACGTGCAGCTAAAAGCGAAGACGTTAGGCCTGCCTGCAGCTCACATGGCAGAAGGGGAAGCCGCATCGATGTTTATAAAGTCATCACTAGATAAGGGGCCACCCCCCCCGGAATGGGAAATTAGAGCAGATTATATAATATTTAAAATATCTTTAAATGTACGGATTCGAAAATGAATGTCAGGGTTCAAAGCAGTTCGGAAAAGCACGTTTTTCGGTCCTTATTTGTTACTCCTTAGCTCTTTGTTGTGTACCAGAAGTCTGGTTTTAAAAAGAAGGGCTGAGCAAGCTCTAACAAAAAGGGGCTTGGTTTGTTAAGGTAAAAAGTATTTCCAAAATAACAGGGAATTTCAAAAGGGAAAAACGTCCATTATGACTTTAAACCACGTTTTGGAAACAATAAATTGCAACCCTATCTCCGAGTCTGTTTTCCGTTGTGAGGCATGTGGGAAAAATTTCTTTTGGCAAACGTCAGTTTTTAAAAAATGAAGATTTCCAACAAGTGATACTGGTCTTGTAGACAAGACCAAAGTAATGGTGCGTGAGGGCTTGTGAAGAAATAACTTTAGTCCTGTGGCCCAAAGCTTACTAGGAAAAGAGTAATTTGGATTTAGGATTTATAATTGACTTTACGGAAATTCTTTCTAAAATACTCATTACGAGTCTGCGTATTATGCAGCACTGTTTCCCAAGGTGGATTTAAAAAAACCAATTAGAATTGATCTCTGATGGAATATTATATTTACACGTCATCATGAAAACATCATTTGGCAAGAGTTTTGAATTAGAAAAAGAAGTTAACAGATGATGTCGTAAATAGCTTGTTTGAAAAGACCCCTTAAGAGTCAGTTAAAGGTAGTGAAGGTTGTGATTTTGCATTTGAAATGCTATAGAAGTAGTTTGCATTTGAACACTTTCCTTTTACAGGTCCTCTTTCTAAAGCTGCATTTCCTCCTGGAAATCAGTCAGTTATTTCGAGGCTCAGGGAGAAATTTTATGTGAGAAGTCATTTGAAGCATAACTATGGGAAGGTTCGAAGAGAAAATGGAGGTTGAAAATTAAGCATTTTCAGTCTGTTCATTCCGTTTTACAATCATCCCCCTATTCAACTTACATTTTTTTATTTATAAGTCTTTGAGTATTTAGAATAGCTTTGCAAGTTTATCTCTTGGTAGGTAGTTGATAGCAGAGGATGGTTCTTCTTAACATCTTTTACTATGTCAGGTGTTTTTGTTTCATTTAAAGTAAAAGAAAAAATAAGTCGGATATACTTGTGAGAAAAACAACAAATGGGCAAGAAACAAGAAGTAAGAGTGGGGGTGGGGACGGAGAGGGACAAGTAGCATTCTTGGTCAGTCTTTGTGAAACCTCTCTTTAATATTATGTCATTATATTACCCCCTCTGCTTGTGCCAAAGATGATTGCTTTTTTAATTGGGCTAAAGTGCCACCATATAAAAATTACCTACATTCTGGCTGGCAATTCCACAGTAAAGTAAGACTGACAAAAAGATCTGAGGCTTGTGTGATTAATTCGCCAGGAATGTTAAGCTTCATAAGATTCACCCTATGGGGTCATGTTGGTCCTTGGCACTGTTACTGTACAATGGCAAATACACACATTATAGATTTTAAAAATCTTAGATGGCTAGACAAACAGTTTATTAATTGAAGGAATAAAAATGAATTTGTCAAACTTTTTCTTTCTGGGACACAATGCACTTAATTAACATATTCGTGGGCTTGTTTCTGGATTTGGGCAGCAGTGGCCCCTTTCACAGAGGAAAACATTTAAATCTTAAAAAGTGACCTTTTTTGGCCCAAATACTATTTAGCAATTCAGCTTAATTTGTTCTTTTCTTCTCTTTCTTTTTTTTTTTCAGTTCCAGATATGTTTCATTTCTTTTAAAGGACTCTTCCATTTCCAAAACTGATTTTCCTCTTTGCATGTTGAGAATCTTTCACTTACATAATCGTATTGTGTCCTATAAACAGACAGCAGAATATGTCACTTTAATCACACTTTAATTATAACAGAGATGCAAATCCTCAATGTCAGTAAAAAACAGAAAAAGGACCTTGCACAATATTGATGACACCCTGAAAAGTCAGTGTTAAGTGTTGCTGCGTCACAGGAAAAAGTACAACTCTGAATGTTTAAGGGTTGTGTAACATCCACAAGATCTAAAGGCATTCTAAAGATACCACTTTTTTTTTCTATTGGACATTATGTAGTGTTTTACCCCCCCAAATGTAAAAATGTAAGTGCATTACATTTTTATAATATTAATTTTATAGTAAAAGAAACAGTTCCAAAGCCAAACACAAGGCAAAGCAAAGTCTTAGAGAAAATATTAGCTCTTGAGTTTTAAAAATATCTTGAATTTAGATAACATAAGATTTAAATTTGAGAATCAGCTCACGTCCCGAAAGTTAAATGCATCTAAAAATATTAATTATAATTGATTCTAAGAGATTTTTGCAAATATAGTTATGACTTTTATGTGAAAAAGTGGCTAGTTAAATGTAGACAATTCTGGTAAATACAAACTCTAACTGACTAGAAAGAAGAAATAGTGCACATCTTCCTTCATATCTAGATTAAAAAACAAAAAAGACAGGAAAACAGAAGGGGACTGTTTGGGAAGGGGAAGATGACCGGGGGGGGAGGGGCAGAGGGGACTAGAGAAGGTAATGGGGTAGTAAATATGATGAAAGCAAGTACATGTTATACATTCATGAATATATCATAATGAAACCCCATTATTCTGTACAGTTAATGTATACAAATAAAAATTTAAAAACCCTCTTTTCACATCTAGTGGATTCATTTTAACTATTGAAAATCTTTGAAGATACTGACTTATTAGAAAAATTCTGTTATTCATTTGAAATTTTAGTTTACATATGCAAAATAAAGGCTTGCTTTATTCTGAAGAATAAATTTCAGACTGCACTCATCTTTTCCAGCACCAATGTTGTATATGAAACAAATGGCCCTGTAGGCCTTCTACTTCCAGGGAACTTAGGAAGTACTATGGTAAGAAAAAAATCATCTAGGAAGACTAACATGGCTCATTAAATGGAATCTTGCAAAAGCCATTAACAGAATTTCAACTGAAGATATAATTGAAAAGAATACCCTTTAATGAAATTTGAATATGATACATATGGGTGCCATGTGTAAGGTTTGCATTTATAAAGACACAAGAGCCACTTTTGAAAAAAAAAAAACCAGTTTCAAAATACTTATTTTAATTAAAATAGTATAAATATATATAGCTTATGATAAACTTTTTACAAGAAAGGTAAAATCTTAGGTACCAAATAAAAAAACAAACTTTAACACAAATTTTATCTGAAAGTTTATGTGGATCATAAGAAATTGGATTTTTTTTTTTTTTTAGTTTTCCAGCTAATTTAGTTGGAAACAAGGTTGTATTTAATGAAGTTTTATAATAAATGAGTTTCAATTGTTTTGTTTAGAAGATTAGTATAAGGGTAATATAGCGTTTAAAATGCTTCCTCAAATTCAAGAAGCTAGCTAAAGAAAGTATATTGTGTTACCATTATGGAAATATTCCCAATTATATAGAAATACACCTTGGTTTTTATGCCTTATTACAGAAAAGAACCTTAGTCTGTTATTCTAGTAGACTGGATCTACATAAGCAGAAGGCAAATAAAACTGTAATTTAAAAAGGAGATAAATAAGAACGAGGATAACCCGTGAACCAAATTCAATTTTAAGTATTTCTTTCATAGACTCTACTTAGGTAAATGATTATGAAAAAGCAAATTTGAAAAGTTGGTGTTTAGGTTAGGACTAAAGAAAATTATAAGAAGATATATTACCCATGGAGTGAAAATACATTTTCCCATTATAGTAGGGTTAGAGGTTACATCATAAAATACTTTACTTGAGTTTTTTGTGGTTTGCCTCAGATGATTAGTTTAGAGAAAATAGATGAGCCAGTATCATGTTAGACACTATTATGTGAAGAATATTCGAGACAACTTTCGTTCTTCTCTACAGGTGCAAGATGTACATGGATATTTGGGGAATACGGGATTGGATTTAAATGGTAATATTAATAATGAAATCCTTTTCTAGAAAGATATTCTATCAATCACATGGCAATTTAATTTCTGTATCATTATGTTTTAAAAATGAGCTAGAACTTTAGCAATTAAGGCAATTACAAGTTTTACCATTCTGAGACCCGAGGATTAGCATGTGTAGCTTAGTATTTTTATTATATGTATATATGCAGTATGTAGCTATACATATCTCATGAAGGACAATTTTCTTACTGCTATGTTCCCTACATTCGAGAGTTCCTGGTACACAGTGAATGTTCAGTAAATACTTACTGAGTGAATAGCTGTGCAGATTTGAGCTATTTTATTGTCTGCTATTCTTCCTTTGTACTTGATATATTATAGAAATATACCACATATTGTACTTTAGACATACAAGACAAAAAACTCAGTATCTGGTATATGAGTTAAAATGAAATGACCTACTCATCCCCACTGTTTTTCCCTATTTTCATGACTCACCATTATAGAATTTTAAAAATCAGTTTTAAATAATTTGAATTCTAGTGTTTCAACCTATACCATTTATATGTCTATCATAAAATTACTGTTTCAAATACTATTATTTATATAGAAACCTTTTCTAAATTGTGCGTCTTTCCTATTTTTTTCTTTTGCTCATGTTCACTTTCCCCATTTTTTTTTTTTTTTGTAAATTTCAAAACTTCATACAAATGACAATTTTTTTTTTTTGTCTTTAGAAGAGCAAGTATTTACCTACATTTATTAGGTGTTATGGAGTGAGGGAAGGTACTTATCCTTATTTACATACAAATTAATTCAATCCTAAGAACTAAGCTTCAATGCATTGAAAATAAAATGAATGTATTTTTAAATAATTTAGTGCATTAAGGCTAGACTGCAGTGTTTGGGAAGTTCCACATTGATTTGAACTCAGAATTACTCTACATTAGGAGGAAGATCGAGAATTAGACATTGAACTGATCTCCTTTGTAAAAGGGTAAAGATAAAATATTCTGGACAGGTAAGCTAAACATACTTCTGTTTGAAGGCTGCTTCAGCTTCATACACTCCAGTTATGTGAAGAGCACCATGAGAGGTTCAGAAATTTATTATTACCATATTCTTTTAAAAATGCCATTTTACTAATCTGTAGTCACCATTTCTAAATGTATTAACATTAAAAGAAAATTCTCAGTTTTGTATCCCTTTAAAAGTACATTTTCTCCCTATCATTATCTTTGGTAAATTCCCCATGAATGTAGATATCTCACATAGCTTTTGAAACATCTGAATATATTTGTCAATAGATGTGCTGTATCTATTACTAGTCTTAGACTTTTAGTAATCATTTTGAAATAGGAAAAACAGCCACGTTACCCTTTTTGAATACTTTTAAACTAAAATTATTATATTTTCTGGGGACTACCTAGAACTTGTGGTCCTGTCTTCTAGCATTGTGTTAAGTGCATTTTCCAGACCATACTATATTGTTAATTCCTAATAAGCCCCTTTTGTACCTCTAAGTAATTAACTGAATGCCACGATGTTGTCTTGAAACTATGTCATTTAACAGTCTATCCATAATTCCTATTTCATACTAATCTTTACTGACTGAACACTTCTTGCTAAAAATCAAAACTGGGCAGCACATTCTTAGGGGGTTATCCTGTGGCTAGAACCTGGGTTCCTGAGTACTGTAGCTGCATTTTCCAGATCACCCCATTAGGCTGCTAATGCCTCCTGTAATTTGTATACCTACCAAGCTGTAATGTAGTCTTGGGGCTCCCGCTCATAATGTAACCCAAACACAAGCTTTGGACCTGTCTGTGGTGCACTTTCATGTGTCACGGGGGCCACGGTGGTGAGTAAGTGGGCGGCAGATCTGGTAACACTTCCACCGGGTGAACTTTGGGCAGGATCCAGGTCGTGGATTTAATGGGTAGCAAAGCCGCGACCGCACTGTGAAGTTAGCGTGGCCAACTGCAGGAAGCCATGCTTCATTACACCCTTCATGGAAGCTGGCACCCTCTCCCCACCATTGTTACCCGCGGGCCAGCTCTCGAGGCACAGGCCTTCAGGTAGGTTCCCAGTGCCGCGTGACGCCCCGGGGACGCCCCTCGGCGACTCCGGCCCCCCGCCCGCAGCCTTTTCCCCACGCGCGCCCCGGGGCCCTCGAGACCAGGGCGGCCCAACGTCCCGACCCGCGCGAGCCCCTGAGCCCTCGGGCAGACTCACTCCGGCCGCGCCGAGCAGCCGGCTCCGCACGTCCCCCACCTCCGCACACCTCGGCGCCGCCGAGCGGTGCGGGGGAGGGGAAACCCTGGAGGTAGGCCGGGGCCGGGGACGCGGCGGCGCGCACGCAGGCCTCGCCTCTCCGGGCCGCCTCTTTCACGCCGGCCGCAGGGCGGGCGGGCGCGCACGCCGGGTGACGCTCGGAGGAGGAAGCGCGGCCCCTTCCCCTCCCTCGCCGCCCCGGGCCCAGCGGGAGCCCCCCAGTGCGCCTGTGCGGAGGCCTGCTTGATTATGTGTGCCCTCCTCGGGCGGCGGCGTTAGCGGCCGGGTGGAGGTGGGGAGGGAGGACGCCGCGGAGGAGGAGGAGGCGGCGGTGGCGGGAGGTGGGGGGGAGTCAGCAAGGACATGGCTCCTGACTCCTGTGCGGAACGTGAGTGACTGAGCGGCAAAGCCCGAGTGAGCGAGCGGCCGGGCGGGCGGGCTGGGCCGGGCCGGGGCCTGGCGGGCGGGCGCGGGGCTGCGTGCGGGGAGCTCTCCTGGCTTGCTTGTGTTTGTTAATGGTGCCCCCAACTCCCTCTTAGATGGTCTCTAGCGACCGGCCCGTGTCACTGGAGGACGAGGTCTCCCATAGTATGAAGGAAATGATTGGAGGCTGTTGCGTTTGCTCAGACGAGAGAGGCTGGGCCGAGAACCCGCTGGTTTATTGCGACGGGCACGGCTGCAGCGTCGCGGTACATCAAGGTAAACACCCAACCGCCCGCCGGGCCGAACCGGCCCGCTCCCAACCGTCACCGCTCCCCCACCCCCCTCGGCGGCAACTGCCACCGCCGCCCCTCCCCCGACCCGCCCGCCGCCCCGCCCCGCCCCGTGCGCAGGCCGCGGGAGCCCGGCGTGGTGGCCGCGGGCGCGGGCCGTGCCTCGCCTCCGCCTGTGGGAGAAAGTGCGTGTGGCCCGGGCTGTCATGTGATTCCGCGCTCACTCAAGTGTCATTCGGAGGCTCCCTGCGTCGGGCCGGGTCTGCGGAGCCCGCGGCGGCCGCGTCCTGCGGCCTGGGTGGGGCGGGAGCGTGCGAGCCTCGCTGGAGTCCCCGTGACGGCGGGGCGGCTCTCCCGGCCAGCTCCCGTCTGCCGCAGTGTGGTTGGAGGCTGTGGTGTGGGGCAGCCTGCCTCTTGGGTGGAGGGAGACAGGTCGGGCGGGCCCCGCTGCACCCCTCGCTCTAGCAGGGGTCCCTGCTGCTGTCGGCCGCCAGGTGCTCCTGCAGAGTGGAAGGTGTCTGTGAGAGAGTATCTAGGCTGAGCTCACCTGGGCTGGTGGAGAAAGCTGGTCAGTGTGGCTGCAGCACAGACCCGATGACTCCAGAGAAGAGGCGGTGCCCAAGGGAGATTCCCAGCTTATTTTTGGGTATTATTATATTAAGTAAATGCCTTGGATAGCTCCCTCAATCACACACCCTCCCCCACCCTCCCAAAAAAAGAAAGGGGTGGGGTGAGGAACTCCTTAAGATATCTTTCTGGCTATTGAAAATTCTGACTGTCCATTTTACGTGGTAAGGAGATCTAGGACAAAAGAGTAGATAATATATTTGGTAGTCACTGTGTAGTCATCAGCCTATCCACACTTCCTATTTCTGATGCTAACACTGAGTGGTGAAAGTTTTTGTTTCTTAGACAGGGTCTTGCTATGTAGCCCAGGCAGGACCCAGACATGCAGCAGTCCTGCTTTATTCTCAAGTTGGGGAATTACAGGTGTGAGCCTAAGGAAGTTGTTTTGTAATGCATGCAATAGAAAGCATCCTACCAGAGGGGGAGGGGGAGGAAGGAAGTAACTTGGGAACATAAGGTGCCACAGGTACATTTTTTCTATTTTTATTTTTTCGAAGCAGAGCCTCATTATGTAGCTCTTGTTGATCTGGACCAAGTTGGCCTCAAACTTAGAGATCTGCCTGCTTCTGCCTCCAGAGTGCTGGGATTAAAGGAATGTACTTTCATGCCCTGATTTTTGAGATGGGGTTAAAGTTGTGTACCAGATTTTTGAAGAGGGTCTCAAGTAGCCCAGGCTGACCTTGAATTACAGATTTTCATGATTTCACCTTCCCTGTGCTGAGATTTCAAGCATGCACTACTACTATTCCTGGGTTACCCTGTCCTGAGGATGAAACCCAGGGCTTCATTGTATGATAGGCAAGCACTCTGCTAGCTGAGCCAAATCCGAGCCCCCAAAGTGCATTCATTAAAGAATTAAGAATTATACCTGGGAGGGGGACATTCAGATAAGTGGTGATATTGAGAGAGTAGAGTGACTTAAACTGGAGCATTTGGTTATTGCTGGTTTCTCCTAAAGGAGAAAGTTACACATTGTCCTTAATACCAATTCTTAGTCTTTTGGCTAAGATCAAGTCCAAAAAGGACTTGACGTATGTCAAGACGTATGTCAGACCTACGTAATTTGTTACTTTTCATTGGCATTTGTAGGTGTGTGTGTATGTGTGTATGCATTATGATCTTTAGTTGACATACAAAATAATGGTTATGACATTCTTACATATATCTTGTTACACGTCGCTCGAATATATTTTCCCACTACCTTTTCCCCCTCTGCTTTTCTGTCTGGGGGTAGGGCATGGATGATAAATTAATTTTTGTTATGTAATCTGTCATATAGAAAATGTATATCTAAATCTCAACTTTTTTCTTCTAGAAGTGCTTCCAAATAAAAATGTGTGTTTGGACTCTATGCTGTTTCTTTTTCTTTTTTCTTTTTTGATACAGGGTCTCATATTACACAGGCTGACCTCAAAGTTTGTATGTTGAGGAAGCAGACCTTGAACTCCAGATCCTTCTGTGTCTACCTCCCAAGTGTTGAGATTACAGATGTGTACTATCATTCTCAGTCACTGCTGTTTTTTGACTGATAAGACATTTTTACTAAGCCATAAAAAATATTAGCTTAGATGTGGTGGCTTATTCCTGTAATCACAACTCTTGGGAGGGTAAGGCAGGAGCATCCTTTTGAGTTTGAGGCCAGCCTGGACTATAAATCTGAGACCCTATCTAACAAAACAGCTAAGTATATAGTTCAGTTGGTAGATAGCACACACAAGGCCCTGGGTTTAAACTAGTGTGGGATACACCTGGCATGATGGCACATACTTGTAATCCCAGACTCTATGGGGTCAAAACCTCAAGTCTATCCTAGGGGTTGCATAGTAAGTTTAAGGCCAACCTGTGGTATATGGCACTCTTGTCTCAAAAAGTTTAGCTTTTATATTTAAAAAGTTCTGTTTTTATTTTATTGTTTCCCAATATTTTAAGACATTTTTAAGTTTCTATTGAGTAAAATGGAAGTTGAATGTATTAAATTCTCAGAAAAATTTAAAATCTCATCAAATTAAATATGAACATTAAAACCAACTTTTGCAGCTAGTGAGATGGCTTAGTGGGTAAAAGGCACCTGCCACCAAGCCTGACCAGAATTTGGCCCTGAGACTCATGGTGAAGGAGAACCACCTGCTTAAAATTGTCCTCTGACCCCTACTGCTCACCTTGGCACACTGGTACCCCACAACATACACAGAATAAATGTTAAAAACATTTTTAAAAAATGGTTTATTTTTTATGTGTATGTGTGAGGGTGTCATCACTTGGAGCTAGATTACAGATAGTTGTGAGCTGCCATGTGGGTGCTAGGAATTGAACCCAAGTACTCTGGAAGAGCAGCCAGTGCTTTTAACCACTGAGCCATCTCTCCAGCTCCTAAAAACATTTTTTTAAAGTTGCTAAACAAAACAAGCCTTTTTTTCCTCTTGTGTTTTTATACTGAGGATCAGACTAAAGACTTTGTGCATGCTAGACAATTTTTTTTTTTTTTAAAAACCATTGAGCTGCTTCAGTAGCCCTGTCCTTGGATTTTGTAGTCAGCATCTCACTATGAAACTCAGTCTGGCCTGAACTTGAGGTCATCCTGTTTGAACTTCATGAATGCAATTGTGTGCCACCATGCCCAACTTAAAAACAATAACCTCATTCCCATGTAAACAAGGAGACTGGGTCAGTGAGGTTAAGGCGCTTGCTGCCAAGCCTGATGACAGTGGGAGGACTGAACTGACTCTTCAAAGTTGACTTCCACATATGTATGTGGTAGAAACTCACAAAATAAAATGTGATATAAAAATGTTTTTAAAAAATAAGGCTGTGAATTGGGTATGTCAGACTGAGAATTCTATGGAAGTATGCACATTATATGAGGATTTTAATGACAGTTGTACTGAGTTACAGTTACATACTATGCAGTTCACCTGTTGGGTATAATCCAGTAGCTTTTGGCATAGTCAGCGTTGTACAAACACAACCACTGTCTGTTTAGATTCTTTTCTTCACACTGATAAAAACCTTGGTCCATTACCCCTGATTCCCACGTATCTAGGTAACTCAGCTTTGTGTATACATTTAGCTATTGCACATCATTTCTTTTAGGTGCTGGGGATTGGACTCAGGCCCTTGAACATGCTGTGCAAGTGCTCTGTCATAAACTATAGATCACTTTACTCTTTCGAGACAGTATCAAGTAGCCTGGGCTGGCTTTGAATTTGCTATGTGGTAGAGGTTGATCTTCAATTTGTGATCCTCCTGCCTCCATTTTCTGAGTGCTGGCATTACTGGCTTCCACCAAGCCTGGTTTTATGTGGTGCTGGAGATGAACCCAGGGTTCGTACATGCTATGTATGCTGTACTCTGTCAGCTAAGCTACAGTCCTAGCAACCCACAAAGTATTTCACTTTAGCATATTTTGTTTTCTATCTGTTGCTCATCTTATTTTTTATTCTTAATCTCTATTTTTGCTGTGTTCTTTTGTATGCTTGTAGTCAAAGCACCTTAAGAGGCTGAGTCAGGTTGTAGTCAGTGAAATCCTATCAAAGCAGTAGGACACATTTGGTACTTACTAAACCATAGATGGAGGGATGAATTAATGAATTTGATTTATTCTGTATATAACTTGTGTTAAGCTTTAAATAACCTGTTAAAAACTAATACTACATAGAGTTAAAAAAAAACACCGTCATTTATAACATTTTAACTTATTTGAATACAGACTCATGTAGTTCAGAGTGACTTGAACCTCATAGTCCTCTTGCTTTAGCTTCTAGAGTTTTGTGATTGTATTTGTGTACTACCACACTAAGCACTTTGGGGACTTAAGTGGAAATAACCCAGAAGGGGTGCCCATCCCAGGGATAGTGGATGAGAGTGAGCTTGAGTTAGATTATTATTATTTATTCTTATTCTCATTTAGACTGTTACGGCTATGATTTGTTTTTATGTGTCTCTCTGAAAATTTTTTGCTGTGCAGCTTGTCCTTGTGATTTCTTGCAGCTTAGACTTCAGGGGATTTTGCTCAGAGTGTATGTTGTTTCAGGCAAGGAGAGCAGAGGAGGGAATTAGGCATGGGGATATTTTGTTGAGACATTAGATTAGCTCACTGTCAGCTCCTGTTCTCAGACTACAAACAAGGGCAGCAAATGTATCTCTCCCCCCTCTTCTTTCTTTTCTGTGCTAGAGTGTAAACAAGCATAGTGGTAACCTGCTACACTATATAAAATACTTTTTTGTTTTTTGTTTTTTGTTTTTTTTTTGAAACAGGGTTTCCTTGTGTAGTCCTGGCTGTCCTGGAATTCAGGAAGACCAGGCTGGTTTGGAACTTACAGTGATCCGCCTGTCTCTGTCTCCCAAGTGCTGGTGGTATTAAAAGGCATGTGCCACCACTGCCTGGCTTATAATTTCTTATAAAGGAGGTTGTTGAATAGTGTGAGAGGTAGCTGATAGGGTTTGTAAAGATTGTTTTTCCTTAGTTTTCAAATATAAATATTTTTGTTTTCAAATTTAAACATTTTTCTTTCCCAACAGCTTGCTATGGCATTGTTCAAGTACCCACTGGACCA